>CM062820.1:989830226-990197113 GCA_031772625.1 Pinus tabuliformis
GAGGTAAGGTTGGATAATGGTTCTCCATGTGTCATGTACTAGGTTAGGACTAACAATCGTAAGTCTAGTGCATGCACATGGATAAGGAGAATGATGATTTGAATTAGCATGGTTCTCCTTGTGTCAAATACTCTGATGAATTAGGATTGATATCCTAAGTTAAGTACATGGACATGGATAAGGAAAATGATGGATTGGATAAACATATTGGACAAACATTCTTGAGTCATGTACAATGATGGATTAAGATGGAGATCCTAATTCAAGTACATGGACTTGGATAAGAATGGTTCGATGGATAGGCATTCCCTTAAGGGAAATGGTCTGGTAAAAGATATACTGCAAGTATCCTAGGTGGAGTATGTACCTCAGTGAGGTGGTGTGGTCTCCCATGGAATACCTCCCAACATTGTGCTCTGATCTTGTGAGATATAGAGTGTACATGTCAAGGCCTTGGTAATGTGACAATGTTGGTTATGATGATACTTTGATTCTTATCAATCTGGATCCCTTCTTATGAGAATATTTCAACTTGAGATAGACCTGTTGAGTCATTATGAATACCTCTCTAGTTAATAGGGAGTGTTGGAAAAGTAACTAGGTTCAGTCTTCATATTAATTTGTATTTTATGTAAATGAAGGAAAAATAAATTACTTGTTTCAAGCATGGGTTTCATGCTCAAGTCTAGAGTAAGAATGTTCTTCATACTTTTAGGGATTAATTGAGTCAAAGTCCATTTGGGTTCTTTGTAAGAAAAGGAAAATAATTATTTTAGTAAATAAAAAAAGTCAAATAGTCATCCATAAAGATCAATTCGGCCCTCCAGTTAGTCAAGTTGGCCTACTGATAAGACATGACCCTTTATAGTGACGAACAAATATATATAGGCGTGAATCCTCCATCAAAAGGACATAAGTTCAGTTGATGTTTTGAACAAGTATGTGAGTTACAGTGGCAAGGATGTGTGAAGTTTTCTATGGAAGGATGTGTAAGTCCCATGAAACTTTGTGATAAGGCCAAAAACTTGAAGCAGACTATAATTTTTTTGACAACTGAAAATCTAAAGAAGTTTGCAATTAGTGACAGGGATAGAGTTTGAAGAAGCTTGATTTTGAATGTAATTCAGAAGGAGGGTTGACTTCAGGATCTTATGGAGGAGGTTGTCTTGGTCTTTGGCTCTTGAAGGCCTCATTTTGATTTGATTCTAGAAGAAAAGGATTGTTTGGGTCTTCCCCAGTTGTGGGGTTTTGCCCTAGTGTGGAGCGTATATCTTGTGTATTTTGTGTCTTTGTGATATTCATGTTTTGGTAATTTCTTGATGAAGAAGTAAAACTAAATAATAAAAATCCAACAAATATCACAAGTAATTATTATGTAAGGAGAATCAACTAAATCTACGAACTCATTGATTTTCCAATAGTAATTAGTGTTTTGCTGCTGCTAAACATCACATTACAATAAGGTAGTGTGATCTATGATTTGAAAGAGCCATGAGAGGTGAAGATGTTCTAGGCTCTGACGTGGCCGCAAGCGGGCATGTGGTGCGCACGCATCCCTGCACCTGCACAGAGACAGAAATTAATTTAATCACATTTATTTGGGCATATGCGATCGCTGTTACCCTACCTCAACGACCTGTCGACATCCATATGCTATGCACGGTCAACTATCTCTTGGCGGTTTTAGTGGCAGTTTCCGTTAATGGAAGCGATGGATATCAAAGAGGAGGCCCTTGATTATTCCCAGAATCCGTTCGAGGGACAAACCATTTTTGGCAATCGAAGCCCTAACCGTAGCATTGATAGCTTTGCTCCTCCTCTCCCGGACATTTCGTCGATTGTTGCGCTTTCGGGATCCTCAGCCTCGGCGTTGTGCTTAGGATCTCTCTCTCTAGAAACCTCGGGTCTTGATTACCCCCTGCTTTCCCCTGGCACACTCGATCTCCTCACTGTCATTATGCCTCCCTCACCTGATTTAGATCTGATCCCCCTCCATAACCCGACGCCTCCTCGGAGCTTGCCCCCTCCAGTTTCTGCAAACCCTAACTCCCTCCCATTGGGTTGCTTCGACTCTCCGGTCATAAAATCTAAAGTGGCGACTCCCTTGAAGGATGCAGGATCAGATCCATTGACAGAACACCCATCGGCGTCGAGAATAGGGAAGAGAAAGGTCAAGTGCGTGAAGACGTCCGCAAAGGACCTTACCATCACATTCAGTGAAGATATACCAATGGGCAAGGTCGTGGGCAAGGCCAACATAGTACTTGTTGTACATGTGCGAGGAAGGGCTTACTCAGTGACCAGGCTCACAAATTAGGTAAAAGAGATCTGGGGTGGCATTCTTCAAGAACTCCCAGAGGTACAAATCCTGGCTCGGGGTTGGTTTTCCCTACAGTTTTCAAAGGATGAATATACTGATATGATTCTTGCCAAACACTGGCACATAGAGATGGCACCGATTCTCCTCAAGCGCTGGTCACTGCTATTCGATCTGGAACGGGAACAAATTGGAGCAGGACCTATCTGGGTGTGATTACCAGGTCTTCCTTTACAATTCTGGTCTGAAGCGGTGTTTATTAGGATTGGAAATGCCCTTGGGACATATTTGGAATATGATAAGACCTATGTTCAGACAAAAAATCGAGCGTTGGCAAGAATCCTGGTTCACTTGGACACAAGGGAGGGCCTGGAAGAGAAGATTACCCTGAAATGGAGGCATTACACCAGGATACAGATCTTGGATTACGAGGGTGTTCCTTTCTGTTGTAGAAGGTGTCATAAGGTAGGGCATATATTCAAGGAATGTCCTCTGCTCGCGAAACCTGCTGACTCCCTTAGCTTGCCATCGTCTCTAAAAGGAAAAGCTCTTGTGTCGGCATCTCGAGCTCCTGTGTCGGCATCACGCATCAGTACTCTGGTTCCAAAGCTTTTCAATTTGGGTGAATCCTCAAAGGAGGCGGAAGAAGCCAACAGGCCACCCTTGCCCCCTTTGACACAAGTAAGAGCTATAGCTGCTGCGGAGATGGCGCAGAAATTGGGTACTTCTCCTTCCTCTCCTCTAATCTCTCACTCATCTTCATTATCACTTTCCGTTGTTGCACCATTGGATGTAAATGCACCTCTGGTTACTTGTGCGATTTCCATCCCCCCGCCCATCATTGCCCCCTCCTCCCCTACTGTCCATCCGACTCCATCCTCAACAGGGGTTTCGGCCTCTTCCCACCCGGTATTGCCTCACTCCTACAACCTTCGATCCAGGCTCATATCAGGTCTTGACCCGCAAATTGGGTTGGGGATGGCCTACCCTGGACCCCCTGCTCAATCTTCCTGCGGGCATAAATCTTACTTGACAAAGGCCATACAGAAAGCTGGTGTTGAGGTAGCATCGGGCAAACAATCCACCATGGAAGGGGTACTTAGAGCATTGCAAACCCCAGAGGGGGTTCCGCCATGAAATGCCTCTCCTTTAATTGCAGAGGTCTGGCTAGTACCTCCAAAAAACTAGCCATGTAGAGGTTGATTGAGAATGAACCTACTGATATCATTATGCTGCAAGAGACTTTGGGCAATGCAGATTCTATTGAGCATACCCTTACTACCATCCGACCTGGATGGCACTTCCATGCACTGGATGCCATAGGTAGGGCTGGAGGCATAGCCATCGGATACAATCCTCGGACCATAAATGTATCTGCCACCTAGGGAGGAGTGGGCTTTATAGGCATGGATTTCTTCTCGGCTGAGCTAGGGGAGACCTTGAGGATCATCAATGTATATGGCCCATGCCAGAGGAGAGAGGAATTCTGGCAGTATTTTCTTGGATTAAACTCAACATCTATGGATCAGATTATCATAGGGGGCGATCTTAATTTCTCCATGGGATATGGGGAATCCTGGGGATCACAAGCCCAAGTTGACCCCTTGTCTGATTTCTTTAAGGACATTCTGGACCAGCACCATCTTGCTGACATCCCCATGAACAAGCCTATGCCTACCTGGAGGAACCGGAGAGTAGGGGATGCAGCCCTGGCTAGAAGACTTGACAGATTCCTGATCAAAATCCCCCTGCTTCAGAGATTGACCAGATACAGACAATGGGTGGGGGCAGGGGGAAAATCTAATCATTCTCCTATTTATCTGGAGATTCTTGGACCTGATGCCAAGCCAAAGGCACCCTTCAAATTCAATCATGTCTGGCTCCAAGATGAGGAGTATACTAGTCTTGTTAAGGACTTTTGGGTCTCCCACCCTATATCTAATCACAGAACAACGGCGGAGGGATTTTGCCACAACCTTTCTCAGCTTAAACAACTAACCATGGCCTGGGCAAAGGAGAAGAAGGCTAAGGATGATCAAAAGATTTTGGCCATTGAAGCTGAGTTGGAATTATTGTTGGATGAAAAGAATCTTGGCTTTACCTCAGCAGAAGAGAAGATCAAGCTGATTGAGCTTGAGAAGCAGAAAGACAAGATTCTTAAGGAAAGGGAAGAATCATGGAGATTGAAGAGCAGGGCCATTTGGTTAAAGGCGGGAGATGATAACACCAAATTTTACCAAAATTTTGCCAGGGGAAGGAAGACTACTAACACGATCTGGAAAATGCCCCTTCCTGATGGAGAGAAAGCAGACAATTTCCGAAAACTCTCCAGATTGGGCACCTCCCACTTTCGAAATCTGTTCAGATCTCCCCATGAGGCCAATCTAGCAGATATCATTCAAGTGGCTGGACTCTTCCCTCGCTTTGTAGGAGAGGAAGAAGCAAATGAATTGACTTCACCTGTCACTTTGGAGGAACTTGAGGGGGTATTAAAGTGGTTCAAAAAGGATAAAAGCTTGGGACACAATGGGTGGTCCATAGAATTCTATTTGGCTTTTTATGATCTATTGGCATTGGATCTTCTTCAGGTTGTGGAGGAATGCCAATCATTTGGTAGACTGTTCAATGCCATCAACTCTACCTTCATCGCCCTCATCCCTAAAACTGATTCCCCTACCTCCTTTGATGATTTCGGCCCATTTCCCTCTGCAATTGTCTTTATAAGATTATCTCCAAAATCATTGCTAATCGTATCAGACCTATCCTTTCTCAGCATATCCTCCCTAAACAATTTGCTTTTCTCGAAGACTGCCAGATACATGAAGCTATTGGCACTGCTCAAGAAGCCATTCATTCCATCTGAGCCCGCAGACTAAAAGGTATCATTCTCAAAATTGACCTGGCCAAGGCCTTTGATTGAGTGGACTGGACTTATATCAAAATGCTCCTTATTCACCTGGGCTTCCCCCTCTCATTTACCAATTGGATTATGGCTTGCATATCAACCCCCTCCTATAGTCTGCTCATTAATGGTTCTGCGTCTCCTTTTTTCCATTCTGAAAGGGGTCTCAGGCAAGGCTGCCCACTCTCACCACTCCTCTTTCTTCTTGTTATGGAGTGTCTGAGAAGACTCATCTATCATGAAAAGCAGAATGGCAGATTGTCAGGCTTGAAGACTACTGATCAGTGTTACCTGACACATCTCCTGTTTGCGGATGATGTCCTCATTTTCTTGGACGGAAGTATACGGGATTCGATCACTCTTGATAAGATCCTTGCCTCTTTCTACAAATCCACTGGTATGTCGGCAAACCACACAAAATCAACTATTTCCCAGGCTTACACTTCTGCTCAAGAATCCAATCTTGCCTTGCATCGTTTCCCTTACAACCCTTGACCTCTGGATCAGCGATTCAAATATTTGGGTTACTGGATCAAGCCTTTAGGACACAAGATAGTAGATTGGACTTGGCTGATCTCCAAATTTGAGAAGAGGATCTCACACTGGAGCCATTGCTTTCTATCTACAGCAGGAAGGCTGGTGCTCATTAAATCAGCCCTGGAGGCCACACTTGTATTCTGGATGAATTTAGCATGGATACCTAGAGGAATACTTGCCCGTCTCAAGAAAATTTGTTGCAGATACCTCTGGAATGGGGGATAGGATAAGCGAGTTTTTGCATGGATTAGATGGGATAATATTGCCATGCCTAAGAAGTGGGGAGGCTGGGGTCTTAAAGATCTATCATACTTTGCACATGCCCTGGTTGCGAAAATGGGATGGACATTGTTTACCAAGCAAAATCTTTGGATGTTTATCTCATACCATAAATACATCTGGCCCTTACAAGTCATGGATTGGATCTAACTGCCTAGCTGGAACAGAACATGGAATTCATCGGTGTGGAAAGCCCTATTGTACTCGCTCCCCCTCATTCGCAGTCATCTTACGTGGAGAATCAATGATGGAACCAAGGCTCACATTGGAATGGATCCATGGACAGGTGGAGGAGGGAGATGTTATCTCCCTCGTGAGCTTATTCGGTTACTCGATCAACAGAACATTAGAGTAATAGCTCACATTGCGGACCAGGAGAATTCATCCATTTTCACACAAGCATCGAAATCGGTAGCGCAGTTAAATTTGCCTCCTATCTGGCACCAAAATTGGGAGGATTACACAAGTGCTCTGAGTGAATCCCACATTCGCATCAAGGAAGGCCCAGACAAGCTCATGTGGAACAAGGCCGAATTTGGATACTGGTCCCCCAAGGAAGCTTACCTGTGTTTGATTAATAACAAACAACCAGAAATCACTCAAAGTTGGTGGAAGCTCATCTGGCAATTAAAGACTCCACCCCGAATAAAACTCTTTTTCTGGTGCATTCTCAAAAATAAGGTCCCTACTGGGGAATCGCTTATGCACAGGTCTATGTATGGTCCCACCTGGTGCATACTCTGCAAACAACAATCAGAATCGACCATTCATCTTTTTCTTACTTGCGAAACCACAAAACAGATATGGAAGGACGTGGCTAAGGAAATTAAGTTCACGAGAGCATGGGAGGGTGAAAACATCACAATAGCATGGGATGTCTGGAACCGAGCACACGCTGGAACAAACCGCACATGTCTTCCTCTCATCATTTGCTCGGCAATTTGGCTGGCTAGGAACAAATTGATCTTCGAAAATGGCTCGATTCGATGTAAATCCGTTATTGCCAAAATCATTGCAGCATATCATGAATTTCCTGAATATACTCCTCGTTCTCGCAGACCAACTGCCCCCGACCCCATAGACCACTCCACACCATGGGAATTTTTCGATGGAGCTGCTCAACAACATGGATGTGGGGGGGGCTTCATACTATATCTATCAGATCAGCATTATTACAAAGTCAAGATGGGCTTAGCCGTAGGAACGAACAACTTTGCAGAACTCATAACTCTTCGTCTCATCTTATGCATTTTGCTTTAAATCATGAATGCATATACGAGGACTCAAATATTATCATAAATTGGATCAATCTGAAAATTAGATGTCACGCGCACACACTCTTAAATATTTTGGATGAAGTTATACATCTCAAAACAAAATTTAATAACATCATTGTTCGTCATATCTATTGGGAGCATAATCACAGTGCCGATGGATTATCCAAGGAAGCCACGCACCTGCCAGGAGGATAGTGGATAATCCAAGAACAGAGGGGCACCTCTCAGTACCAGTACTTCCACAGGCCTTATATAGACCAAATCTACCATCAGGTGGATGGTCACTGAATTTTTGAAGAACTATCGAGTATATACGATGATGTAGATAATCTAGTTTTATTTATGATCAGCATCCTGCGAGGTACAATTATGTTTTTATATAGAATGTCGTTACAGCATCATCCTGCGTGATGATTTTTTTATTTTTGATACAGCATCATCCTGCGTGATGATTTTTTGTTTTTGACACAAACATGTACAAGAATGGTTTGTAGATATTCTAGACATGGATGCAATCCGCATATGCTGAACAACATATACTATATGTAATTTTTCACCATATAATGAAAGATTACGATTTTTCCGGTGGAAAAAAAGGTGGTATCATGTTTTGAAAAGCATTACCCATTTGAATTATCAAAATTAGGCACTTGAAACCAACACAACATATAATAACTAGAACAAACAGAGTGCATGCCCACTAAAAATACAAATCTCAAAGATGTCCTCCATTATAAGGTTGCACACTTACATAGTTGGGTTTACAAAGAAAACTTACACAACTATAGAATTTAATTTGTAAAGCATGCTTACACAACTATTACGACGGGGTTACAAAGTTGGAAACTCCACCAGCGTTTTATAGAGCCTCCTATGTAAAAAGGTCAGTCTTAGACATTAAAACCTCAAGTATTTTTCTTCATTATTATTGAAATTATAAAAGATTTTATTGGAAGTTGAAACCTCATGAAGGTTGCTCTCATAAATTTTAAGAAGTTGAAACCTCAGGAAACGTAGTCATTGTGATAAGAGTGATGGTGCACCACTAAATACTCTTTAGTGCAACTATGTAGTGATTTAGAGAGAGATAGAGAGAGTGCATGCATGCCTCCAATTTAGGCTTTAACCATGTACAAAAAATATTTGCATATGAATTCTAAAACCAAAAAATAAACAATGGCGAGAGCATAAAACATAAACAAGATATACATGAAGATTTTTCCCTGGATCCCAAAACCGGTACTACCAGATTATTTTTCATTATATCCCTTTCAATGTTACAATGCGTATATATACATGCCGAAGCATTCATAAACCCTAATCCATTAACCCTAGATTAGAACATAACCATAGTTCGCTTAACCGGATCTACAAAATACCATGGGTAGAAAACCATCATGCCCAAAACCATGTGTGAAGCGCATGCACAAAACCATAGGTAGGCCCGCCCACCTAATATAGGGTCCAAAAAAAATTTCCTAGGTCGTTGCCCCGAAACCCATGTAGGGGGGGCTATCGCCCCTCTATTGCACCCGCGCAATGGGGGGGGGGCACCCTGCTTCATGCATGGGGCTATTCGGGGGGGGCGCCCTGCTTCGTGCATGGGGCTATTCGTGGAAAGAATATAACACACCCAACATCCAATATGCATGTGTCAAACTCAAAACATTTCTAGTATTTGTTGTTGTTCTAGATTTAGTATTTTGAATTTTAATTTAGATGCTTTTATATTTTTGGGTTTGTTTTTCTAGAATTTACTTGGCAATATCTCTAATGATAGTTTTGTTTTTAGCTAAGGCATGTTAGCAAGGGAAACTACTAGTTTCAAATAGGCACACTATCCTAGGTAGGAGGTGCATGCTTGCATGCATATCAATTTCTCCTAGTGAGCACATGTGATCGAGGTATTTAGCTTATGTAGGTAGGCACATTGTTCTAGGGAATTTTAGGGATAGGGTTATATCCTCAGCCTAGGGTGCTCCACAGAGATAAGGAGCATTGATTATAATCCTAGTTTCTCTTAGTTTGTAAAGGAGATGCATGGTACATGACTATGTTGGTTAGCGAGTTGTTTTGAGCCACTGCACTATATTTCTTCCTTTTAAATTTGAGTGGAAGATAGTCATGATTGAGAATCTAGATCTATGTAATTGTTGTTCTTATTTCCAACAACATGTGTGTGCATATTAGAATATTCAAAAGACATTGTGTTTATTGGAGGTGTTCGTGTTCTTAGCTACCTAATGGTTACTAGTTATTTTTTTGAGTGTAGAATCCACTAGCCATGGTCTAAAATTTAACATGATGAGCCCATTATGGTCCACTCCACTAAAATATGCCTATTGAGCCTAGTGTGCCATGGGAATGTCTAAATATCTCCAAAAAAATCCTTTTTTGGGCAAGAAACTTACTAGGAATGTTAGGGACACTGCCAAAGTTCCTAACGTTATTCCTATCAAAATAGAATGTTCCCTACAAGTTCTAATGTTCCTTAGTACATGAGAACTTGGAGAATGGGTCCTCTACTTTTGGGAGTGAGTTCCCATGTAATTGTGGTAAAAATCATTGTTGTTGACCATCGACATTGGAAAAAAACTGGCAAGGGTTTGAAAAAAAGTTAAAATTTGTAAAAAAATTGGAAAATATTGATAAAAATCAACAAACATTGACAAAGTTGGAAAATACAAAAATATTCATTTTTTCCCATTTTTTAAACATCTAAAGCAACAAGACATCAAATAAATGCATTGCACATAAATATGAAAACCAAACTAATATATAAGATGTATAAGATGCTTGTTGCTACATCACAAATCAACATTGAATCATGTCTTGAATCCTAAGTGTTGACCTAGTCTCAATATCTCAACAAGAAATATAATAAATATATCTCATCATCCTGAGTCATCTATAATGAAAGTACATACATAAAAACTAGTGATTTCCTCTACCCCTTTCACAGGTAGAGGCAATGGCTTTTCCTCTATATGAAGAAGGCCCTAGGAATGGTGTTGGAATCTGACATCTGCTAAAAGAAGTAGGAGGTAGACTCTAATGTCCTATACTAGTGCCCATGCCACTGCTAGGTCCAACTTGCTCTGTCTGAGTTCTTGAAGGTGATGGTTGTCACCCCATCCTCCTCTACCTCTCTCCCTGCTCAGTGCTACCTCCTTTGGTGTCTCCTCCTCTAACTAATCAGGGAGTGATTCCATGACAGACCTCTCAGTCTCAATCCTCCATGCAACAATGTTGTGAATCACGTCAATGAGATGGCATCCCCATGAAAAATCTTAAAAAAATCTGAAAAACAATAGTGGAAATTGATGCCTATACTTGCAAATGCATCCATAATTGAGGGAAATCAATCCCCACTCTAAAAAACATAGTGATGGCAAAGGAAAATGGTGTCCTCCTCCTTAGCTCAAGCAGAACTGGTCTCTTACTCTTTTGCTCTCCAAACCCTTTTTTTGTTTGCAAAATGAGTTAAAAACCCCCCAAAAAAAATGTTGAAGTGCCCATATCCAACATTTGGCAATCTTTTGGATCATGTTGCAATTTTTATGATATTGTCACAATTTTTTCTGACTAGTAAAAAATCACCAATTTTTACAAGTGGTAAAATCGATCAAGGGTAAAAATTGCCACCACACAATATTTGTAAAATAGTAAGAACAAAGACACATTCATTTTTTGTAATTAATCTATTAATTTGCATTAATACTATATGGTAATGTTTCAAAAATGAGGATTCAAGTATATTACATTTCCTTACAATATTTGGACATGGCCTTATTGTTAGTTTTTAAGGTTAATACAAAAGTGTTTACACCATGTCTGGGGTTGCTTGATGTGATTTGGGGTGCATGGTGTATGGATGACCCTTGGATGTGTCGCGACAGACATACATATGTGGAGTGAATTACTCGTTAATTCCTAGACCCCATTTTGATGCTTATGTAGCTCTCTTCATTGGAGCATTGAAGATCTACGGAGCTTGGTGGCTTCTTCATGATAGCCACAAAACGATTTGCTTTGGAGGAGCATTAAACATCTTGGAGGGATTTGAGCCTAGATGGTCTGGGCACACTCGATTGCTTGCATGGAGGCTTGTGTTTGACTTGATGATGCTTAGGTTGAGAAAGTGATCATGTATGTGTGGTGGACTTGGGGAAGCACATGACATAGAGTTGTTGGAGCTTTGGAGACTAGTGGAGTGGGGAACATTGTTTCTTCTTGAATAACGCTGATGCTTGGGAGCCTTTCTTGTTGGATGTCTTCAACTTGGAGCTTGACAAGCATCACTTGTAGTGGGAGTGCTTCACATGTATACCTATCTTGTTATGTATATGTTGCTTGTAGTGGATTAAGACCACTATTGTATTGTTGACCTCCCTTACCTCTCATACAAATAGAAAAAGGAGAGAATCATTTCATATTATCATCATCATCATTGTACTCATTGTTTGTACTTGTCTTGGAGAGATTTCTTGTAGGGGGCAAGATGTTAGGATTCATGAGGAAACCCTAAGGGAAGATAAGAAAGAAAGAGATGTTGGAGATTATACTTGATCTTGTGGATTCATTTATCACTCACTTGTATTAAAGACACCAATAGTTGAGCACACTAGTCTCTTTCACTCTTTGTACTTTTCATTGTATTATCACTCTTGTCTTGGAGCACTGAAGTGTTGAAGAAATTCAAGGGTAATTCTAGGGTTAGGGTTCACCCTAAAGAAGCAACGTAGCTAGGTATGTGACAAACCCTAGAGGATAAAGACACATTGCTCTTACAGAGAACATGAAAGAAGAAGAAGAATTGGAAACCCTAGTGCTATTTGTTATGCTCCATGAACTTAAAAGGAGGAGACACCTTGCATACTTGTAGGATGCAAGTGTAGGAACCAAGAAAGAGCTTTAACAAAGAGCCCAACATTTGGTTAGAGTAATTTCTACTCAGGAGGAGTTAGTTAGAGTTTTCATGGTTTCCATAGCTAGAATTTGAAAGGTTTGAGATTGTACCAACTTGTGATAGGTTATGGGCATGTACATGTACTTCATCCCTTATATATTAATGAAGTGTTTCAGTTGTCCAATTATTGTGTACATACAGATTTGATTCCAACTTGTATTGTCTTCTTGATGGGTAATTTCAGCTCTCATTATTCATGCCAATTTGACAACAGACAGCTGAAACTCTTAAGAGAGTGAACACATATCCAGAAGATAAGAGGCCAGATTTATTGTTGTAATAAATTTATTTCAAAGCTGTTATATGTATGGAAAACTGTGCCTTAATACCTGTGAATTAATGACATTGAAGTACTCTTGTTTTGTATTTTTCCTCTCAAGGTGCCTAGTGATTGGATTGAAATATATATTGTCGTTCACTACTGTGATTATATATTTCAGATCAGTCCTATGGCTGAAATATCTCAAGGGTCAGATCTGGGAAACCTCTACTACGAGGTGAAATTTCTGAATTTGCAATAAAGTCATATATCGAAATTTCTGCATTTATCTTTAATGCAGCTAATTTTATGGTTCATTTCTTTCATTGCTCAGAACAGGAACAATATTGATCCTACTGCTACATCAATGGATATAACCAAACTGGTCCCAAATTGGCACGTCCTATGCATAAGATCGATAACATAAGCATTTTGAACATTTGATGTATGCTGATGCATGTCTGCAAAACATTGCTTCCATTCTGCCAATAGTAAATACCACTGTAAGACCGAGCCAAAATGGCAGGAGATCATTTTCTGCCATTCATGACTGTTATCCTTTGCTATCATGTATTACTAACATGCAATTTCAAAAATCGCTGCCACCAGTTGTCTTTACTGTCTCCAGTTTGAGCTGAGCCCGTGGCTTCTGTGTGCGTATTTATTTAAATGCTGCATAAAAAATAATCATATAGCTATGACTAAGGCAAATATTTACCATTCTTCCCGTAACTTCTTTTATTTATTGTCCTGGATGACCAGTGGGTTCTTTCCCTTATTGCCCCTTGCCAGTGTTTGAGTCTTCATGAGCATTGTTTTTCCTTCTTTGATTTTTCAGAAATGCTGTTCAATTTTCCTTCCAGTTCTTATTTCCTTGGATTGTTTATGGATTGTCTTGCTCAAGACTTACAAGCATATCATTGTTTCACCAAGTTTAGAATCCATGTCCTCCCTCCAATCATCAATCTGATTGGTTGTTCCTAAAACCTTTTTTGCAGAGTCGAGAGTCAATTCCATCAATCTGATTGGTTGTTCCTAAAACCTTTTTTGCAGAGTCGAGAGTCAATTCCATCAATTTGATTTCGGCATCATCAAATATGTCCAACGTCTTGTCGTACAAACCCAAAAGTATATTCCAAATCTAAAAAATCTAACTCAAAAGGCAATTTGTAGAGAATTCTTCATCCAGTAGTGTATCCAGGGTCATTGGGAGGGCAAATGTTAGACTGTGCCAAAGGAATTTTAGTTCTTATAAACTTGGCCCCTGCTGACTCCCATTCTGGTAAAATCTGCTCCGAGCAAGGGAGCAAATGGCTGAGCTATCAGTTGCCTGATTGATTAAGACTCCTAGTGCACCACATTCCCCCCATCCCCCATTTTCTCTTAACAGAATCATCCTGTCGCTGGGAAGTAGACAACCCCACCTTGGATGAACCCGTTCTTCTTCCTTCTGCACAGGAACCCTCCTGAGGGAGATAGGCAGACTTATTTTCCATTATAATCCAAAAGCACTTGGCCAAACTTAAGAGGTGAGGAATTTGATCAGCAGGGGGATGTCACAAGGGACTGAAAATAAGGTCTGAAACCCCAACTTATAGAAACTGAAAAAAAAATGTGAACTGAAACTAGTGAATCCAAATTCAAGCAAATGGTAGCGTATGGATCTTAAAACCAGAACCACTAGCTCAGAAGCAAGCATCGAAAGATGAGATACCTCAATACCAGGTTCTGGGAGCTCCAATAGTGCCGGAATTGCACCATCTGGAAGCAGTCGAAGGCCAGTTGGGGTGTTGCGAGAACCCCTACAATCGTCTGCAGAAAGGGCATTTAGCCAAGATGCTAAGTAAAGAAAGGAAGCTACCGATGCTGAATATAAATGGTTAAATGAAATCCTCTTCCTCAGTCCTTAAACTGATTCTCAAAAGACTCTCGTAATGATACCAGCATATCCCCTTCTTGTCTGTGTTATTGAAGCCTTCTGTGATTGAGAGGATCAGCTGTTGTTGCAGTGATGTCTTATCCATCTGATTAGGAGTGATTTAGCACAACCTTCATGAAACCTTTGATAACGTCATCTATTCTTTCATCATGGTCAAGGATGCCTGAAGGCTGCAATAAATCTTGAGATACCTGATGGTATCACATGATCCCACTTGTTGAAACTTCTCTCCTTTACCCTCCTTCACTTTCCCGATGACTGCCATGGGCATCAGTGCCAAGAAGTGCAAAATTCATGTTACTTCCTGATTAAGTAAGTGATCCATATTAATCAGCATTAGATCAACAGGTCAATTCAGATAGAGTTTGTGGACCTGATATATCTCCTACGAGGAAAGTGTGCATCTGTTTATTGATCTCAATCCAACTACATCCAGGTGTCTTTTCTATGCCTCTATCTTTCATCATTCTTCTCACCTTTTCAGTGTCACCCCACCTGCCAACTGCTGCGTAAATGTTTGAGAGAGTCACATATGGTGTGCCATTTTTGGGGTCCAATTCAAAAAGGTGTTCTGCCACATATCTTCCTAAATCTAGATTGTTATGCATTCTGCAGGCACCAAGCAAACAATTCCACACAGCAGCGTCAGGTTTTATTGGCATCTTATTAATAAAATCTTTCGCTTCATCCAAATGCCCAGCACGGCCAAGAAGGTCCACCATACAAATGTAATGTTCCATTGTAGGCTTCTCATTATAATTTTCATTGATGCAATTGAAGTAGTGATAGCCCTCACCCACTAAACCTGCATGGCTACAAGCAGACAATACACTAACCAAGGTGACATGGTTTGCATTAATGCCAGAGAGTTTCATTTGCTCAAAGAGGTTTAGGGCTTCCTTGGCACAGCCATACATAGCATATCCTGCGATCATGGCATTCCACGAGATCAAGTCTCGTTGAAGCATATTGTCGAATAATTTACGTGCCTTTTCTATGCTCCCACATTGGGAATACATGTCTAGAAGGGCAGTCCTCACAACGACATCAGTCTGGAGTCCACATTTGATTAGCTTTCCATGGATCTTCATACCCTGTTCTAACGCTGCCAAGTTGGCGCATGCTGAGAGAATACTGGCAAAGGTTTTCGCGTCTGGCCTGATACCCGCTAATTGCATTTGTTCAAAAAGCTTCAAAGCCTCTTTGCCCTGACCATTCTGTGAAAACCCTGAAATCATTGCACTCCATGATATCACGTCTGGCTGACCTATTTCGTTAAAAACTTTCAGAGCCTCATCAAGCAACCCGTTTTGTGCATATCCTGTAATCATCGTATTCCATGACACAGTGTCTTTCCCATGCATTCTGTCAAATAATACATGTGCCTTTTGTATGCAACCACATTTCGCATACATGTCAATCAGTGAATTCAACACAACGACATCAGACTGGAATCCACTACTAATTATTTTTTCATGGATCTCCATACCATAATCCAGAGCTGCCATATCGGCACATCCAGGAAGAACACTAACAAAGGTTTTTGCCTCAGGCTTCAAACCTGCCAATTGCAATTGTCTGAAAAGCTCCAGGGCTTTCTCCCCGTAACCATTTTGCGAAAGCCCTGAAATCATTACATTCCATGAAACCACATTTCGCTGAGGCATTTCCTCGAATAGTTTCAAGGCCACATCAACCAACCCACTCTGTGTATATCCTGCAATCAACGCTGTCCAGGAAACCACATCTCTTTGAAGCATTTTGTCAAACAATTCGCGCGCATTCTCTATGGTGTCACATTTTGCATACATGTCTATTAGAGCATTGGCAACAACCAGATCAGACTCAAAACCATATTTTATGATTTTCGCATGAATCTCTAGGCCCTTCCATAACGATGCCGTGTTGGCACATGCTGGAAGAACAGTCGCGAATGTGAAGTGATTGGGTTGGAGGTCTGTACTTGGCATTTGGTTAAAGAGTGCCAATGCCTCCTCAGGAAACCCATCCCTCGTGCAAGCAGCAATCATGACCGTCCATGAGCAGGCGTTTCGTTCAGGCATTTGGTCGAATACTTTGCGAGCGTCCGCCATAGTGCCGCACTTGACATACAGGTTGAGAAGTGCATTGTGCAAAACTGCGTCTCCCGTAAATCCGCTCTGCTTGATGTGGGCATGGATTGCCTTACCCTCTGGTAGGGCATTTTTTTGCATGCATCCCTGCAAAAGACAAACATACATAGAACACTCTAAACGTTTTCCTGTGATATCCAGAATGCCTAGCGCCTCGCTGAAGCGACCCCGTTTAAGGAGTGTCGGGATTTGGTCAACAGATGTATTATCGAGATTGCTTTGCGATTTAGGACTGGTCTTGTGCATTTTACGTTGAAGGCCAGACATTGTTTCCTGCAACCATTCTATAATCATGTTACTCTTATTCTTGTGATGGCTCAAATGTTGTAACATTCCGTTTGCTCTGTGTGCTGTGCAGGTTGCTTCAAAAGAAGATATTAAAACTTTAAATACATCTCGATTAATATACTTAATTTATTAATAAAATTTAAATTTATATTATTTAAAAATTAATTATCTCATATTTATCCAGTTGTATTAAGCTATAGTTTTTAGAAGTTTTTTTGGTTTAATTTTTTTAAAATCTAGTAATAATTTTTAGAAGTTTTTTTGGTTTAATTTTTTTAAAATCTAGTAATAATTTTTAGAAGTTTTTTTGGTTTAATTTTTTTAAAATCTAGTAATAATTTATTGATAGTTAATCCCTGCACAATCGAAGTATCTTAAAATTTGTTGAGTAAATTCAAGTACTAAAAATCCAAAATATTCACACTAAAAACAACTCTCATATTTATAATTTTATAAAAAAAATTATATAATTTTGTTTATAATTTCTTTCAATTTTTTTTTTAAAATGAACCATATTTTGAGTATTTTAATAAAATAATAAAATACAATTTTGATGGAACAATATTTTGATCATTTTAATGGATTATTAAAATACATCCCAAATTTAAATAATCCTTTTTATTTGGAATTTCAACTTCGACCCAACATATATAATGGTTTGCCAATAAATGCATTTGTATGTTTTCCGCTATTTATGATTTTATCTTAATAAAGTATTTTTTATTTAATATATATTAAATAAAAATTAAGAATACCAAAAATTATAAAATAATGAAAATTTATTAAAATTATTTTAAAAAAATCTTAAATATTACCAATAAAATTATAATTCAATTGATATAATAATATAAAAAAGAAAAGATAAATTATTACTTTTTCAATATTAATATTAACATTTAATATTTATAATTCTATAAATTAAAATTAATTTTAGCTACTTTAAAAATATAAATAAATAAACCTATTTCTCACTTCTAAATTTCAACGTGACTTTTATCGCATGCATATAATGGTTTGCCAATAAATTTATATAGGTTCTCCTCGATTTATGATATTTTTATAAATAATTCTTAAAAATAATCAAAATTATGAAAATAAAAATGAATAAATAATTTTATATATATTAATAAATAATTATATATATATTAATATAATATTACTTCAAATGGGGTGACTCTGAGGCGGGATGGTGTTGTCTTATCTGGCTAATTGAGGGGAATGTGGCACAACACTCCTAAAAAAAATGTGAAATATTAAGACAGGTTATAACATCATGTAAGGAATTAAGATGGAGAGAAAATGATGTTGAATGAAAGGTGATTTGAGAATTTAGGCTTCTGTGATTATTATCAAGTGTTTGAGACATGGTTTTGGCAATAATCATATCGAAATTTATTTGTCGACGCATTTCGAACCAGCAAGTGTGGTTTATGGTCAGGACAAGATGAAGAACTAGACCATGGCAACATATTAAATAGAGAGACCGAGCATTCCAACGACTATAAAGAAACAACCAATTTGACCAAAGGTAACGGCTATAATTAACTAGGCAACAACTATATTTGACCCGACCCAGATTTAGGGAAGAATTAGATATTTAATTAATAAATTGGTTAATTTGTTAAATTTATTTTATATAAATCTATATGTAATTAAATAAAACTATTTATATTTAATTAAAATAATATGAACTAAGAACATTAAAGGTAAAATAATTTATTATTTTCTTAAGTTTTTATTTAAAAGTAATTAAGCATAATATTTTCAACTCAATGAATCCATATTGATGCTAATTACTAGGATAGAAATATGGATATTAATTCAAATAATGAGATAATGGATTAACTTGCTTATTTATCTTCATCTAACTACAACTAAAACCATAATTGATTATCGTCGAAGCCATGTCTCAAACAAAGGGTGATTTGATCGAGCAACTCATTCATGCAATGGTATCATTTGTTAATACCCCTCTCATGCTACAAAATCCATGGATATGTAATGCAGACACTCTTGTGGTTAGTAGCAAGCAACAAATGGAGGAGGAAACATTTGTAGCATAGGAGACAAGGGTGGAACATTGGGGCGCATACATAGCAACCATGAAAGGACTTTCAGTGCATTGAAAAGGACCCCCTAGCTGGAACTCCATGAGGTTATGGGGGGGTGTTTTCCTCTATGATTTGTGGCACTCTTTGGATACTAGTAATAATGTGTTTTTTTCAAAACTTGCATGGAATTGGTTATCTTGGTTAATTTATAGGGTGGTCAACACGATGTCTGGGTAGGGGCAAAAGTCTAAGTTGTTTCCTCTTTCGCTTTCCTTTACTTAGTATTTTTGGTCGGTCTTTCCCCTTTTCCTTGTCGATAACCCCTATTCTCATCCATGACATATCTTTGTGTTTAACGGTCCCATCTTTCATCCCCCTACAAGGAAAATTTTAAGGATGGAAAATTTTCTTGAAGTTTAAAAACATTGGCGAATCTCACTAATCCCTAATATGCAAACTATAAATTTTTTAATGATATATTTGCAAAATTATTCAAATTTATAATGATTTTATATATGGTCTCTATATAATGTTGGCGATTTTTAAGGTAAAATAATTTTATATTCTAAAATTTGGGCGAATCATATTTTATAAAAATTGGAAATTGGCGAATCGTTTTTTGGAAAAATCATGGAAAATTAGCCCACTGGGCGAACATTAGCCCCTAAAATTTTCCATGCCCTACAATGATTCTGGTTTCTTTCCTCTATCTTGACCTTCCTATATTGTAAGGGATGTTTTCTTGGTGGTATTTTTGCAACCATGTTATTTGGTGTTGGGTGTGGAATTGGTGGTTAGGGGGTTACACTGCTACACCTCCCTCTCCCTTGCTTCTAGTTGTCCTGGAGTCCCTCTAGGTTGTCCCTTTGGTACTTGACCCCTTTATTCCTCGTAGTTGTATAACATGGTGCCCCCTTGCTCCACTACACACCTGGGTTTGATTTGGTCATCGCTTGAATTTTTGTATTTAGTTGCTTTTATCCCATGCCATGTCAACGTGCACGCATTACAAGAGTGACCATTTAGTATCAAATGCATGCCCACAAAGGTCACACCCACATGCACCAATGGTTAGAGGAATTTTCGTTGCGATAACATAATCTCACGCCAACCCATGTACATGAAGAACTCACCCAAGATGAGGGGGAAGCATACTCTCAAAGGAGTCCCCTTTCGGATATGAAGGTTCTAATAGAATGGGTTGATTAGATCCCATAAATAAGGCACACAAGGGGGCATTTCAATCAATACATGTAGATTGTGTTGGATGTGGAGCCTGATTATATTCCTAATTCAGAGGTCTTGTTTTAGCTGTGTTTGGATCCCAATCCTCGACGGGGTGTGTGGGGGGGATTTACCCCGCACTATTGCTGCCTGGGGGGTCCAGGGGGGGCGACTGCATGTTTGGATCCCCCCGTCGGCGGGGTTTCAGGGGTAGTTCCCTTGAGGCTAAAAAAAGATGAAAACATGCCTTGTAAAATATTGTAATTTTGTAGTTAATCTGGGCCATTCATTGGGCAGATGATCTAATGGTAGTTATGTTTAATTTAGGGTTTTTTGCCCTAGAAGGAAACCCCTCAATTTATATAAGGTAATTGTATTGCGGATGTGTATTATTATTATGAGCGAGAAAGAGAGAGGAGACTGTGTGAGAGCAAAGAGGAAATTATAGTGGATTTGCTATAGGTTGTATCTCTTCATTTTGCTGGATAATATAAAAGGAAGGACTGGTTGTTTCTTCGTGGACATAGCCCAAATTGGATGAACCATGTATATTTGTGTCTCTTTTGTTGTATTTGTGTTTCTGCAATATTTTGTATATTTCATTGTTCTATTAATTAATTTCAAACAATTGGTATCAAAGTCGAAGCTTTATTTGGATGATAAACTCGCAGGAGAGAAGGGTTCTTGGTTCGAGTGGGAGCAATGGCAGAAGATGGTAGGTTTAGGGTCAAGAAATTTAACAGCCAAAACTACCAGTTGTGGAAGATGCAGATGGAAGATTATTTGTATCAGAAAGATATGTACCTACCATTGAGTGGAAAATCAAAGAAGTCGACAAGTATGACAAATGCATAATGGGAGATTCTCGATAAAAAGGCACCAGGAACAATACGATTGTGTATGGCAACGTTAATGGCATTAAAAATTTCAAAGGAAGTGAAAATAGAAGGTTTAATGACGACATTGGCCAAACTATATGAAAAACACTTGGCCTCAAATAAGGTATTTCTTATGAAGCGTTTATTTAATATGAAGATGTCAGAAGGTGGATCTATTGTTGATCATTTAAATGAATTTAACATGGTTACCAGTTAGTTAAGTTCTATAGGGGTAAATTTTGATGATGAAGTTAGGGCTCTGTTATTTCTGTGCTCATTTCCAGAAAGTTGGAATGTCCTGGTTATGGCTATTAGTAACTTTGTCTTTGGATCTAGTACTTTGAAGTTTGATGATGTTGTTTGTGCCATCCTTAGCGAGGAAATGCGACATAAAAGCTCCCGTGATACATTAGGTAATGTTTTAACTGCAAAGACTAGGGGAAGAAAAATGGAAAGAGGGAGGAGCCCAAGAAATCATGGTAAGTCAAGAAAAGGTAGATCCAAATCCAGATTAGGGATAGTGTGTTGGAAACGTCAGAAGAAAGGACACCTGAAGAAAGACTGTAAATCTCGGAAGGGAAAAGAAGGAGATGGGCAACAAGAGAACAATCATGAAGCGAATGTGACATGTGATGTGTTGAAAGATGCTTTTATTCTTTCATTAGAGAATATTATTGATGCCTGGGTGGTAGATTCAGGGGCCTCATTCCATGCCACACCTGATAGGAAACATTTCATGACTATGTTCAAGGAGATTTTGGACAGGATCGTTTAGGTGATGATAAACCCTGTAAAACCACTGGAATGGGTGAGGTTTTTATAAAGCAACAGAATGGAAATGAATGGCTATTGAAGGAGGTAAGGCATGTTCTAGATCTGAAGAAAAATCTAATTTCAACAGGGCAGTTGTGAGGTGAAGGATGTGTAACTACTTTTATAGACAAAACCTGGAAGGTCACTAAAGGAGTCCTGGTAATAGCAAAAGGAGAAAATGTTGGTACATTGTAATTATGCAATTGTATTTATAATTATGTTAATGCTTTAACCTCCACAGGAGTAGATACGACACTTTGGAAACATAGGATCGGGCACATGAGTGAGAAGGGGATGCAAATTCTTCACTCAAGAAATTTGTTGCCAGGTTTGAAGCATGTTGATTTGGATTTCTATGAAAATTGTGTTTATGGAAAACAAAAGAGAGTCAGATTTATCAGAGTTGGGAAGGAAAAGAAGAGAGAAAAATTAGAGCTTGTGCATACAGATGTATGGGGACCTGATCAGGTATCATCTCTTGGTGGATCTCGCTATTATGTTACTTTTATTGATGATGCAACTAGGAAAACCTGGATTTATTGTATTCGAAATAAATATGATGTATTTGATACTTTCAAGAAATGGAAAGCTTTGGTTGAGAATGAGATAGGAAAGAAGTTGAAGTGTCTCAGATTAAACAATGGAGGTGAATACTGCAACAAAGAGTTTGATAACTATTGTTCATAGCATGGAATTTGCAGAGAGAAGACAGTTCCAGGAACACCACAAGAAAATGGTGTGTCAGAAAGGATGAACAGGACAATTATGGAGCGTGCAAGGTGCATGAGATTGCATGCATGATTGCCCTTACAATTTTGGGCAGATGTTGTAGATATTATTGTTTATCTAATCAACAGAGAGCCTTCAAGTTCCTTGGATGGTGGTATTCTAGAGGAGGCATGGACAAGTAAAAAGGTAAACTACTCATTTTTAAAGACGTTCAGTTGTGAAGCCTTTTTCCACAAAAATAAAGAAAATAGAACAAAGCTTGAGGCAAAATCAAAGAAATGTACCTTTATTGGATATGGTTTAAATGATTTCGGTTATCACTTATATGATTATGAAAATCACAAAATCATTAGGATCAAAGATGTCATATTCAATGAAAAGGTCTTGTATAAGGATCAGATGTAGAGAAAGAATTAATAAAAGGAAAAAATAGAATACACAGTGATTGATGAGATCACAGAAAAAGTAAAGGTGCCTGAAAATCAGAATGATCATTAGCCACAACAACAACAACCACAATGGCAACATACACCTCAAACACCTAAAACTAGTGTTAGAAGATTCACCAGGATAAGTAGACCCTTGAACAATACTCTCCTTCATTATTTTATGTGTTGTTGACTGATTATGGTGAACCAAAAGGATATGAAGAAGCAATGCAGGTAGAAACCAGGAAGAAGCGGGAGCAAGCCATGGAAGAAGAGATGGACTCCTTGATGCATAACCAGACTTGAGACTTAGTCAAGTTTCTTGCAGGTAAAACAACATTGTAGAATAAATAGGTTTAAAGGTTAAAGGAAGAAGATGGAGATAAACAGAGGTATAATGATAGACTTGTGATGAAGGGGTTTGCACAAAAGAAAGGTATAAACTTTGATGACAATTTTTCCCCTGTTGTTAAAATGACTTCAATCAGAACTATTTTAAGTCTAGTGGCAGCAGAAGATTTGCATCTTGAGAAGTTAGATGTAAAGACAACCTTTCCCCATGGAGATTTGGAGGAAGAAATATATATGCAACAAACATAAGGGTATGAGGTCAAAGGGAAGGAGAAGTTAGTGTGCAAATTGAAGAAGAGCTTGTATGGCTTAAAACAGGCTCCAAGGTAGTGGTATATAAAATTTGTCAGGTTTATGCCTGAACAAGGTTATAGTAGATGTCACTCTGACCATTGTGTTTATCTTAAAAACCAAAGTGATGGCAATTGTATTATATTGTTATTGTATGTAGATGACATGCTTGTTGCAGGGTCTAACATGCAGGAAATAAATGTGCTCAAAGGAAATTTGGAAAATTCATTTGCAATGAAGGATTTGGGTGCTATAAAACAAATACTTGGTATGAGAATAACTAGAGACAGGAAAAATCACAAGTGAGTACATAGAAAAGGTGTTGGAAAGATTTAATATGCAGTATGAAAAACCAGTTGGTACACCTTTGGCTTTCCATTTCAAACTAAGTAATAGACGTGTCCCAAGACTCAGGAAGAGATGGATTATATGTGTAAAGTTCCATATGCATCAGTAATTGGAATTTAATATATGCAATGGTCTGCACAAGGCCTAATATTGCACATGTAGTGGGAGTTGTAAGCAAGTATATGAACAATCCAGGAAAAGAGCATTGGATGGCAGTAAAGTGGATTCTCAGGTATTTGAGAGGTGCCACAAATTAAGGATTATGCTTTGGTGGTTCAAACATTTCTCTACTGTTCTAGGTGGATATTGGTGGCCACCTGCCTATTCCACTTGGACCCCCAACACTGTCTCTTATAGTTTTTCGGTTTCCTTAATTGTAGCACAGTTTACTATTTTTGGCAGTTTTTTGAGTCCTAAACTTCTGGAGTCGTTTTGAGGCCCTAAACGACGTTTTTAGGGAAAACAGAGAGACCGAAAACATCCCAAACCAATTTGTTGGTTTCTTTTTAGCCTTCTCTTCGACATATTCGAAACTAGGTATTATGATACCCAAACAGAGATCGTATCCCAAAGTTATGACCTCGGGAAATTGATGTACCAATTTACCCAAACAGGGCCCACAATTTTGGTGCTTCATCTCCTAGGGTTAGGTTTTTGGATGTTTAGGGTTTTCCATTGTTTCTCAATAATAAATAGGCCTTTGAGCCTCATTCTAATATAGTTTAGAGGAATGTAGCCGCCACATCTCTCCTCATAGATAAGCTACCATCGCCCGAGCTATCTTATTTCCATTTTGTTTGTAAGCATAGTTCAATATTTTTCCATTAATGAAATGAAGTGTTTTTTTGCCGCATCTATGTGTTTATGATTATATATGTAAGTTGTTGCGATCCTATTTAAGTTCGAATTAGTGGTATCAGAGCGGTCTGCTCTTTCTCTGTTTTTCTTTGCATGTCCCCAAGGAGGTCATGGTATAAGGAATTAGGGCTCGATCTTGTTGAACCATTGCAAGATCAGCCTTGCAAAACCCGACGACCTCCCATGGCAGAAGAAAAGAAAGACGAGGGGCCAGGAGATCCTTTCAAAATGTTGCTCGAAGAAGCTCTCCAGCGATAAAGGGACGCGATGATGGATAACTTTGCCCATATCCTTCAATGGCTACCCATAGGCGATGCATCTTCATCCAGCATCCACTTTGGAGGTGCCACTCCTTTTAAGGTACAAGTTAACTTCGATATTCCCATATTCGAAGGCCTGATAGATGAAGATGTCATAGATAAATGGTTGAATCTATTGGAAGGATATTTTTAAGTTCATGACTTTTCCAATTGGGAAAAGATTACATTTGCACTTCTCAAAGCCGCCCCACACGTCAAGGACTGGTGGGAAACCTACTGTGAATAAAAGGACGAGAGTGAATCCTTGCTATTTTTAGCGGCACCCACTTGGAATTCTTTCCGAGATGCCATCAAGGAACAGTATTACCCTATTGGGAGCTATGAAGATAAATACATAAAGTGGACCACGCTACAGCAGGGAAGGGACCAAGATGTGCCAGAGTTCACAAATACTTTCCATACCCTTTGCATGAAACTGGGTATTAAGGATACTGAGCAACATTTGGTGCTCAATTACTGCGATTGTCTACACAAGTACATCTAGGACGAGATGGAGATCCTGGAAATTTCCTCGCGCGGCACGACGTATCGGTACGCTGTAAAGATTGAGAAGAAGTTTAAACAGAAGAAGTGGAACTTTGGAGCTGTGAATCCAAAGCAAGGAAAAGGCGCCCCTAAACCACAAAACAAGGGACCAAGCCAAGGCGGGGCTACCTAGGACAACCCGCCAAAGCTGCAAGCAAAGAACAACACCACAAAGATGAAGAAGGACACGGGAAAATGGTGTGAGTTCCATAAGAGCTCCACTCACAATACAAGTGAGTGTTGGGCCAAGTAGTCACTGGTGGCGAAGATGAAGGCCTCCGAATCAGACATAGGTTCCGACTCTGAATCAAAACCTAATAAGGGGACTGACAAAAGGAAGAAAATCATTGATGCGGAGCCGAGCGCTACTGTGGCCACCACAAAGATCCAGAAAATTGAGCCTGAAGATCGAGAGGAGGGGGAATGCCTCTTCCATTCATAGATCTGGGTGAAGGTCTCTCCGCTGCAGTTCATTGTCGATAGCGAGAGCCAAACAAACCTCATTTTAGTAGAAGTCGTGAAGCGGTTGGGCCTAAAGACTACAGTACATCCACAATCGTACATCATTGGGTGGCTTCACCAGGAATGAGATCTTCGTGTCAGCCAACAGTGTCGCCTTCCCTATAGCATCAAGCACTTCAGGGATGAGGCATTGTGTGATGATGCTCCTCTTGAAGTTTTTGATGTACTGTTAGGACAACCATACTTGTGGAAGTGACATGATGTATATGAGTATAGACCTCGCTCTGTGATTATTACTTTGGCTAATAGGTTGTACATGATACCAGAGGTAGCCCTACCTATCGCCATCTCTTTGATCACTGCAAAGCAATGCAATAAGATCATTTCCTAGACCATAAAATTTGTTTTCCTTATGATTTTCCCCCAAGGAAAGAAGAAGTTTGTGGCCACGGCTTCCAAGTAGGGCTCCTCTGCACAACAACAAAAGATGGACAAGGTCATGGAGGAGTACAGGGACATTTTCGCCTCACCCACAGGGCTACCTTTGCACTGTCAGGTCAAGCACTCCATCGATCTGACGTCGGGCACGCCGCTGCCCAATGGATCGATCTATCGATGCTCTATTATGAAGAACGATGAGATCAAGGGGTAGATTCAGGAACTACTGCAGAAAGGGCACAGAAGAAGGATGGGACCTGGAGACTCTGTATTGACTATCAGGTGCTGAAAAAGATCACTACTCGGAATAGGTACCCAATCCCACATATTGATGACCTTCTGGACCAACTCAAGGGGCCAAATATTTCATAGAGATTGACTTGAAGTCAGGTTATCACTAGGTGCCTATCAAACCCTCCGATGTGTGGAAGACTGCCTTCAAATCCAAGGAAGGCCTTTTTGAATTGTTGGTCATGTCGTTCAGATTGATGAACGCCCCTGCAACCTTCATGAGACTGATGGATGACATCTTGCAACCCTTCACCAATGCATTCATGGTGGTTTATCTAGATGACATCTTGATCTTCAGCCAGAGTTTGGAAGAACACCTCCACCATATTCAATAGGTCCTTTAAACCCTTAGACAACACAAATTGTGTGTTGACATGGAGAAATGCACCTTTAGCCTAATCCAGGTTCAATATCTGGGTTACATCATTGATGAGGAGGGTGTACATGTGGACCCATCCAAGATACAAGTCATTCAAGATTGGCCAGCCCCAACCACTCTAACGGAGCTCCGCATCTTTTTGGGTCTTTCCAATTTCTACTACAGGTTCGTGTTGGGGTTCTCTCATATCGCTTGGCCTTTAAGTCAAGTCACTAAGGGCGGAGCGAAAGCAAAGTTCTTTTGGTGGAAACCCAGTAGCAATCATTCTCTGAGTTGAAGAATTACCTTTGTTTTGCACCAATGCTCACATTACCAGACCTGCAACAACCATTTGAGATTAAGACAGATGCCTCTGACTATGCTATTGGGGTAGTTCTTACTCAACATGGGGATCTAGTGGCTTACCACAGTGAGACACTTTCAGACACAGTCCGAAAGTACCCCACTTACGACAAAGAAATGTATTCCATTGTGCAAACCTGTCGTCAATGGAAGCATTACATTCTAGGGAAGGAAATGGTCATCCACACAGACCACCTGCCTCTACAGTTCATACAGACACAAGGGAAGTTGCAGAACGATCACCATCAGAAATGGTCCACCTATCTGCAACAATTCCATTTGAACATTAAGTATAAGAAGGGAAGCACCAATAATGTCGTTGATTGTCTTAGCAGACCATCGGTCATGGCACTTGTAGAACCTCTATTTTACACCCATTTGTCTACCATTTTCCTTCACTTTTCCTTATCTTTCCTTCACTTTTGCCTCATTTCCACCATAAAACCTCTCAGATCATTACATTCAGTGTCAATAAGCATGATCAAGCAAGTTTGCTAATGGATGATTATTTGTTTAGTTTTTTTGACATACTTACAGGATCCCGCAGCTATCTGATGATCCCGCAGCTATCTGGAGATCCTGCAGCCATTTTGTTAAACACTATGATCCACGTGTCAGATTGCTAGACGGGCCACATGGGCACCTAGATATCATCATGGTCGAGGTTCCTATCCTATTGTTTCAACCATACACGTCACCTTCACCCATGGTCAAAGCAGGTTTAACCACGGTCAACTCAAAGTGGTTCAACGGTGTTTGAAGGCTGTTCGGTCACGGCATCTCCAATAGCGATTTGTCCAAGTTTTGAAGGCGATAGGGAACGCAATCCAACCAGGATTTATGATCCATGATGACAGGAACCATCAAACTCGTTATGCAACCGTGATGTGTCAAAACAGACCTTTAATACGCATGACTGTCTTTCGTTTTTCTGTTAACTAGTTGTACACGTAGATAGGTTAGAAAAGCCTATAAATTGATGCGTCTGCGTACGCTCAAAAGACTTTTTGATTGGTAATATTTTGCTGTACTGTGTTGAATTAAGGAGCGGTTGTAAACTCTGTTTTTTTCCAGCACTCTATTTTGTGACCTGTTGCAAATGGAGTAATAAATACAAGCACTGTTTTGAAGTTTCCAGCTATTTGAAGTCTTTTATGGTTGAATGGACAGAGGGCCCCTGCCCATCTCAGCCTTTTGTAGAGTATTTCTTGTGCAGCATTTTATCATTTCCTTATTTGCTTTCTTGAAAATGTATAGTTTTGTTTACTTGTCTTCTTTTATTTTCAGCTGATCAGTGTTATCTTTTGCAGGTTCCTTTTTGCCCGGGATTTATTTTTATATGTGTTGTGTTTGCTTTGCAGCTGATGGTATTTTAAGTTGACAATTCAAGTGTTGTTTTTGCCTTTATAGCTAGTTTTTAAATTTATTTCTCAAAGAGCTGTTTACATATATGCATGATCTTCATCATAAGCTAACATCTTTCAAGATCAAAATATTACTAACTTGCAGCTTGTTTGGGTACTTTTTGGACTGTTTTTAAACTACTTTCTTTCCTTACTTTACACAGTACATGTGCTTTGAAGTATTGAGTTAGAAAGAGTAAATCATTACCACTAGTCTTTAAAGTAGAAGTTTTGATTTTAAAGTGTTTCCTAGACTATTTCCTCACTACTTTCTAATCATGCTTCCCATAGTACATATGGCTGAAGTAGAGTATTAGGAATAGCATATTATTATCATTAGTCTTTCAAGCATATTTTTCTCACTTTTATAATTCCACTTAAGCTACTTTCTTTCCGTGCTTTACACAGTACATGTGCTTTGAGGCATTGAGTTAGAAAGAGATCATCTTTCATTCTTAGGTTCTAAAAGTGATTCTTTTTCCTTTATTTGGCAACAACTTGAACGGTGTCTAGTACCATTGGTAGTGGTCATTTACTTTCAAAGTTTATTTCAAGTCATTTCAATTTCATTTATTTCCAAGTATTTCCTTTCAAGCAAATAGTTAGAAATCACTCAACACACACTTCCACTCATTTAGAATTCACTTACACACACACCATCACTCACTTGTTTATAAATTCTCATTCCATCTAGGAACATAATTAAACCGCAACAACACCCCCCAACGATAAGAAAAACTCTAAGAGGATACTTAAGTACATATAGTACACCTTCACTTCATCAGCTTACGAGCCCCGGGTTGACAATAAATACTAGCAATTTAGCTAACACTAAATTGACTAAACATTTTGGCGCCGTTGCCGGGGAAGTGAAATTAAGTAGCCATATTCTTAGAAGAAAAAAATATAAAAAAAACAACAACTTCAAGGAAAGCAATTAATAACCTATCTAAGTATGCTCTCCTCTTGCACTTTGAAGTGATCTGGAGGATCAGAAAGGAGAAAGTTATTAATCTAATAGTTTCTTAAGTATGCTCTCTTCTTGCACCTAGAGTGAACTGGAAGATCAGAAAAGGAACTATTTAACTTGACTTGAGGATAAAATAAAAATGACATGCATAGAGCTAGAGATTCTAGGGGAAGGTTTTTAGCTAGAGCTCGAAGTTCAATTTTTACAAGTCCATCTGCTACAAGAGATAGACAAGAGATACCTCCCTTATCTCCAACCGAAACTCGTAGTCCTGAAATTCAAGAACCAAGAGTTGACTCTCCTATACCTTCTATTGAGTTTGAACTAGGAAGAGACTCTTCTCTTTCCCCTACCAGACAACCAATTGTAATTGAGGAAATAGACTCACCTGAAGAGGAAGGAGAAATCTCTTCTCATTCACCCTTTGTAGAAGAACCAGAAGATTTTGAAATCCCTAGGAGAATCATCATGGCAGAAGAAGAAGGAGGCGGTAGAGGTAGAGGTAGAGGAGGAGGAGGAAATAACAATAACAATGGAGGAGGTAGAGGTCCCATTGGTGGAAATAGAGATGGAGATAACACATTTGGGTTTCCCATTGTTGATGAGGATTCCCGAGCCACTATGAAAAATATCTCACCATCCGTTCTCCCAAATTTTCATGGATTAAGAACTGAGGACCCTGAAACATTCTTGTTTGAATTTGAAGTTGTGTGTCGAACTTATGACTATCTGGATGATACTCAGAAACTCAAACTGTTCCCATCAACATTAAAAGATCAAGCTTTGAAATGGTTCATGGGATTAGTTACTCAGTCCATTAGGACCTGGGATGAAATGAAACAAACCTTTTTGGATAGGTATTTGGACTATTGTATGCCTACTGATCATAAGGGTGAAGTTTTTAAAATGATGCAAAAAGAAGATGAGAGCTTAGAAGATTTACTTGAGAGATTTCAATATAATCTAAAAAGAGCAAAAATGAGCACCTTGGATGAAGAGACCTTAAAAGCCCTCTTATTAAAAGCCATTAGGGATGAGTGGATAGATATCTTAAACATGATGGGGAAAGGGGATATTTCTCAACTTCCTCTCAGTGAGATAGCAGAACTATGTACCCATCTCTCAAGAGGCAAATCAAAAACTCAAAAAGGGCCTAGAGATCCTTCTCTCCTTAGGGCAAATAAATCTGCAACAGGATCAGTGAGTAGGGCTGAAATTGGTAATATGCTAGATGAATTTAAAACTGACATCTTAGGGAGTCTTAGTGAACAAATTGATACCCTTAAGATTCAGAATAAACAAAAGGCAGAAGCCGAGGCCATGACCATTTTTTGCCCGAAGTGTAGAAAGAAGCATGCTTTAAGGGAATGTCCCTTGGAAGCACAAGTTGTGGAAACCTGTGTAATTTGCTCAGAAACCCATGAGACCAAGGAATGTCCTTCAATCCCTGGCCTCAAAGCAGTCTTTCAAGAAGATCCAAGTACGCTTGAATCTCTTTGTTTTGTTGCAAGGAAACCTTGGCAGGGGCAGCAAAATCAAGGGTCTAACAACTCTATGAATTTCCAGCCCCCACCAAATTGGAATCCTTGGCAACAACCTTGGTCACAACCACAAAATCCTTTCCAAGCATGGTTGCAAAGCATGCAAATGCAAAATCCTTATGGGAGATTTGCCCAATTCTATCAATATCCTCAATCCTTTCAGAATCAGCAAGCTCCCCAACTTCCAAATCAAGGTCAACAATTGTCATTACCATTCCCTCAACAACAATCTCCTCCACAAAATCAAAATTCTCAACTCTTGTTACAATCTCAGCAGAGGCCAAATCAACTTCCCTCTCAACCTCAACCAAACCCCAATAATAGGAATCCTCAAAATGCTTATGTGATGGAAGGTCAACCACTTATGGAAGGTCAACCATTCCCTACCTATATGGTTGTCCCTCTCAATGAGGTCCAACTCAGATCAGGTAGAATCTTAGACCAACCTTCTACAAGTACTCAACAACCAAGCATTTCTGAGGAAGAATCTCTTAAAGCCAATAAAGGTTCTGAAGTATCCCTTCAAAACCCAAGCATTAAAGAAAAAGAAAAAGAATCAACTCCCTTAGTAGAGCAACCTACATCTTCAACTATTCCTCCTTTTCCTGAAAGATTGCAAATTGATAAAGGAGTGGAGAAGCAGATTTGGTTGCCTGACTATAGCTTTCTAGATGAATTAAAAAATGTCTGTATCAAGATCCCCTTGTTAACAGCCATTAAAGAGATTCCCATTCTAGCAAAGACAATAAAGGAGATGAGTTTGAAAAAAACAATAAAAAGAACCAGAGACACAAAAAGGATACATCTAGTTGGAAAGATTGCAGACATTATGATGGGTAAAATTACCATGCAAAAATATGTAGATCCCGGTAGCCCTATTGTTAAAACTCATATCAATGGGGTTGAAATCCCAAATACTTTGATTGACTTAGGAGCCGCTATCAACATTATGAGTAGACAGACCATGGATCAGTTAAAACTTCCTAATCTTCTCTTTACACCTACTTTGCTGCAACTTGCAGACAGATCAATCATTAAACCTGATGGTGTATTGGAAGACATTCCAGTCTCACTAGACTCTTGGGAGTATCCAGTTGATTTTATGATTTTAACTCCCAAGAACAATCTAGGAGGACATCCTCTTATTTTAGGAAGACCTTGGCTGGCCACAGCTGATGCTTTCATAAGTTGTAGGTCGGGAGACATGTATATATCAGATGGTAATTCTACCAAGAAATTCAACTTGTATCCTCCCGCAAAGGCAATAACAGAAATAGGAGAAGATGAGTGGATTAATGATGAGGAAACTCTTCAACCTGTTCTAACCATCTCTGAAATCAGTGAGGACAGTCAAATTCTAAATACATTAGAAAATTTTGAGGCACCTTTAGAATATGACTCTTCACAATTCCAGTTAGATGCAGATATTGAATATCTCTCCTCTAGACAAATGTCTCTCTTCTCAATGGAAGAGTTTGGTAGTTCTTCAGTTGAAATCTTTCCAGGAAAAACATTAAACATTAACAAAAACTTGGAAAGACTACAACAAGAAGAATTAACTAAACTGTTGCAAAAACATTCCACTGCCTTTGCATGGGAATATACCGACATGAAAGGAATCAACCCTAAGACTTGTATTCATCATATTTACATTGAAGAAAACAGCAGACCTATTAGGCAGCCACAAAGACGGATGAATCCAAATCTTAGGGAAATTGTGAAAGAAGAACTTCAGAAATTGCTCAAGGTAAACTTCATTTACCCCATTTCAGATAGCCAATGGGTTTCTCCCTTGGTTATAGTACCCAAAAAGAATGGTAAATGGAGAGTTTGCATTGACTATCGAGAATTGAACAAGGCAACCTTAAAGGATCATTTTCCTCTACCTTTTATTGATCAGGTATTAGACACTTTAGCAGGTAAAAAGTATTTCTCATTCTTGGATGGTTTTAGTGGTTACAATCAGATTCAGGTAGCACCTGAAGATCAAGACAAAACCACCTTTACTTGTCCTTGGGGGACATTTGCCTATCGAGTACTCCCTTTTGGTTTATGCAATGCACCAGCCACATTCCAAAGGGCTGTACTAGGAATTTTCTCAGATCTGATTCATGATTGTGTAGAGGTTTACATGGACGATTTCACAGTCTATGGTAATACATTTGAAGAAACTTTGGCAAATTTGGAAAAAGTACTGGTAAGATGTAAGGAAACAAATCTTTCTTTAAGTCATGAAAAGTGTTTTATGATGTTTACTGAAGGGATTGTTTTAGGACATCATATTTCAGGAGATGGAATCAAAGTTGATAGATCTAAAGTAGAAGTCATCTCTAAGTTACCTGTTCCAAATTGCCAAAGAGATGTTAGAAGTTTTCTTGGGTTTACTGGTTACTACAGAAGATTTATTGAAAACTTCACAAAGATAGCATCCCCTCTTTTCAAATTACTTACCAAAGATTGTGAATTTAAGTGGGATCCTGAATGTCAATCTGCCTTTGAAGCTTTAAAATCTAGAATATCTGAAGCACCCATTTTAAGGGGTCCAAATTGGAAACTCCCTTTCCACATTTCTACTGATGCTTCAGATACAGCTTTAGGAGCTGTTTTGGGACAAAAGGATTTGATCCCTTATGCCATTTATTACACGAGTAAGAATTTGACTCCTACTGAGTTAAATTATACTGTTACTGAAAAGGAGTTTCTAGCCGTTGTTCATGCTATAAACAAGTTTAGACACTATATAACCGGCTATGAAACCTTTGTCCACACTGATCACTCTGCCATTAGATACCTTATGAACAAACCAGTCACTAATGGTAGAGTTACAAGATGGCTTTTGCTTTTACAGGAATTCAACATAACTGTGTTAGATCGACCAGGTAAGCAGAACACAGTAGCTGACTTCTTGTCTAGAATCCAAAACACTAATGAGGACTCTCCGGTAGAGGACAAATTTCCAGATGAGTATTTGTTTGCAGTAACTACCAAAACCCCTTGGTATGCTGATATTGCTAATTATTTAGTTACTGGAAAATTACCTTTACATTTATTTCCTAATGAGAAAAGGAAAATCATTCAGGATAGTTCACTTTATTCTTGGATCTCTAATGAATTGTTCAGAACAGGGCCAGATTTGATGATCAGAAGATGTGTACGAGAGGATGAGATGCCTGACATCCTTAAAGCATGTCATGACGAACCTTGTGGCGGACATTTTTCTGATAAGAGGACTGCCTATAAAATCCTTTCATCAGGATATTATTGGCCTTCTCTCTTTAAGGATGCAAAGCAATATGTTAAAAGGTGTGACAGTTGTCAGAGAACTGGGAGACCAACTCTTTCAAATGAAATGCCACTACAGCCACAGGTATGCATCGAACCTTTCGAGAAATGGGCTCTAGATTTTGTTGGACCAATTAATCCGCCATCCAAGCAAAATAAATATATACTGGTTTGTACTGATTATGTTACCAAGTGGGTAGAAGCTATAGCATTAACTTCTGCTACTGAAAATTCAGTTGTTCAATTTCTTTTCAAGGATATTTTCACTCGTTTTGGTGTCCCAAGAGAAATTGTAACAGATCAGGGAAGCCAATTTACATCAAGGATGGTGGAAAAGCTGATGGAGGAATATAAGATTAAGCATAGAACATCTACTCCATACCATCCGCAAGCGAATGGTCAAGTAGAATCTACAAATAAAGTTCTTGAAAGCATCATCACAAAGACTGTTCATCTTCATAGAAGAGATTGGGCAGAAAGGCTTCCTGAAGCCTTATGGGCCTACAGAACTACATGGAGGAACACTACAGGACATTCTCCCTATGAACTTGTTTATGGGAAGGAAGTCCTGTTCCCCATTGAGTTCCAAATCAAGACCTTCAAGACAGCAGTTCAATTGGGGATGAGCTTATCAGATGCCCAAAAGCACAGAATGGACCAGTTAAATGAACTAGATGAAATGAGACAAGATGCAATTCTAAGAACCGATCTAGTTCAGCACCAAAGAAGTAAATGGCATGATCGACATATCAAGGAAAAGAAGTTTCAAAAGGGTGATTGGACACTCTTGTTTGATTCGAAATTTAAAGACTTCAAAGGAAAATTTCAAACTCATTGGCTTGGGCCATATGAGATTGATGAAGTCTTTAGCAATGGAGCAGTTAGAGTGAAGACTATTGATGAACTTCAAACTCCCTTTATTGTGAATGGCCACCGGTTAAAAGTCTACCACAAGCCACTCTCAAAAGAAGAGTTTGTTAAGTTATTTCAAGATGATTCTGGAATGAGGCTGGTGGAGAAGAATTCTTCTCCTCCATCAGCCTAAATCTCTGTTTCTTTCAATTTGAAAAAAAAAAAAGAAAAAAAAAAAAAAAAAAAAGGAGAAAAAAAAAAAGAAAAAAAAGAAAAAAAAGAAAAAAAAAAGGAAAAGAAAAAAATAAGTGTATGAGCCTGAAAACCAATCTCTGATTGGCAGTCTCATACAGAAAACATAAGGTGAAAATCAGGGTTACCTGACACCTCATGTTTTCCCAAGAAAAAAAAAACTCCCTTTCCCTCTTTCATTTCCATTCCATTTATTTCATTCATCCATTCATACATTCATTTCTTCACTCCACCTCACTGTTTTTCACTCATCCATTCATCCATTCATTTCTTCACTCCATTTCACTTCAATAATAAAGTTTTTTTTGGCAACTAAAGTGTTTTTCTGCAGCTAAGAAGACTTCACTACAATTCTGCAGCTGTTTGACGATCCTGCAGCTGATTAGCTTTCCTGCAGCCTTCTGTACCTGCACAAAAAAACACAGTGTGTCTGAAGAAAACGTTTACAGCTCAGAAGTATCAAAGACCGGGAGAAAGATCATATGCTAGCAATAAATGTTTACAAAGGTTAATAAATCATCAGAAGCCAAATAAAATATGATTCAAGGTATGCTCAAAAACCTAGACTTATGGTTATTTCATTATGCGACTTTTCTTGGATTATGTTTTATTGGCCACTTAATGTAATGATGACCCACTCTCCTTTCTCCCATGCAACTACAAATCTCCGAATCCTCCACGTCTACCAGTTCATAATCACTACAGGTTTTCATTTTACATATGGCTGTTACGGTGGTGCGTCATTAAGGGCCTGTACCCTAATGACGTAACCTAACGCACTACGTCTCTCTGCTCTCGTTTCATAAGCCATGTGTCACTCCATAATCAGAAAACGAAGAAGGTAGCCGCTCCGTCCATAATTTCAAAACCCTCCATGTTTATCATTCCTTACCATCATCTACCGTGTTTCATTATCTACGGTTACCATCCTCTGTTTTTTTTCTCTCCTCTGCCATACAGCCGTAAACCTGAGATACAGTCGTATTGCGACTGTCAGTCACTATTTCTACCATATCCACGCTAACTCCACCGCTCAACTCTCAATTCCATCCGTAAATTCCCGGTATCTAAAGCCGTTTTCGCACCGTATATCCTCTGTTTCACAAAAAGTTACTGTGTGAAGTCCCGAAGTTACTGTGTAGGGTCACCATCAGATTTGTATATAAACAGAACCGAGGGGTCAATGGGAAAGCTTCTGAGGGCTGAACCGGAAGGTGAGAATTTTTTGGAGGCATATCCTCAGGTCGAGGAGGCACTACAAAGAGCTAATTGGTTACAATGTATCAGAAAATTTAAGGGCTATCATAAGGAAGTAACCAAAGCTTTTGCTAGATCGTTTAAGGATAAGGAAAGCCAGGCAGAGGTGGGAGATGTAACAATCACAGTCAGCGAAGGAAGTGTAGCAAAGGCTACTTCTCTACCCCAGACCGGTGAACGATGGTTCAAAAACCGGGCAGTCCAAGATCAGCAATGGAAGAGGATTCTCAAAAATCCAGGTATGGACACAAGTGTTTTTACCAAAGGCATTCCAATTTCACATGTTAAAGATGAATGGAAAACTTTATTGCTGTTAGTACAAAAGTTTTTCACCTGTGAAGGAAGATTTGGAGTGATGTATGTCTACCATGGTAAAATTATGATTCAGTTCCAAGGAGAGCATGATATAAACCTTCCTTATTTCCTATTTCAAAGCCTTAGGAAAATGTGTTCCATGGCTCAACGAAATCCACGAAATGTAGAAGCTTACCTCTGTCACCATGGTCTTGTAAAGTTATTGATAGAAGAACAGTTAAAAGAAAAACGAGACACATGGGAAAAATTCCTTGTAAGGAATCATTTTGCAGAGCCTGGAGAGTCTTCTATACCTAGAAAGAGCAGAAAGAAGAGAAGGGAAAGTATCTCTGAGACTGATGTCTTTGAAGGAGAAACTGTAGAAGAAATAGAAGTCCATCATCCTGAACCTGAGATTGAACCCACTGAAGACAGTGCTCAAGAGGTCATCTCGGAAACCCTCGCTGAACTTGCTAAGGAAACTGCCAAAAAGAAAAGAGAGGACAAAAAGAAACAAAAACAAGATAAGGGGAAATCCATAGTGCAAGAAACTTACCAGACCACAGAGTGAAGAAGAGGATAACCAGCCTTTAGCACAGAGGATAACCAAACTTCTTGAGAAAACTGCCCACTCCAAAGAAGTAAAAGTTCAAGAACCAAAGGAGAAAGCACAAAAAGAAATGCAAAGTGATGTCATTCTGAGAAGGAGTAGTAGGTTGCAAGGTAAAACAAAAGCCATGAGGACACTCTTTGTTGACCTTAGCACACCTGAGAAGAGTGCTACACAAGTAAATCTTGAGGATAGTCCATCATCACGTGAGGCAGCCACTCCTCCAAGAGAAGACAGCCTATTCCAGCCAGAGATGGAAACTGAAATTGAACAAGAATGTAGCCCAAGAAAATCACCAAGTATTGATCCAATGCAACAGGAGGTATACAATTATTATGAGACATTGGAGCAAAGAACTGCTGGGCCAAGTAATGTTCTGTCTTATGAGAAGCAAATAGATTCACTTAAACAGGAAATCTATGAGCTTGAAGTGTTGAACCGTCACATTAAACAAAGGAATGAAGAAATGAAGCAGCAAGCTGATATTGCCAAGGCAATCCAAGATAATACCTATCTTCACATGAGCATGTGGCAGAAGAAACATAACAGACTCAAGAAGAGATTCAGAAGGCTGAACAGAGCCTTAATTAATTTGAAATTCAGATGCATGTTCAAAAGGCCAAAGATTAATGTTTCTACACAAAGGAAGAGAAGGAGGTTGGATGTCCTAGCTGAGGCATCCCAGCAGATGGACTGAATTGTGTTTTCATTGCATGAGGACATGCAATACCCTCGGAGTGGGGGTATGTAGAACCTCTATTTTACACCCATTTGTCTACCATTTTCCTTCACTTTTCCTTATCTTTCCTTCACTTTTGCCTCATTTCCACCATAAAACCTCTCAGATCATTACATTCAGTGTCAATAAGCATGATCAAGCAAGTTTGCTAATGGATGATTATTTGTTTAGTTTTTTTGACATACTTACAGGATCCCGCAGCTATCTGATGATCCCGCAGCTATCTGGAGATCCTGCAGCCATTTTGTTAAACACTATGATCCACGTGTCAGATTGCTAGACGGGCCACATGGGCACCTAGATATCATCATGGTCGAGGTTCCTATCCTATTGTTTCAACCATACACGTCACCTTCAGCCATGGTCAAAGCAGGTTTAACCACGGTCAACTCAAAGTGGTTCAATGGTGTTTGAAGGCTGTTCGGTCACGGCATCTCCAATAGCGATTTGTCCAAGTTCTGAAGGCGATAGGGAACGCAATCCAACCAGGATTTATGATCCATGATGACAGGAACCATCAAACTCGTTATGCAACCGTGATGTGTCAAAACAGACCTTTAATACGCATGACTGTCTTTCGTTTTTCTGTTAACTAGTTGTACACGTAGATAGGTTAGAAAAGCCTATAAATTGATGCGTCTGCGTACGCTCAAAAGACTTTTTGATTGGTAATATTTTGCTGTACTGTGTTGAATTAAGGAGCGGTTGTAAACTCTGTTTTTTTCCAGCACTCTATTTTGTGACCTGTTGCAAATGGAGTAATAAATACAAGCACTGTTTTGAAGTTTCCAGCTATTTGAAGTCTTTTATGGTTGAATGGACAGAGGGCCCCTGCCCATCTCAGCCTTTTGTAGAGTATTTCTTGTGCAGCATTTTATCATTTCCTTATTTGCTTTCTTGAAAATGTATAGTTTTGTTTACTTGTCTTCTTTTATTTTCAGCTGATCAGTGTTATCTTTTGCAGGTTCCTTTTTGCCCGGGATTTATTTTTATATGTGTTGTGTTTGCTTTGCAGCTGATGGTATTTTAAGTTGACAATTCAAGTGTTGTTTTTGCCTTTATAGCTAGTTTTTAAATTTATTTCTCAAAGAGCTGTTTACATATATGCATGATCTTCATCATAAGCTAACATCTTTCAAGATCAAAATATTACTAACTTGCAGCTTGTTTGGGTACTTTTTGGACTGTTTTTAAACTACTTTCTTTCCTTACTTTACACAGTACATGTGCTTTGAAGTATTGAGTTAGAAAGAGTAAATCATTACCACTAGTCTTTAAAGTAGAAGTTTTGATTTTAAAGTGTTTCCTAGACTATTTCCTCACTACTTTCTAATCATGCTTCCCATAGTACATATGGCTGAAGTAGAGTATTAGGAATAGCATATTATTATCATTAGTCTTTCAAGCATATTTTTCTCACTTTTATAATTCCACTTAAGCTACTTTCTTTCCGTGCTTTACACAGTACATGTGCTTTGAGGCATTGAGTTAGAAAGAGATCATCTTTCATTCTTGGGTTCTAAAAGTGATTCTTTTTCCTTTATTTGGCAACAACTTGAACGGTGTCTAGTACCATTGGTAGTGGTCATTTACTTTCAAAGTTTATTTCAAGTCATTTCAATTTCATTTATTTCCAAGTATTTCCTTTCAAGCAAATAGTTAGAAATCACTCAACACACACTTCCACTCATTTAGAATTCACTTACACACACACCATCACTCACTTGTTTATAAATTCTCATTCCATCTAGGAACATAATTAAACCGCAACAACACCCCCCAACGATAAGAAAAACTCTAAGAGGATACTTAAGTACATATAGTACACCTTCACTTCATCAGCTTACGAGCCCCGGGTTGACAATAAATACTAGCAATTTAGCTAACACTAAATTGACTAAACAGCACTGATCACTGTGCTCGACTCCTATGGGCACGGGATATTGGGGTGGCTGCTTGCTTACAAGAATGATCTAGAATTCGACATCGTATACCAGACACTCCTAGAAGGGAAGAAAGTCCCAAAGTTTCACCTTCAGGATGTAATGTTATGCCACTTGGGACACATCCTTGTTCCTTCAAGTGAGCATGCCAAGATGATTTGGGAGGCACACTACAGTCGGGTCGCTGGACATTTTAGAGTAGAGAAAACAATGGCAGTATTGCAGAAGTATTTTTATTGGCTAAAACTTTGTCAAGATGTTGGGAAGTACATTAGATCCTTCACCACCTGCGCCATGTCCAAACCAACCATCAAGAAGCAAGGCTTGTATACTCCTCTACCTACTCCTAGTCGTCCTTGGGAACCTATCTCCATGGATTATATGTCGAGCCTTCCTTTTACTGAGCAAGTCAACGATTGTGTTTTTGTGGTCGTCGACAGATTCTCTAAGATGGCCATCATAGCGACCTGAAAGAAGAATATCTCAGCAGAGGCCACTTCTAAGCTCTTTTCTGAATGAGTGTGGGTACACTTTGGGATCCCATAGTCCATTATCTCAGATCGGGACAACGGATTCCTGAGTGCATTTTGGTCAAGTCTCTGGTTGATGTTGGATACAAAACTCACCAAGTCTACGACTTTCCATCCCAAAACTAATGTCCAAATAAAGGTTGTCAACATAATGATCGTACACATTCTGCGCATGTACAACTCGAAGCATGCATGCACATTGGACGAAATTCTCCCCTATCTCCAACACAGCTGCAACAGAGCTCTCCACAGCTCAATAGACCATAACCCCTTTCAAGTAGGGCTGGGATTTTAGCCATTATACCCCATTGATGTGGCCATAAAAATTTATAGCCACTCAAGTAGATTCAGCTCACGTACATTCCGAAGCTGAAAGGGCTAACAACTTCATTGAGTGCATTCAACACATCCGCCAACAGGTCCATGATATATTGGAAAGATCCAATGCTAAGTACAAGTAGTGCCATGATCAACATCGAGTGCCGCACAAGTTCGAGGTGGGCGACAAAGATTGGCTTCATTTGCAGAAAGAGCGCTTTGTTGGGTCCCACCGCAAGCTTCACCCGCTTTGATATGGGCCATACACTATCACCAAGGCCATCGTTGACAATGCCTTTGAGCTCAGCATCCCACCGTACCTTGGCCTGCACCCAGTGTTCAATGTAGATCGCCTTCGACCATACTTTCCACCATTGTTGGACACATCTGACATTGTAGAACAACTCACACCAACAGAGCTAAACCCAAACTGCATGGAACATACCACCATTTATCGGCTCATGGACACATAGATCAAGAGTACTCTCCAGTGGAAGATCCAACTATATTGGGTTGTCAAAGCTGGCCAACTCCTTCTCCAAGGCAAGTGCCTCACCTGGGACCAAGTTCAGCAGAAGCTTCCCCATCTCATGGAGGCAATCAACGCAATGGGGACCATTGCTTCCTAAGGGGGAAGGAATTATCCAGGTGGATATTGGTGGCCACCTTCCTATTCCACTAGGACCCCCAACACTGTCTCTTTCAGTCTTTCAGTTTCCTTAATTGTAGCACAATTTACTATTTTTGGCAGTTTTTTGGCTCCTAAACTTCTGAAGCCATTTTGAGGTCGTAAACAACATTTATAGGGAAAACGAAGAGATTGAAAATATCCCATATAGGCTTGGCAATTTTTTTTGATGTTCTCTTCGAGATCTTCGAAACGAGGTATTATAATAGCTAAATGGAGATCATATGACAAAGTTACAACCCCGAGAAATTGATGTACCAATTTACCTAAATGGGGCCCATACTTTTGGCGCTTCATCTCATAGGGTTAGGTTTTTGGATGTTTAGGGCTTTCCATTGTTTCTCAATAATAAATAGGCCTTTGAGCCTGAATGTAACACAGTTCCGGGGCATGTTGCCACCATATCTCTCCTCAGAGATAAGCTACCATCGCCCGAGCTATCTTATCTCCATTCTGTTTGTAAGCATAGTTTAGTATTTTTCCATTAATGAAATGAAGTGTTTTTCTGCCGCATCTCTGTGTTTATGATTATATGTGTAAGTTGTTGCAGTCCTGTTTAAGTTCGGATCATTGGTATCAGAGTGGTCTGCTCTTTCTCTGTTTTTCTTTGCATGTCCCTAATGAGGTCAGGGTATAAGGAATTAGGGCTTGATTTGGTTGAACCATTGCAGTATCAGCCTTGCAAAACCCAACGACCTCGCATGGCGGAAGAAAAGAAAGATGAGGGGGTAGGATAACCTTTCAAAATGTTTCTAGAATAAGCTCTCGAGTGACAGGGGGACGCGATGATGGATAACTTTGCCCAGATCCTTTGACGGCTACCCACAGGTGATGCATCTTCATCTAGGATCCACTCTGGAGGTGCCACTCCATTTAAGGTACAAGTTAAATTTGATATTCCCATATTCGAAGGCCTGATAGATGCAAATGTCGTAGATAAATGGTTGAATCTATTGGAAGGATATTTTTCAGTTAATGACTTTTCCAATCGGGAAAATATTACGTTTGCACTTCTCAAATCTACCCCACACATCAAGGACTGGTGGGAAAGCTACTGTGAAAAAAAGGACGAGATTGAACCCTCGCTATTTTCAGCTGCACGCACTTGGAATTCTTTCCGAGACGCCATCAAGGAACAATATTACCCTATCAGGAGCTATGAAGATAAATACAGAAAGTGGACCACATGATGGCAGGGAAGGGACCAAGATGTGCTAGAGTTCACAAATACTTTCCATACCCTTTGCACGAAGCTGGGTATCAAGGGTACTAAGCGACATATGATGCTCAAGTACCGTGGCTGTCTACACAAGTACATCTAGGATGAGATGGAGTTCATGGACATTTCCTCGCTTGGCACGGCGTATTGGTACACTGTAAAGATTGAGAAGCAGTTTAAACAGAAGAAGTAGAACTTTGGAGCTGCGAATCCAGAGCAAGACGCCCCCAAGCTGCAAAACAAGTGATCAAGTCAAGGCGAGGCTACCCAAGGCAACCCGCCAAAGCCACAAGCAAAGTAAAACACCACGAAGACGAAGAAGGACATGGGAAAATGGTGTGAGTTCCATAAGAGCTCCACTCACAATACAAGTAAGTGTTGGGTGAAGCAGTCACTGGTCGCCGAGCTGAAGGCTTTTGAATCAGATGCAAGTTCCGAGTCTAAATCAAAACCCAAGAAGGAGACTGAAAAAGGGAAAGAGATCATTAATGCGGAGCCCAGTGCCACTGTGGCCACCACAAAGATCTAAAAAATTGAGCCTGAAGATCTAGAGGAGGGAGAACACCTCTTCCACTCATAGATGTGGGTGAAGGGCTCTCTGCTGCAGTTCATTGTCGACAACGGGAGCCAAAAGAACCTCATTTCAGCAGAAGTCGTGAAGCGTTTGGGCCTTAAGACTATAACACATCCACAGCCATACACCATTGGGTGGCTTCACCAAGGACGAGATCTTTGCGTCAGCTAGCAGTGTCGCCTTCCCTATAGCATCTAGCCCTTCACAGATGAGGTATTGTGTGAGTTGCTCCTCTTGAAGTTTCTAATGTATTTTTAGGACAACTATACTTGTGGAAGTGACATTCTGTATATGAGTCTAGACCTCACTATGTGATTAATAAGTTGTACAGGATAACAGAGGTAGCCCCGCCTACTGCCATCTCTTTGATCACTGCAAAGCAATGCAGTAAGATCATTTCTCGGACCAGGAAATTCATTTTCCTTATGATTCACCCCTAAGGCAAGAAGAAGGTTGTGGCCATAGCTTCCAGGTAGGGCTCCTCTGCACCGTAGAAACAGATGGACAAGGTCGTGGAGGAGTACAGGGACATTTTCGCGTCACCCATAGGGGTACCTCTACACTATCAAGTCAAGCACTCCATCGATCTGACCCTGGGAGTGCCGCTGCCCAATGGACGGATCTATCGATGCTCTGTTCTAAAGAAAAATGAGATCAAGAGGCAGATTCAGGAACTATTGCAGAAAGGGCACATCAAACCAAGTTCATCACCCTGTGGGAGCCTGATTATATTGGTACAAAAGAAGGAGGGGACCTGGAGACTCTGTATTGACTATCGAGTGTTGAACAAGATCACTGTCCGGAATAGGTACCCAATCACGTGGATTGATGACCTTTTGGACCAGATCAAGGAGGCCAAATATTTCATAGAGATTGACTTGCACTCAGGTTATCACCAAGTGCTTATCGAATGCTCCGATGTATGGAAGACTGCCTTCAAATCCAAGGAGGGCCTTTTCGAATGGTTGGTCATGTTGTTCGGATTGACGAACGCCCCTGCAACCTTCATAAAACTGATGGATGACAACTTGTGGCCTTTCACCAATGCAGTCGTGGTGGTTTATCTAGATGACATCTTGATCTTCAGCCAGAGTTGGGAAGAACACCTCCACCATATTCGTCAGGTCCTTCAAACCCTTCGACAACTCATCCTGTGTGCTAACTTGGAGAAATGCACCTTTGGCCTGACCCAGGTTCAATATATGGGGTACATCATTGATGAGGAGGGTGTACATGTGGACCCATCCAAGATACAAGTCATTCAAGATTGGCTAGCCCCAACCACTCTAACAGAGCTCCGCATATTTTTGGGTCTTGTCAATTTCTACCGCAGGTTCGTGTTGGGGTTCTCTCATATCGCTTGGCCTTTAAGTCAAGTCACCAAGGGTGAAGCAAAAGAAAATTTCTTTTGGTCAGAAACCCAACAACGAGCATTCTCTGAGTTGAAGAATTGCCTTTGTTCTACACCATTTCTCACATTACCAGACCTGCAAAAACCATTTGAGATTGAGACAGATGCCTCTGACTATGATATTGGGGCAGTTCTTACTCAACATGGGCATCCAGTGGCTTACCACAGTGAGACACTTTCAGACACAGTCTTAAAGTACCCCACTTTCGATAATGAAATGTATTCCATTGTGTAGGTATATTGTCAATAGAAGCATTACATTCTGGGGATGGAAATAGTCATCCACATAGATCACTGAACTCTATAGTTCATATAGACATAAGGGAAGTTGCAGAATGATCGCCATAAAAAATGGTCCACCTATTTGCAACAGTTCCATTTGAACATTAAGTATAAGAAGGGAAGCACCAATAATGTCATTGATTGCCTTAGCAGACCACCAGTCATGGTGCTGATCACTATGATCGACTCCTGTGGGCACGAAACATCGGGGTGGCCACATGCTTGTAAGAGCATTCCAAAATTTGCTAGCATATACCAGACACTCCTAAAAGGGAAGAAAGTTCCAAATTTTCACCTTGAGGATGCACTGTTATGCCACTTGGGACACATCTGTGTTCCGTGAAGTGAGCGTGCCAAGATGATTTGGGATGCGCACTATGGTCGGGTAGCTGGAGATTTTGGAGTAGAGAAAACAATGGCGGTATTGCAGAAGTATTTTTATTGGCCGAAACTTTGTCACGATGTTGGGAAGTACATTAGATCCTACACCGCCTGCGTTATTTCCAAACTAACCATAAAGAAGCAAGGCATGTATACTCGTCTACCTACTACTAGCTAGCCTTGGGAATCTATCTCCATGGATTATATGTCGGGCCTTCCTTCTACTAAGCATAAAAATGATTGCGTTTTCATGGTCATTAACAGATTCTATAAGATGGCCATCATGGCGCCTTGCAAGAAGAGTATCTCAGCAGAGGCCACTGCTAAGCTCTTCTTTTAACGAGTGTGGGTACACTTTGGGATCCCATAGTACATTATATTAGATCGAGACAGTAGATTCCTGAGTGAATTTTGGCAAATTCTCTGGTCGATGCTGGATACAAAACTCACCAAGTCCACGACTTTCCATCCCCAAAGTGATGGCCAAAGAAAGTTTGTCAACAGAATGATCATACACATTCTGCGCATGTACAACTCGAAGCATCCACGCACATGGGATGAAAGTCTCCCCTATGCCCAACACAACTACAACAAAGCTCTCCACATCTCAACAGACCACAACCCCTTTCAGGTAGGGCTGGGATTTCATTCATTATGCCCCATTAATAGGGCCATACCATTCACAGCCACTCAGGTAGATTCGGCTCACGTACAGTTTGAAGCTGAAAGGGCTAACAACTTCATTGAGCACATTCAACACATCTGCCAACAGGTCCATGATATATTGGACAAATCCAATTCTAAGTACAAGCAGCGCCATGATCAACATCGAGTTCTGCACAAGTTCTAGGTGGGTGACAAAGTTTGGCTACATTTGCAGAAGAGCGCCTTGTTGGGCCCCACCGTAAGCTTCGCCCGCTCCTATATGGGCCATACACCATCACCAAGGCCATTGGTGACAATGCCTTCAAGCTCAACATCCCACCGTTCCTTGGTATGCACCCAGTGTTCAATGTAGATCGTCTTTGACCATACTTCCCACCATTGCTGGACACATCTAACATTGCAGAACAACTCACACTAACAGAGCTAAACCGAGACTGCATAGAACAGAGCACCACCAATCGGCTCATGGACACACATATCAAGAGCACTTGCCAGCAGAAGTTCCAACTATATCTGGTTGTCAAAACTGGCCAACTCCTTCACCAAGGCAAGTGGCTCACTAGGGACCAAGTTCATTAGAAGTTTCCCCATCTCATGGAGGCACTCAACGCAATGGGGACCATTGCTTCCTAAGGGGGAAGGAATGATCCAGGTGGATATTGGTGGCCACCTACCTATTCCACTTGGACCCCCAAGGCTGTCTCTTTCAGTTTTTTGGTTTCCTTAATGGTAGCACAATTACTATTTTTGGCAGTTTTTCAGGTCCAGTACTTCTGGAGTCGTTTTAGAGGCCCTAAAAGGCATTTTTTAGGGAAAACAGAGAGACCAAAATCATTCTAATCTATCTTAGTAGTTTGTTTTCGACTTTCTCTTCGAGATCTTTGAAACGAGGTATTATGATAGCCAAACGGAGATTGTATGCCAAAGTTACGACCCCGAGAAATTGATGTACCAATTTACCCAAACGGGGCCCATAGTTTTGGCGCTTCATCTCCTAGGGTTAATTTTTTGGATGTTTATGGTTTTCCATTGTTTCTAAATAATAAATAGGCCTTTTAGCCTCATTGTAACACAATTCAGAGGCATGTAGCCACCACATCTCTCCTCATAGATAAGCTACCATCGATTGAGCTATCTTATTTCCATTCTGTTTGTAAGCATAGTTCAATATTTTTCGTTTAATGAAATGAAGTGTTTTTCTACTGCATCTATGTGTTTATGATTATATTCATAAGTTGTTGCATTCCTGTTTAAGTTCAGATCAGTGGTATCAGAGCGGTTTGCTATTTCTCTATTTTTCTTTGCATGTCCCCATTGAGTTCAGGGTATAAGGAATTAGGGATTGATCTGGTTGAATCATTGCAGGATCAACCTCGCAAAATGCAATGACCTCCCATGGTGGAAGAAAAGTAAGATGAGGGGCCAGAGGATCCTTTCAAAATGTTGCTTGAAGAAGCTCTCGACCGACATAGGGACACGATGATGGATAAATTTTTCTAGATCCTTCGATGGCTACCCACAGGGGATGCATCTTCATCCAACATCCACTTTGGAGGTGCCACTCCTTTTAAGGTACAAGTTAACTTCAATATTCCCATATTCAAAGGCCTGATAGATTCAGACGTCGTAGATAAATGGTTGAATCTATTGGAAGGATATTTTTAAGTTCATGACTTTTCCAATTGGGAAAAGATTACGTTTTGCACTTCTCAAAGCCACCCCACATGTCAAGGACAGGTGGGAAACCTACTGTGAACAAAAGGATGAGAGTGAACCCTCATTGTTTTCAGTTGCACCCACTTGGAATTCTTTCTGAGATGCCATCAAGGAATAGTATTACCCTGTCGGGAGCTATGAAGATAAATACATAAAGTGGACCATGCTATGGCAGGGACGGAACCAAGATGTGCCAGAGTTCACAAATACTTTCCATACCCTTCACATGAAGCCGGGTATCAAGGATATTGAGCGGCATTTGGTGCTCAAGTACTGTGGCTGTCTACACAAGTACATCTAGGATGAGATGGAGTTCCTAGACATTTCCTCGCTCGTCATGACGTATTAGTATGCTATAATGATTGAGCAAAAGTTTAAACAGAAGAAGCAGGACTTTGGAGTTACCAATCCAAAGCAAGGAAAAGGCCCCCCCAAACCACAAAACAAGGGACCAAGCCAAGGTAGGGCTACCTAAGACAACCCACCAAAGCCGCAAGCAAAGAACGACACCACGAATACGAAGAAGGACATGAGAAAATGGTGTGAGTTCCATAAGAGCTCCACTCACAATACAAGTAAGTGTCGGGCCAAGCAGTCACTGGTAGCCGAGCTAAAGGCTTCTGAATCAGATGCAGGTTCCGACTTTGAATCAGAGCCCGAGAAGGGGACTGACAAAGGGAAGAAGATCATTGATGCAGAGCCCAGTGCCACCGTGGCCACCACAAAGATCCAGAAAATTGAGCCTGAAGATGCAGAGGAGGGGGTGTGGTGCAGGTAAATTCTCAGTTCAGACACAAACAATTCCTCTAGCCCAAGAGAGTGGGTCTAGCCACAAACAAACAATCTATAGAAAACCTCCTTAAGTTAGAATCAATTAAGAGGGCATACCTCTTAGAGCACTATTTCGCTTGATGATGATCCTGCTTCCTCAATCCAGCTATCTCCCATTTCCTTCCTTCGAATACCTGAAACAAGCAAACAACAACAACAAAAAACATGATAGCATACAATATTGTATTCAACCTACTTAATAGGTCAAGGAACATTAAGCCATAAAGATGTAAAATGACACTTCATGTAGGAAGTCAATCAATAGTTGCATTTATATAAATCAGAAAGAGATTACAATTGGTGCCTTGACGTTTTTGGTATCCTTCGACATATTCGGGTTCCCACACTTCTGCTAACACTTCATGGATAGCCCCAACAATGGAATTTTTGAGGCCTCTTTCCCTCTAGTCTCAAACCAAACCAAAATCACACTATTCTCCTTCAAGCATACACTAGAAAGCTACAAGTTATAGATGACTTGCTGATTATTCAAACTTACTCCAAAAACTCCAACTAGCTTTTGCTTGGGAAAAAGAGAGGTTTATATAGCTTGGATGGATGGGAGATGGTTCCTCTCATCATGGGAGAAGGTCTTATCTCTTGAGGTTGTTCCATCCTAATAGGGGAAAGGAGCCCAAACTGACTTCCTCGACTCTATCAGACCCAACCATCAACTAGACTTCCGTTACGAAGCTTTGACTCCTTATTTAAAAAACCTTCCAAAAGAGGATCAACGCGACTAAGTTGCTCTGTACGGTGTGAGGGCTAGTTTTAATATCTGTAAATCGGCACGAGGAGGAAACTGATCAGTAGCGCCGGTCTTGTAAACTGGGATAGAAGGAATATTCTTGGGAAATGATACAAAGGGGAATTATTTTGCTAATGAAGAGGGACGTACTGGGAGTTTCTTCATGATGGGAAAGCATATCGGGTAGACTGTAGAGGTCCTACAGGATCGTAGATGGGGAGTACAGGGACAGTGAAAAAATGTTGTGTAACAGATTCCCCCTAAAGCATGAAGGCCGAACTAGAGCGAGGGGTGAAATGCTTTACAAGTGGAAGTGGGGAACTAGAGTCCATCATCGGAAAACCTACAAGCAAGCATAGATACATATACATCACTGAAAACTCTAAATAATGATACATGAATCATGGTATGGATGCAGCCATCCAGAGAATGATCATGTAAATGGATCCAAGGCATGGGCACAACCATCCAATAGAAAGGATCATAATGGAAACAAGGTATGGTCGCAACCATCCAATAATGAGAAGGATCACATATAATGACTCATGGTATGGTTGCAGCCATCCATCTGAAAGAGACATGTATATCAACATGATCATGTCACGTCGCCTCGCAACATGGACTTGTGTAATCTTAGGCCAGGGTCTTGTGCTCCAAATGACCCGATCAAAGTACAAATCCTAACATGTGAATGAATGTGTTGAAGTCAAACATGCTAGGAAGTCGCTTGATTACCGATCAATGATGTGAATAGTTAACAAGCGTGAGAGAAACCGCCAATAATGATAATGGCTTTCAAGGTATTGGTAGCACAGTTCATGGAATGTGAATAAAAGAATTGATGTCGAACGCCTGTGAAATCACCTGATCAAAAGCCAATGATGTGAGCTTGTCGTCGAGTGCGAAGAACTTGCCATTAGGGCATGCAAGCTCTACGATACTGGAAGGGAGTCTCTCGGTCAACTTCCTGGATGATGAGCTGAAGTTGATAGGAAGTGACCGTGTCGAAGGAGGGCCATGATGTATCCCACATCATCGCCATGAGACAAAGGGATGAGAATGATTTCAGATGATACAAAGAATCAGTTGTAAGTGTAATTGTAGAAGGACTAACTCTTGAACATATCGACGACATAATTCCAGAGTTTGGCAGCTTTTGGATCCATAGGATTTTTGGTCATGATGATGTGGTAGAGATCAATTAGAAGGAAAAAAAGAGTGGCCTAACCCAAGAAGGTCAAATGACGAAAAGGAGGATATCCCAACCCGACACGAAGCAGAAAGTGACATGTTCAAGAGTGAGCTGCCGACACGACTTATAGAATTTCCAAATTTCCCCCCACCATTTCTGGCAGGTACCCCAATTATTTTTTATCGCAAGCATCATGGGGGCTTCACTCAATGAACCTTCGACATATCATGTGCGTTCATAGCATATTAAATAATACCCTTAATTTGACTACATATTGGAAAATGCCTCTAAAAATCAGATAATTTAACTCCCCGCCAATATGTAACCAATACACTTTCCAAATTAAAAAACCCCTACTTTCACTAAATATTGTAGGTATCCATTTTTTCATTAATATTTTTTTATACCCTTTTATTTTTTTCATTAACTTTGAGCTCCATTTTTTATACTTGCCAATATAAAAACCCTTTACCTCCTATATATCCCCTAGTATAATAAGTCATTTTTACCTCATAATATATCCCCCATTATGAACCCAGGTGCTATGATATTTCTCCTCCAGTGAAGCCCTCATGGCAAGCATGAAGGGGATAGCATGTGCTTGCACTGTAAATTCATCCTTTGGACGAATCTGACCTAGTAAGTTTAATGAGCCCTAGGACGGAGAAGCTCACGATCTTCATGGCAACGAATCCAATGTCATTTTATATTTTAACAAGTCTAACAAAGGTGTAACTCGATATCTTTTTCATGTTTAGAGAGTTCGAAAAAGACACGGAAAAGAAAACTCCACATGTTCCCTTTTTGCACATTTGTGTCTCTCTAGCCCGTAAAGGTAGAAATCGATACTTGAGAGAACCGCTTGACCATTTCAGTCAAGGAGTACCTTTTTCATAAATAGCACATCCCAGCTCGAAAAAGGGGTAAACTTATACTGGGTGAATGATGTTTCATAGCCTTTAATGAGTTCAAAATGACAAGAGCTCGGCAATATTTTTGTGTTTAAAGAGTCGAAATAGAGCTTGAAAGTAGATCCCCCATTTTTATTCTCTTTAACGAGTCAAAAGGGAAAAATACTCAGCAATCTTTTTATTTTTTACGAGTCAGAAAAGAGCTTAAAGGTGACTCGTCCTAGAGGAACGAATGGTATAAGGGTTAGCAACTGGGTCCGAGAATGGTGGAACTGCTCAAAACATGTAATGGTCAAGAGGATGGCTAATAAAACCACTCATCACTGCGGTCCCTCAGGAAAGGAAAAACAACCAAGTGAAAGCATATGATCGACCAAAGAGATGGTGGCGATGTAATGAAACAACCAAGGCTCATCTAGCAGAAACTAGCTGATAAAAATGACAATCACAAGATGTAAATTGGGCATGGGTTCATTTTTACACAAGCTTGAACCATGGAGAACTCTTCTTGGATTCGGTTTCATGTTTACACAAGATTGAAATGAAAAAATATGCTTGCTATAAGTTTGCATGCCCCCAGCATAATGACTCAATCAAGGTACATGCCCCCCAAGCTTCATTTCAGTCAACTAGGTGGGTGGAATGAAGGTTCACTTTCGAGATCTTAATCAAAGACTCGATTTGGAAAAGGGATTTGCTTCATTTTTTAATGAGGTTGACATAGTAAAAGAACTATCCTCGAGTCCCTTGTTTCATTTTTTAATGAGATTGACACAAGACAAAGAACTATGCTCACACCCTTTGTTTCATTTTTTAACGAGGTTGACAAAAGACCAAGAACCATCCTCATGACCTTTGTTTCATTTTTTAATGTGATTGACACAAGACAAGGAACTATGCTCACATATTTGTTCATAAACCATACGAGAACATGGCTCCCAAGAGGCCTTCACTAGACGGAAGAACAACACTTCGAGAGGAATACATGTCATTTGGTACCAAAGATAGATTGGGTTCCAAAGCCCCCAGTAAATAATGTACTATACCATCTGCATGATCATCAACAGATGCAGAGATGGAACAGGTAGCCACATAATTGACCTGTGGTGGGGAGGGTACTGGTTACAAACAAGAGTCAATAGGGGATGATGGTTGCAAAGGAGGCGCCTAGGGACCAATGAACGTCAGTTGATCAATAGTCACAATTCTCCCTTCATGCAGAAAACAAACCACATGAAAAAGTGTAGAAACAAGAGCTCCCATGACATAAACATAGCCGCGTAAAAGGACAAGATTGAAATCTAAGGAACCTTGGACTACCATCACATCTATATAGACGGTCTTTCCTCTCAAAGTAATAGGGAACTTCGGAAGGATCCCTAAGGGTTGACTGGTTCCTCCGTTGAAATCCAATAGATTCTAGGTGACAAGCACAAGCTGCGGGGAACCCAAATATTGCAAAGTAGTAGAAGACATGATGCTAAAAGATGCACCTACATCTAATATAGTGCCATGTACTACCATATTAGAGGCTTGTACTATGATTTGGAAAGGCACATAAGATGGAAGGCAGAAAGCAATCAGATGGAAGGCAGAAAACAATCAATTTACTCCAATCAAAAGAAATGACATAACTACTTGGTGGGGGTATCATATGATTTCCCCCATGCTCTATAGGAATAGGAGAAGGACTCTTTTGAACAACCAAGACGGGAGGGTCACTCTTCAATTCATGAGAATCTGAGGAGACGAGAAGAACATTAGTAGTATGATCATCACTCTCTTCGGGAACAGAGTGAACAATTGAAGGCGGAGCCAAGCCAACACTCTTTTCAACCAATGGTTAGTCGGGAACAGACACAAGAGAGTCGTGCTTAGGAAGAATAGGATGGGCATGAGATGAATCCAAGTCAATCTCTTTACCAACTAGGAGAGGGTGAGAAGAAAGCCTCTGATAATCAACAGGAAGTTGGGGTTGAGGAGTTGCAAGGTTTTCCAAAACTTTGGAAGCTTTATCCATAAGAGGACAAAGGTGAAGAAGATGCTCTCCTTCACATAACCTATAGGGGAATCTAATATTCCCTTTCTTCTTACCATCGCTAACTGAGGGTGAAATATCGACATGATCTCTAGAGGTTGATGGGGATGGTCGATCCAGATTTTGAGACCATACCTCTAAGACCCTGGGAATGCCAGGACAGTCTCGAAGGAGATGGTCACCTTTACACAGCTTGCAAGAAAATTTGACCTTCCGTGGAGGATCGGAAGGTTTGTCGACAAGAAGTGTATTTAGAGAAATAACTACATGGTTGACCTCTCACTTATCTGACTTCTTCTTCTTCGTCTTCTTCTTCTTCTTCTTAGCCTCCTGGTTACTAGATTTGAAACTTTCACTAGGTGAAGTAGAAGAGGAAGGTGAAGAAATAGGGGAAGAAGGTGAGAGTTCAACCTTAGAATCATCGTGATGTGATTCAAATGAAGGAGATGGCTGGGCAGGAGTTGGGACACTCGGGACCACTGAGGTCGAAAATAACCAGATAGGTAAACCAATGGTTAACCTTTGGAGGGACAACATTTCCATATAAGGAGAACCAGTGTTTCCAGAAGAAGGAAAAGGACCAGGATTCCCATCCAAGGGGAATCCTTGACTGGTAGACTCTAGAAATGTTTCCATTAGAAACGACCCTAAAGAATCACTAAGGAAGATAACTTTAACCAGGAATATTTCGTGGGTAGTTAATTTTAAGACACTGAAACAAAACTTTGCCTTTTCATATTTTAAGAGTTGAGAAAAGGACGAAAGGTGACTCTAGTCGCTTTTAGATTTAACGAGCTCGAAAGGACAAGTGCTCGATGATCTTTCAAATTTAAAGAGTCAAAAAGACCAAAACGACTACTCGGGATAATCTAGGAAAAAGGATTACTAGGTAACTGTGAACTGCAGAATACCTCCTGGTGAACCGAGAAGTACGGGCAGGAAATCTCCCCGAATGCTGTGTTCGGTGTGTCATGTTTACAAGGAGGTAGACTTGGCTTCCTATGGATAAAGGATTCTAGACCTAGTGGGGTTTCCATTTATATACACGACGGTACAGGGAACACAAGTCCGTAATAGTGTTGTCTAGTGCTAAAGTGAACGACAACATCTAGGTTTTAAGATGCAGGAACATGTCTATAGCCTAGATCTCTAAATATAAGCGTTAAGTTTCAATGCTTCCTTAGGTTAATTCAATATATTTTAACGGTTGATATTGAATTAGGTTTCAATTACAAGGCCCTACCGCTGTCATCTGACAAAACTCCTACATGTAGCTATATGAGACAAGAGATCTTTGTCTTCAATGAAAGTTAAATTTAATTGAGAGATAGGGAACACAAAATCAAAGCAACAATCAAAGAATGAAATCTTTCTCTAATAAATCTCCTAAATGCACTGAATCTTCCTATCAAATGCACTTCAATTAGTCCTTTTAACAGTAAAGAGAATTCATTTATTTTCGAATACAAATGATGATGTAACTCTAGTCTTCAATGATGATAGCTAATGTAACATATTGATTCAGCAAGCTAGAATTATGTATTTTTCAATGGAATGATAACATGAATCTTTCACAAAAACTTCAATGAATTTTTTTCAAAACAATCACCATCAATCAAATGGAAAGCACAAAAAGAGAATTCCTCCCAAACCAATGATGCAATGATTCAATCAAGAACATGATGAGCAATGTAATTTATGCCTGAAAAGAGATGCTTAATCAACAAATGAAACCTTTCAAACTTGTTAAATGGAAATCAAAGCAACAAAAGGACTAAAAACGAAATGCAAGGAGAAAATTTGACTATCTACTTTACTTGTTGAGCACGTAAACAAGTGAATGGGTGACGACCTAGATGCCCTAGGGTTATACACCATCCAAGAACTCAAGAAACCAAGTGAAGAAACTACAAATCGAACAGGCATACAAACCAAGCCAAAAGAGCTTTCCAGCCAGGAAGAACACAGTCAAAACAAGCTGAGAGATAGAAATCAGAAGGGCAAGACACACTGGCTATGATCTAGGGTAAACCTTGATCTTCACCTACAGGAATCAGCGCGACTACCTAACTGACAACATGTGCCAAAAGGGGGTTGACGCGACTATTTTTGAGAAACTCGCGCTGACCAGCATGACTGTCAGAAAAATTAATGCGTTGACCGAGGATTCAAGGAAAAAAATAAAAAATTTCAAAGGCTAAGAGCAAACTTTCAACTGTAAATTTTAGGCTCAGAGCAGTAAAACAGGAAAATTAGAGAACACTAAAGGGAAATGGTGATACTAGAAAAGTTCACACAAAACCATAAAATGACAATCAATCAAACAGAAGGATTGGCTCCCGAGTGGAGTCACCAATTTGTGGTGTAGGTAAATTCTCAGTGCATACACAAATAATTCCTCTAGCCCGAGAGAGCGGTTCTAGCCACAAAAAAAAATCCATGGAAAATCTCCTTAAGCTAGAAACAATTAAGAGGGCCTACCTCTTAGAATGTTATTCTGCTCGATGATGGTCCTGCTTCGTCACTCTAGCGATCTCCCGTTTCCTTCCTTCGAATACTGGAAACAAGAAAAAAAAAACAACAACAAATGTGATAACATACAATATTGTATTCAACCTACTTAATAGGTCAAGGAACATTAAGCCATAAAGATGTAAAATGACACTTCATGTAGGAAATCAATCAATAGTTGCATTTATATAAATCAGAAAGAGATTACAACCAGTGCCTTGACATTGCTGGTCTCCTTCGACATATCTAGGTTCCCACACTTCTGCTAGCACTTCATGGATAGCCCCAACAATGGAAGTTTTAAGGCCTCTTTCCCTCTAGTCTCAAACCAAACCAAAATCACACTATTCTCCCTCAAGCATACACTAGAAATATACAAGTTATAGACGACTTGTTGATTATTCAAACTTACTTCAAAAACTCCAACTATCTTTTGCTGGGGAAAAAGAGAGGTTTATATAGCTTGGATGGATGGGAGATGGTTCCTCTCATCATGGGAGAAGGTCTTATATCTTGAGGTTGTTACATCCTAATAGGGGAAGGTAGCCCAAATTGACTTCCTTGGCCCTATCCGGCCCAACCATCTACCAGACTTCCGTTACGAAGCTTCTAGACATGGAAGCTTCGGCTTCTTAATTAAAAAACCTTCCAAAAGAGGATCAGCGTGACTAGAAAAGGGCTCAGCCGCTCCGTACGGTGTGAGGGCTAGTTTTAATCTGTACAAATCAGTGCGAGGAGGAAACTGGTCAGCAGCGTCGGTCTTGTAAACTAGGATAAAAGGAAGATTCTTGGGAAATGATGCAAAAGGGAATTATTATGCTCGTGAAGAGGGACATACTGGGAGTTTCTTCATGATGGGAAAGCATCTTAGGTACATTGTAGAGGTCCTCTAGGATCAAAGATGGGGACTATAGGGATAGTGACAAAATGCTGTGTAACAGGGGGAACACCTCTTCCACTCACATATGTGGGTGAAGGACTCTCCGCTACAGTTCATTGTCGACAATTGGAGCCAAAAGAACCTCATTTCAGCAGAAGTTTTTAAGTGGTTGGGCCTAAAGACTACAACACATCCACATCTGTTCACCATTGGGTGGCTTCACCAAGGATGAGATCTTTGCGTTAGCCAATAGTGACACCTTCCCTATAGCATCAAGCCCTTCATGGATGAGGTATTGTGTGACGTTTCTCCTCTTGAAGTTTTTGATGTATGGTTAGGACAACCATACTTGTGGAAGCGACATGCTGTATATGAGTCTAGACCTCACTCTGTGATTATTACTTTGACTAATAAGTTGTACATGATACTGGAGGTAGCCCCAACTACCTCTATCTGTTTCTTTGTTGCAAAGAAATGAAGTAAGATCATTTCCTAGACCAAGAAATTCATTTTCCTTATGATTCACCCCCAAGGAAAGAAGTAGGTTGTGGTCACGACTTCTAGGTAGGGCTCCTCTGCACAGCAACAAAAGATGGACAAGGTCATGGAGTAGTGCAGGGACATTTTCACCTCACCCGTAGGGGTACCTCTGCACTGTCAGGTCAAGCACTCCATCGATCTGACCCCAGACACACTGCTGCCCAATGGATATATCTATCGACGCTCTATTCTGGAGAACAATGAGATCAAGAGGTAGATTCAGGAACTACTGCAGAAAGGGCACATCAGGCCAAGTTCATCACCTTGTGGGAGCCCGATTGTATTGGTATAGAATAAGGATGGGACCTAGAGACTCTGTATTGACTATCGGGTGCTGAACAAGATCACTGTTTGGAATAGGTACCTAATCCTGTGGATGGATAACCTTCTGGACCAGCTCAAGGGGGCCAAATATTTCAGCAAGATTGACTTGAAGTCATATTATCACCAGGTGCCTATCAGACCCTCCAATGTGTGTGTTATCACTATAAAAATTCCTTAACAAATTTGGACAACCTATATGGTTCCTAAATTTTTGTGTTAGTCATGGTCAAGTCATGGTCAAGTCATTTTTATGTTTTTAGAGTCTAACGCATAGGGTTAGAGTCTCACTACCAGCATCAGATAAAGTTTAACAACCTTGTTTGACCCCTTATGAATCCCATGTCATGTTTAAAGTTTCATGTGTCTGGTCATTTCAAACTTTTGAACGCGCTACGAAACTATCTAGGCATTTTTGTAGCGCAAAGTCCTGAAATTACATTACCTACACTACGAAATCAGGGATTCGTAGTTACGTGTTTTTGTAGTGCAAAACCCCGAATTTGCATTGGATGTGATACGAAATTAGGGATTCGTGTTAAATCTTGTCTAACTATCAAATCCACCAGAATCCATTAGATTTTCATCATCAGGTGTTAGTCCATGAACCTTACCACTTACATGCAACCATTCATATCCATCATTAGATTCGTTAGGGATCATTTGTCCGCAGTCATTTCAAATTTCAAAAAAGGAAAGAGTTAGTTGATCTTGGTCATATTTGTGTTGATCTTTCTCATATTCATGCATGAGACACTTGCTGCTGTTCTTAAGTTCGAAGCAAACAAGCCCAGGGTGAGCAGAGACCAAAATTCTTCCGCAGGTTTCAAGCGAGGTAGCTCTTCATCAAATTCAAGTGAGGTAGCTCTTCAATTAAGCAAGGCATTTTCTTCTAGGTCATTCTATCTATAGGGATTTCAAAGGAGATATGTCAGAAGAAAGAAAGAATCACAGGTCAGGCCGATGTTTGAGAACTGAGCCTGAAGGCTTAGATGCTCTTACAAAGGATAAAGCAGTTGAAGAAGCCTTCAAAAAAGTAGGTTGCTAGAGGTTCTATGAGAAACTACAGGGAGGACATAGCCAGGTGACTAAGGAATTTACTCTCAACTTCACAGGCTTACATACAAAGATTGGGGTATTAGAATTGCCAGTTTCTGCTGAAGTGATATCTTTAGTCACAAAAATTCCTAGAGGTTAGGAAAAATGGTTTAAGAATGTCAAGTTTGAAATGGCACTCTACAAGATATTCCTAAAACCATAGTTTGTAGACAGAGATTTGACTAAAGCAGTACCAAGGGGTTCTCTACAAGATATTCCTGAAACCAGAGTTTGTAGACACAGATTTGACTAAAGCAGTACTAAGGGGTTATGTCAAAGATGCATTTGCCAACTTACTCTCATGCATACAAAGGTATTTCACCTGTGAAGGAAGATACCACAAGGTGTATTCTTACCATTTCAAACTCCTTTTTCATTTCACTGGCATAATATCTCTAGATTTACCTTTCTTTCTGTTTCAGAGTTTAGGCAAGATGTTTGATAAAATACAGTTGAAGAAAGAGGCATGTGAAACATCCTTGTTCCATCATGGCTTAATTAAATTAATGGTCTTGCATGAACTTCAGAAGGTAGATAGAGAGTGGTATACATTTCTCTTTATGTCTGGTCTTAGAGCTGAAACAGGACTTAGCCCTAGGGCTAAGGAAATATCATCACTAGTGATTAGTCACCATGCAGAAGAAAGGTCTAGCAGGTTTGTGAAACTAAAGGCTAGAAAGCAAGTTAAGGAGCCAATGACACCATTGATTGTTCAAGATACTCCTCAGCAGTCACAAAAGAAGAAAGTTCAGATGAAGGAAGCAACACAAGAATAGTCCATTGGTGAAACAATCTAGAGAAGGGTAACTAGAAGCCAAATAGCCAAAGAAAAGGGTAAAACAGTGGTCACTGATGAAAGCCCAGCCTCAAAGGGAAATTTGAATGATCTTCTCTAGGAAATTGACATTGAGGAGTCCCCTCTGGTCCAAGCAGACTTCATTGAATTAGGTGAGAGCAAGTAAAAAAAGATGAAATCCTCCAAAAAGTTACAGTTTGATGATCAGGTTTCAGAATTTGTTTTTAAGCCTAGAAGGCCTGTGACTAGGCAATCCAAAAGGTTACAGGAGGTAGAGCTGGAGATGAGCAAGATAGGAGAGATATAAGGATTCTGTGAAGAGCTTGTAGCTCTAGTAGTGCAACCATCATTCATGCATGAAGATGACAGAAACAGAGCAGTTGATACTCAAGAAGAAGAAAATAACTTTGAGGAAGTCAAGAAGAAATTAAAGCTTGCCAATCTTGAGATTGCTCAACTTAAGAAAAGGGCAAGGAAACATGCAATTGAAAAAGCCAATTTCAAAAGGGTAAAGGCCATATGGGAAGATGGAAAAGTTCCAAAACCTGAAGTAGTTGGCAGAGATGCTCAATATTTCACCTAGACTGTCCCTACAATAAAGGAGGCAAGATATATCAAAATGATCAATGACAGATTAAGAACTAATATCAGGGTGATGAAAAGACAAATTGAAGACCTGGAGATTCAACTGAGCAAGTCTGGAGGTCAGCCTCAGCACAAATGAATAAGGCAGTAAGTGATGAAACCTTAACACAATTTTGATTGAAGCTAGGACATTACTTTTTGAAGTTGTTTTATGGATGGGCAAGCTCAAGTATATGTGGCATATTGGCATAAGGGGATAGCTGAGAAGAATCTTAGGGAGGAAAGTTTTTGGAAAAACTGTGTAATTTGACTCACACAGTAGTTTCATAGCACGCTACGAAACTGCTATAGGTGATATACAATGCACAGCAGTTTCATAGCGCGCTACGAAACTGCTATAGGTGCAATTTTGTTCTTTTTGGTTAATATTCAAAGGAATGAAGGGGTTATTTCTAGAGAAGAATGCTGCTGCAGAGGTGTAAGGAGATCATTTGAAAAGGTTTCAATCCTGAGTAAAGAAAAACTCAAGGAATGAAGAATATATGCAAGAAATAAGCCTTGCGCTACAAAAATAACAGTTCATTTCGTAGCGCACCCAGTTTGACTTTCTTCAGGCAACTTTAAGGAGTTTTGATTTTGCACAAGTGTAAGGGTAGGTTTCCATGGCTAGTTCAACATATGTTATATGATGAAAAGGGATATTTTGACCAGCAGAAGTTTCGAGGAACACCATTGAAGACCAAGGCTGCATAGCAGGAGACATTTTCCTAATTTTTAGGACAGTTAAAGGAGGAGTGATTGAAGGCCAACATGGAGGTTATAGTCATCACCAAGGTCGAAGTTAAGGAGGAGCAGCTGTCAAAGATCGAATTTATTTCATAGTCTAGGTTGTTACTATCATAATAAGGAGTTGTACTCCTAATTGTATTAGGACTCTAGGACTGTTAGTTAACTACCACTTGTAATTAATAGCCTGTTTAGGTATGAATAGGTGTCAAGTTAAGAAAATTCGAATTCCCCTCATGTTGGAGGAAGGAATCCAAGATTGTAATGAACTCTATATAAGACAAGAGGTGGAATGCCTCAAGGGTTGGAAATTTTCAAAGAAATAGACATATTGTGTTATTGTAGAACACTGTATGTTTGATATTAATACAGAAGTTTGGCTTTACGACTCAGGATTTAGAGAGGATTTTATGTGTTTGATTTTCTTATGGCTTTCCTCATTTTCTCACTTGCAGTGATATGAACACATGTTACTTAGAATTCATTGATAATGCTCTAACTTCCTTCATGTGTTTATAAACTATGTTTCCTATATTATGTCTCTGTTTTGCTGATAAGATTAAAAATCTCTATGACCTGACTTCCATGTAAGCTAATCTGTTGTTGTACTAAAAACATACTCTGAATCCATAGCCCAATGAATGTTTATTGATTGTGTTCAACCATTTACACTTTTTTCACTTGTTTTTTCCATAGATTTAGCGATCTAATCTTAAACTAAAATCTTTAACCTAGTGAGAGAGCCCTCTCGGGTTGAGGAGGCTAAGCCTCAGCCAAAATTTTGGTTTGAAATAGTTACTCAAAGTATTCCTGATTAGCAGCCTATCAGGGTTTGGTTTTGTGATAACAGTGTGGAAGACTGCCTTCAAATCCATGGAGGGCCTTTTCGAATGGTTGGTCATGTCGTTGGGATTGACAAACGCCCCTGCAACCTTCATGAGACTGATGGACGACGTCTTGCAGCTCTTCACCAATGCATTCGTGGTGGTTTATCTAGATGACATCTTGATCTTCAACTAGAGTTGGGAAGAACGCCTCCACCATATTCGGCATGTCCTTCAAACCCTTCGACAACACAAGTTGTGTGCTAACTTGGAGAAATGCACATTTTGCCTGACCTAGGTTCAATATCTGGGGTACATCATTGAGGAGGAGGGTGTACATGTGGACCCATCCAAGATACAAGTCATTCAAGATTGGCTAGCCCTAACCACTCTAACGGAGCTCTGCAGCATTTTGGGTCTTGGCAATTTCTACCATAGGTTTGTGTTGGGGTTCTCTCATATTGCTTGGTCTTTAAGTCAAGTCACCAAGGGCGGAGCGACATAAAATCTCTTTTGGTCGGAAACCCAACAATGAACATTCTCCGAGTTGAAGAATCGCCTCTGTTTTGCACCAGTGCTCACATTAACAGACCTGCAACAACCATTTGAGATTGAGACAGATGCCTCCAATATGCTATTGGGGTAGTTCTTACTCAACATGGGCATCCAGTGGCTTACCACAGCGAGACACTTTCAGACATAGTCTGAAAGTACCCCAGTTATGAAAAAGAAACGTATTCCATTGTGCAAGCCTATCGTCAATGGAAGGATTAAATTCCGGGGAAGGAAATGGTCATCCACATAGATTGTCGACCTTTACAGTTCATACAAACACAAGGAAGTTGTAGAATGATTACCATCAGAAATGGTCCGCCTATCTGCAACAGTTCTATTTGAACATTAAGTATAAGAAGGGCAACACCAATAATGTTGTTGATTGCCTTAGCAGACCACCGGTCATGGCGCTGATCACTATGCTCGACTCCTGTGGGCACAAGATATCGGGGTGGTGGCATTCTTACAAGGGCGATGCAGAATTCGACAGCATATACCAGACACTCTTGGAATGGAAGAAAGTTCCAAATTTTCACCTTTAGGATGCATTGTTATGCCACTTGTGACACATCTGTGTTCCTTCAAATGAGCGTGCCAAGATGATTTGGGAGGCGCACTACAGTTGGGTCACTGGACATTTCGGAATAGAGAAAACAATGGCGGTATTGCGGAAGTATTTTTATTGGCTGAAACTTCGTCATGATGTTGGGAAGTACATTATATTATGCACTGCCTGCGCCATTGTCAAACCAACGTCAAGAAGCAAGGCCTGTATACTCCTCACCTACTCCTAGCTGGCCTTGGGAATCTGTCTCCATGGATTATATGTCGGGCCTTCCTTCTACTAAGCACAACAACGATTGAATTTTCGTGGTCGTCAATAGATTCCCTGATATGGACATCATGGTGGCTTGCAAGAAGAGTATCTTAGCAGAGGCCACTGCTAAGCTCTTCTTTGAATGAGTTTGGGTACACTTTGGGATACCACAGTCCATTATCTCAGATCGGGACAACAAATTCCTGAGTGCATTTTGGTCAAGTCTTTGGTTGATGCTGGATACAAAACTCACCAAGTCCACGGCTTTCCATCCCCAAACTAATGGCCAAACAGAGGTTGTCAACAAAATGATCGTACACATTCTCCGCATGTACAACTCGAAGCATCCACGAACATGGGATAAAAGTCTCTCCTATGTTCAACATAGCTACAACATAGCTCTCCACAACTCAACAGGCCACAACCCCTTTCATGTAGGTGTGGGATTTCAACCATTATGCCCCATTGATGTGGCCATACCATTTAGATGCACTTAGGTAGATTTGTCTCACGCACATACCTAAGCTGAAAGGGATAACAGATTCATTGAGCGCATACAACACATCCACCAATAGGTCCATGGTATATTGGATAGATCCAATGCTAAGTACAAGCAATGCCATGATCAACATCGAGTGTTGCACAAGTTCTAGGTGGGCGACAAATTTTGGCTTCATTTGCAGAAAGAGCGCCTTGCTGGGCCCCACCGCAAGCTTTTCCCACTCCGATATGGGCTATACACCATCACCAAGCCGTCAATGACAATGCCTTCGAGCTCAACATCCCACCGTTCCTTGGTCTACACTTAGTGTTCAATGTAAATCGCCTTTGATCATACTTCCCACCATTGTTGGTCACATCTGACATTGCAGAACAGCTCACACCAACAGAGCTAAACCCAGACTACATGGAATAGGCCACCACTGATCGGCTCATGGTCACATAGATCAAGAGCACTCACCAATAGAAGATCCAACTATATCAGGTTTTCAAATCTAGCCAACTCCTTCACCAAGGCAAGTGGCTCACCAGGGACCAAGTTCGGTGGAAGTTTCCCCATCTCATGGAGGTACTCAACGCAATGGGGACTGTTGCTTCCTGAGGGGGGAGGAATGATCTAGGTGGATATTGGTGGCCACCTGCCTATTCCACTAGGACCCCCAACACTGTCTCTTTCAGTTTTTCGGTTTCCTTAATTGTAGCATAGTTTACTATTTTTGGTAGTTTTTTTGGGTCGTGAACTTCCAGAGTCGTTTTGAGGCCCTAAACGACGTTTTTAGGGAAAACAAAGAGACTGAAAACGTCCCAAACTAGCATGTTGTTTATTTTTAGCCTTCTCTTTGAGATCTTCGAAATGAGGTATTATGATAGCCAAACAGAGATCGTATACCATAGTTATGACCCCGGGAAATTTATGTACCAATTTACCCAAACGGGGCCAACAGTTTTGGTGCTTCATCTCCTAGGGTTAGGTTTTTGGATGTTAGGGTTTTGCATTGTTTCTCAATAATAAATAGGCCTTTGAGCCTCATTGTAACATAGTTCAGAGGCATGTGGCCGCCACATCTCTTCTTAGAGATAAGCTACCATCGCTCGAGTTATCTTATTTCCATTCTGTTTGTAAGCATTGTTCGGTATTTTTCCATTAATGAAATGACGTGTTTTTCTGCTGCATCTCTGTGTTTATGATTATATCTGTAAGTTGTTGCATTCCTGTTTAAGTTCGGATCAGTGGTATCAGAGTGGTTTGCTCTTTCTCTATTTTTATTTGCATGTCCTCAATGAGGTCAGGGTGTAAGGAATTAGGGCTCGATCTAGTTGAACCATTGCAGGATCAACCTCGCAAAACCCGATGACCTCCCATGGTGGAAGAAAAGAAAGACAAGGGGGGAGGATATCCTTTAAAAATGTTGTTCGAAGAAGCTCTTGAGTAACAAAGGGATGCGATGATGGATAACTTTGCCCAGATCCTTCGACGGCTACCCACAAGTGATGCATCTTCATCCAGCATCCACTCTGGAGGCGCCACTCCTTTTAAGGTGATAGGTTCCTATACCAATAGGCATCATATATCATGATTGACTTGGTTTGGTTCTGAAATATGTTCATTCCTTTGCTTGTTTCAAAATGTTTTCCATATTTGTAAAAAAATCAGAAAAAATTAAAAAATGTAAATAAGGTATACCCTAAAAGAAAAATCAAAGGGTAAAAAGAATGAAAAGGGTTGAAAAATGAAAGAAAATGAACCCCAACAAATAAAAAAGACCATGAAAGTGAGCAAGTCAAAATGTCACTCCTATTTACTTTTTATGCATAATAATGATTGTGTGCAGCTTGTTACTTATGCCACAATCCATGGTAACCAAATAGTTTAATCTTGGTTATTCCATGTTTCTAATTTCATGTTTATAGAGATAGAGAATAAAACCTGACCAAACTATTTAATCTTGGCAGATAAGTAGATAGGTAGAGTGAATAAAAGGAGCTCAACAGTTTAATCTGAGCCCTTGGATGTAATAACACTAGACTTAGATAGATATCCATATGTAAAAGAAAAGAAAGTGTGATAAGGGTTTGCCAGTTTAAGTGCACCCTAATAAAGAAGTAAAAATGCTAGGTTAAGTAGGTAGGGTAAGTAGATGATTGGTTGCAGAACAAAGGTGTGATGAATGGTTAAGTTTAATGCTCAAATCTCTTGCTTTCATCACTTGGGACAAAGCATGGATCACAATGAAGACAACATATCAAGAATTCAAAGTCAAATTAATTAACTTCCTCACTCTTTTTCCCCTAATTTTTACTAATTTCCCCTAAGTACTAAAGGCACCTATAACAAGTTAGAGGGGCTCAGAGCATTTCTCTGACTTTTGGAGGGACCGGACCCTCGGCCCAATAATTTGAAATACCTAAAGTACTTAAATCCCCTTCATCAATATTACCCCTCCATAAAGTCATTCATTCCCTTTATAAAGCTTTTCCTAAGTAAAATCCTATTTTACTTAGGGAAATTAAAACATTTTATCTCAAAACCCTCATATTCTACTAGCCTAAGTCATGAATGTTGTATGATGAAATGCTTTCGGAAACATTTTAACTTAGCGCATATTCATATCCTACTAAGTCATATTAACCATTAACTTGTATTATTATTTAACTCCCAAAAAATCACCCATTGCCCGTATTATTATTAAAATCCCAATAAATATATATCTCACCCCGCGGTTGCGAAATAACCTTAATAATGTTTGATAAATGGGATTAATTAGTCAACCCGTGACTAATTAAGAACCCCGCCCTCCGCCATGACAGTAAAGGATTAATTAATAACTTTTGACCAATCACATCACCCCCGATGTAATTAAAGATTTTTAATTAACATCGGCCCCCCTCCATTAAGCATCATTCACTTCCCAATCCCCGACCACCGTCTGATCAAATCTCTTAGATCCAATGACTATCGCTCATATCGCACGGGCCCTTTGGTTGCACGTTAAGCACGCGATATGAGCGGTTTTCCAAAAATCGCTAATGCTACGTGTCAATTGATAAATGGAATCGTGTGGCCCTCCCTCAATACCACCAACCTCACATAAGTGGTGCGATGAAACTCGCTTACCACCTCCCATAAACGACAAAATGTCACATCATCAAGTTGACGCCATATGTCCTTGTCGCTAACCCGCCAAAACATTGACTTTGCATAAAAAACAAGTGTAATCTATTCTTCGTCCTTTATTCAAAACAATCCCATGCATGCATGCAGCACGTCCAAAATCAACCAGCTCATCCCTCAACTGTCAACCACCTTGAACGCTGCCTTTCAATGTTGATCGAGTCCACTGTGTGCATCCTGCGAACATGAAAATCATATCCAGTTGCCCAGGAACAAGTATTTACCAGCTTTTCTCTCGGAAACCCTGTTGTATACTGAAATTCCTTTGAAATTGCTTTAAAATCCAATGTTTTCAGTTCAATTGAGTTGTTATCTTAGTCCAAAACTTCCCAAGCACCTCTGTTTCAAACAAATTTCATTGAAAAATCCCAATTTTGTCCCTGAAAACACAAGAACCAGGGATGGAAACCCCCATGGCCCTAAATGTAGCTCCAATCACTACTCCTCACAGGGACTTGGACTACCTCCCCTTAGCAGATAAAGACTTCCAATAAAAGACCTTCAACCTGATAATTGCCCCTGGAAAGTATATTTTTGATGCTGAGACAATTACCTGAACAATTCTGATACCATAGGACTTTGGGAATCAAATCTCCCAAAGTACCTATTCCCTTCTGTGCACATTTTCCTGGACATTATCCATCAATGTCATGCCAATTATAATCCTAACCTCAGAGCTGTAATGTCCCCTGACCAGTCAATCCTGTTTACAATTACTGCTAATTCAATTAATGAAATGTTGCAGCTTCAGCCTGGCTAGAACCTCACCCCCATTTCCATTGCATAATTACTAGAAAAATCCACCAAAATGTCTGATTCTGAACTCACCCGTATTTTCCATACTTACATAGATGAGAATCATATACCCAAAGATCCCCCTCCCTACCTAACATGTTTATTCACTAATATGGGCAAAGATATTGTTAATATGGTTGTTGGCATTATGGGTTTCAATACTAGTGAGTTTGTTGATGAATTGACCCTAGCTTTCATGACTATCTTCACCCCTGGTTAGCCTCCTGTTGCCAAATATGACTATGCTGCATTCATAGCTGAAAAAATCCACGACCAATTCATGAGGCTAGAGAATGAGAGAGTGTTCAAGTATTCTACAGTCCTATATCACCTCTTCCTTTACTACCAAACTGAAAAATTCCCATTCTCCGTGCATAAGCTTGATACCAAAGGTAACCCTAGGTCAGTCGTTTTCTGGACCTCTATTTTTCACCACTCACCCTATTCTCCCTATTCATATATAGATTTCATTGATCAGTTTGTCCATCCTATAACTACCATGCTGACAGGAATTCCCCCCCAGAATCAGTGATGATATCAAAAGAATCCTTCAGTTGTCAAAGCAGTATAGGATAGGTGACTGGTACTTATACCAGAATCATACTGAGATCAGAGTCTATGGGTGTGAACTTCCTCCCTACAAATTGCCCAAGTATGTCCCCATGAGATTATTTTCCCTGGAGTACTACAGGCAAATAATCAACTCTGATCAAATCCACTTCATGAAAGTAAAGAAGAAATCCTAGCTGAGGATCAAAGACCACTTAGGCCCATTTGTGTGCAACAATAGAAAAGCAGGGCAAGAAGCAGAAGAAATCATAGAGACGAAGATGCATTTAAAGAAAAGTTTTGCTTGGGCATATGATCCTCACAGTTTCATCTGTGATAGAAGGATAAAACACAAGTTGTCACCTTACATCCATCACAGGATCCCTAAAATAGAACAATATGCCAATTTAAATGAATGTAGGGAAGGGACATTGGTATAACAAGATAGTGATAAAGTTGAAGTTGAGAATGTGATGAAATATTTTGAGAAGAGACTTAACCTAGACTCCTTTGTACAGGTGCCTGCATAGTCTTCCCAAAGGCTAGCATAGGAATCCAGTGTTCCCATAGCAGAGCCTTCATAGAAGCAAACTCAGGAAACAAGTTCCCCCATAGCCACTACCATCTCCAGCAAACATGGGTAATCCTCCAGTGCTACAAACTCCTCTAAATGAGGAAAGAAACTTGAAAAGAGAAAGGGAAGTAACTAACCCTTCTAGCATTCCCACAGATCAACCCTTTGCTAAGAGGCAAAGGTTGAATCCATATTCAGAGGAGGAATTCATTGAGGAGACTACAAACAGCATGAGGAAGGAAGGGACATATAGTTTACAAACATTCCCAACAGGTGGGACACCCTCAAGTTCACAGAGGCAAGTGCTAGAAAGACAACCTAGCACAAAGGTTTCATCCTTCAGGTCTTCTTCTGAGAAGATTATAGATATAAAGGGGAAGTTTAAGGAGATCAAGACAAAGAATGAGCAGCTTAAAGCACAAGCATATGCTCAGTACTTAAAGATGGCCCCTACAAACCAGACCAGATTGATGTCAACCTTTGACATCAAAGAGGGCAAAATGAAAATGAGTTTCCTAAAGCCAACAATGCAGCAGCCAAAATCCTTGGCAGATTATCTCAAAACTGATTTTGAAGTTTTGGCTAAAGACATCCACCCTATCGACCAGATTGAACTACATAAGCAAATGGGTGAGATGGTATTTTCAACACTAACCAGCAAAGCAATGATGGCTCATAGATTGAAAAATTCATTGAGCAACACTACAACTCAATTGCAGCTGGAAAAAGCCTCATACAAGCTAAAGATAATAAAATAAAATCATTGGAAGAACTAGTAATTGAGTTGGGTCATGACCCAAAGGATGTTAAGGCAGCAGAAAGCTTAATCAAGAAGAAGAATGAAGACATAGCTGCACTTAGAAAACAACTGAAATTGCCACCCCTCATACACCCTCAAACTGCTGAGATTATAGAGAAGAAAAATGAAGAAGAACTTATGGACTTGGTCCTTAAGTTAAACGAGCAATTGAAGGAAACAGAGCAGGAATTGGAGAAAGTAGTGCAGTCAAGGCAAAGTGAGTTGACCATCCAGCCCCAGACTATAGTGCCTATAGTTTCAACAACAGTCCCTTCCACTATGGCCATTGTTTTAACACCAAACATTCCTTTGGCAGTAGCCACACCAGTAGAAGCAACAGGTACAACACAGGCAGGTACATCAACATAGAGCACAAAGGACTTAATTAAGTCAATGGAAGAAATGAAGCTCCAAGTAACAAGGCTACAGAAGGTAAAAGATAAGTTCACTACTTTGGAGCAGAAATATGATTTATCAAAGATAAATTATGCAGAAGAGAGAAGGAAAAATAAGAGCATGACAGAACAGATTAAAGCATTGGAGAAGGACCTGACTTTTGAAGAGCCTTTGACAGACATTAGGAAGATATTGTGGACCAATATCATTGATTCCATCAATGATATTTGGTCATCAATTCAAATTATTTTTGAACAGATTGATTTAGTAAAGCTTGCTCTTGAAGAAATTGAGAAGACCAGAGAAGAGCTGGGTAGAAAACCTAAGGAAGCAATCAGATTAATCAATTTTATGAACAGTAAAAGCAGGCAACAGTTAGAAAAATTAGATATTGAGGATAGGACTGCTACCATCCTTGAACTGAAGAAAATGTTGATCTAAAGGAATCTGATGCAAGGCCTGGAACGTAGATGTCAAAGCATGCAGGAAGATATAGATGAGTTCATGAGAAAATTTGACATCCTAAGAATTAAAGGACTCCCAAGCCCTTTAGTCATCAATGATAGGCTAATGGTTCAGATTGATTACATTGATAAATTACATCAGCAGGCTGACAGTCAGGCTAGTTCATCTTCAGCCAAGGCATTACCAATAGGAAAAGTGTTGTACAATGGTTTAGAGAACCTCTTTTTTATTGAACATGAAGTAAAGCACTTATTCCTAGTACAACCCAATTTTGTGAAGTATACAGAGGCAGATGAAATTTACAGGAAGTTGATAAGAACAAAAATACCAAAGGATGAGTGGTGGACCAACATGACTGACATCCTATAAATTTCCAAGACAAAAGTGAGGTAAATAGAAATATTTACCACAATAAATTTTGGTAAAAAGGATGCATGTTGGTGAACAGGTAAAGTGTATCAGATACAGGTGAAAGAGTATCAGTTGAAAAGGTCAAATCAGATATCCAGCACAGAGTCACTAGGGCAACAGTAATATGCACATTTGTAGAGCATGCCTCCAGCTCCTTCAACAAAAACAGGGACAACAAAAATCAGTTCACTATCTGTTTCTATATTCGAGACCATCTGTCTCTATATTTGTGTGTAAAGATATTTGTATTTTCTAGAATAAATCTCATTTAGTTATGAGATATTTTGATATATTTTTTGTATAAATACTTCTTTATTCAAAGTATTAGGTGTGGATTCTGTAACATTTTTGTAACTCTATACTATCAAGAGGAGAAAGCTTTGTACTCAAGTCTAGATTTTTTGCTGGAAAAGGAATAAAAGTTGAGGACATTTCATCAGATTCATGTGTAGTCTAATTGAAAATAAGTATTCTATCCTTGTGATTTATGTGTTTTGTACATGTTTCAATGTTTCATGCATCTTAAAACTAAATGGTAAAATAGTCAAAGTATATCAGAATTAACTTCATTAACGTCTGCTATCAACAGTATGCCATTTACATGTTTTCTTATAAACTATTTCGGTAAAGGAATTCTTAATTGCTCCTCTATCCCTGTAGTTTTCTTTAATAAGTCCCTGGTATAGGATTCTTAATTACCTTATGCTGGTTGACCTATTTTCCCCTCTTCTTTCTAATCCTAACTTTAGGATTCTTAATTACCCTCTTGTTTTGAACAGAAATATCATCCATTTAAGCCCTGAATTTGTTTTTACTCTGTTATCCAGCCTGTTGAAATCCCACCTCAACAATTTGACTTGATCCAGTGAATTCTCCCAGATTGACTCCATAGCCCAATGGCCTGAAGCCTAGTTTTCCCATTTGTTTCAGAATTCCACCAATCTCAAACAAAACAACCTTGAACATTTATAACTAGCCTAAAATCTTTTTAAATAAAGCTAAATCATAAAAAGAGAGCCTTTTCTGAGTACAGATTGGCTAGATTATGTACTTAAAAGATTGGTTTGTGGTTATGTCGGACCTGTTAGCACTTGGAATTCACCTAGGCTGAGATAGACAATCTCTCAAGGCTACATCAAACCATTTCACCTCGTAGCTAGCCCTACGAGGTATGAGAAGGCTCTCTCGGGTCAGATTCGGTAGATCTTTCAATATGATAAGCTGACCAATTAGGAACAAAGGTTTTAGGCTAGTAAATTGATGAGGGAGGTTGATTTAAAGATTTTTTGGGGTTTTTGGTGGCAATTTGGAGGGAGTGCAATTCAGGGTGCGGGGATTGGGCTCAGTTTTTGCAGGGGGATCTTTGGGGCAAGGTAGGAGTGAGTGCTGATACCTTAATCTGAGATGGATGATCAGGAATGATAGAGGAGGAGCTAAAGAGGGCAAACAACAACTTTGAATCCTCTTTAGACAGTGGAAAACATAGATATTGAACAAAATTAAAAGCTGAGCATGGCATGCATGAATTCAAACTTTATCACTTCATCTGTTCAATTAGCAGCAAATAAAGAGATGGAACACATAAACACACTTACAATAACATGTAGAGAACACACCATCAACACAACAATCCACAAGAATCCACAATGATGTCTGCAAAACCCTGGCCTTCCTTTTCCTTAAATTGCAGTAATAGATGTACAATATACAATAATGCTTCTCCCACAAGAGTCCAACCATGAAAATGAGCAAGAGAAGGCATAATATAGACCATCTAACTCCTTTCCCCACCTCTAGGGGTCGAGCTCAGCTTCCTAGGAGCAGTTTGAACTAATTCTAAACTTAGCACTAGATAATAGGCAGTCAAAACAACTTGCCTCTAAAACTTAGCTAACTCATCCATGCATTAAATATTCACTATTTACATCAAGGAAGCTTCTAGAAGGGTTAAGAGAGATTAAATCTATCAATGTGCCATGAAAATTATCCATACATCCATCATTTACAAGTACAAATGATCAACCAAGGTAAAAAACAGAGTTTGCAGGCCTGAAAAGTCAAAACTGGCAATTTTAGCTCGAGTGGTCGCGCCCCTTTGCAGCACTTTTTGAGTGGGTTCTAGTTGTCCAAATCAAGTGAAAGATGGCTCATTGGAAATCTCTGTGTGTCTACTTTCCATCCCAAGTGGAATTTCTGGATTTGGAGTTGATTTGACCCCTAAAAAGTGAATTCTCCCAAGGTCACTGTCTGCAACTCAAAAAGTGGGCAGAAAGTCAAAATTTTGATGTATTTTGAGCTTTTGGAGGCCCAAATCTCAAAATCAAGTTGACCCCAAGTATAGGTAATTCTAGTTTTTGCATGCCCTTTCCAAAAATGTCAACTTTTTGTGATTCTGATCAGTCCTCCCGAGTGGTCACGCGCGGGGTGAGACCACTCCAATGGCCAAAACCTGTAAATTGCACAAAAAATTCACAAATGACAAAATTTTCTCCAAATTTCTTGAAATTTTGGCTGGGAGTCCCCAATAAAGTACCATGCTCATTCAAAGAGGCTTTGGCCAAAGTTTGGAGTGGATCGGGCGTTTTCCTTCGTTTTTGTGCTTTGGCCAACCGTCCTTGGAGCACCTTCGTTCTCGCCGGTATTTTTGACATTTCTCTCAAACCATGACACCTGTGTAAAAAGTGAAAGAGGTTTTTCTTCCTTGGCATGTTATGGAAAATAACCTCTCTCAGTTTTTCAAAATTCATCTTTGATTGCTCAGAAACAGCTTTTGAGTGAAACTTGTCCCGATGTGTGAAACAAGGGATTTTGTCGAAATGGAGCGAAATGAAGGGGATAGGGGGCTTCTAAATTCTTGGGGAAATTTTTGGGAGTGGGGAGGGATGTTAGGAAGTAGGGGAAAGTGGAATATCAGAGATTGAGTGAGGGGAAGGGGTCGAAAAGGGCAAAACACAGGTCAAACCTAGAAAATTGCCAGGTTGTAGCTAGAAACTAGGGTTTGTGCAAAAATGAGGAATTTGAGGGATCTGAGTGTTGGGAAGTGTTTGATAAGGTACTTTAAGGATAGGGGAAGGTGTATGAACATCAGGAAACAAGTTTTGCCGGTGTTTTGACCATCCAAGAGAATTTGCCTTCAAACCCTAGGAGAGGGAAATGAGCTTGCTTAGGCGCAACTGAAGCATGGACAAGGTGTACAATGACTCATTAGACACTGAGATGATAATGAAAACCCTCTGAATGATGATAGGCTCAGCTGAATGATGACATGGACTGATATTTGGGCAAGACCCAATGCCTAGTGACCAAATTTTGCTTGAAGACTCACTGAAATGACAAAATTTGACCTTGACACTCTGAGACCACTTTATAAGAGCATATTTGATCACTGGAGGAAGGCTGGAAAGACTGACACTAACAGGACCCCTTTCCTTCTTTCAATAACTTCTAAGGAAAATCTGAGTGATAACATAGTGGTGACCATACTGGGGAATGAACAATTCCTCAGTTGAAATAAACTTTTAAGGAACCGAAAATTTTGATTTGAAAGCATCTTAGAGGATTTTAGAAGTTATTTTGGAAAGTTTATATAAGAAAATTCATAAAAATTTGAAATCTGGCTTCAGAAAGGACTCGTTACACTAGGGCTAATCCTGATCCCAATCCACCACCTATGTTTGAGAATCCTAACCTGATTCCTAGAATCATCAGAAGACAAGAAAGCTCAGTAAGTCCCAGACCTTTGTTCAGATCACATTCATGTCTTGTTAAATGGATTTCCCTAGAAGATATTTCTTTCGATGAACAGTTCAAACTCTCTCTTTTTAGAACCTCATCTGACAGTGAATTATTAGATCTAGTCCAAGATCCAGAATTCCTCAGAGAACTTGAAATCCAAAGAGCCAATTTGTCAATTGATCAATATTTGCAGAACTCTTCTTAGTCATCCCTTACCACTGAAAGCATACCTGAACTTTCTGAAACCGCCTCACTTTCTGCTAGTTCATCATTATTCCCTCCCTTTTCTAAAATCCATTCCACTCCCCCTTTCACCCCTTCACTTCCTCTCCCACCAATAACCACCCAACATCCCACCACCACTTCTAGTTCCTCCTCTACAACACAAACACCTCCCATTACCCCAACTCTTGGTTCTACTCTCACCCAACCCAAAATAATAGCCAACAGATATGCTCCCCTGGTGCTACCTGCTAACCTAGGTGCAATGCCTCAAGACTATCAAAGTAAGATTACCACCTTTGATGGCACTGGAACCTACACTGCTCAGCAGCACACTAAGAAGATGACCAACTATTTTGAGATATATGAGATAGACACCACTGATGTTCAAATGAGAATTTTTGTTCAAAGTTTGTCTGGAGAAGTTAGAACCTAGTTTAGAGCCTTAACACCCAATAGTATAGATAGCCTAAGAACTCTCTACCAACAATTCTTGAACAGGTGGGAAAAAAGGAAAGACCCCCTTCAGATTTTATCTGAATACGAAAACCTTAGAAGGGGACCCCATGAAACCGTCCAGGACTATTGCACTAGATTTAATAGTGTTTATAGTGCCATTCCACTCGACCTTAGACCCCCTCCTGGTTTAGCCCTGATCAAATTTCCTGATGGATTTGATTCAGACATGGCTTTTCAGCTGAGAGAAAGAAATCCCCCCACTCTAGAAGAAATGCAAAGCGTAGTTGTAAGTGTTGAGGCTAATCTACTTTCTAAATGAGCTAAAGCTAGAAACGAGAGAAGAATACCTACAAAAGATGAAAGTTCACCCTTTGAACAAAAGCTTGATGCTATTGTTAAAGGAATGGACAAATTGTTTGACAGAGTTGATACAATTGAAAGGAAATCTCCTTGGGATGGCCAGCAGGCCAATTCAGGGAGAAATCCTAATTTTAGGAAAAATCAGAATCAAAACACTGGTAAGAATATTCCTAACCAGAATATCAGACCACCTTTCCAGGAAAACTATGCAGAAGCCTCTCAATCAGAAGACCCTGAGCAAGACACTTAGATAAATTTAATGGGTCTAGAGGGGGAGGAAGATGTATTTCTAACTTAGGATGACCAAGAGTCTCATATACTCCAACAATTTTAGACTCAAATAGGAGAATCATTTGATTTCAGGTAGGGATATGACTCTGCCATCTTTGAAGAACATGAGCAGTATAGCCTAAGAAGTAGAAAAAGTACTGATAACCCTGAAACAAACCAAAAAACAACTCCTAGTCAACCTAAAAAGGGTAAAACTGGTCTAGTAACAAAAACACTTCAAATCCTTTCAAGAACTAATCAAAATCCTTCCAGCCCCACCATAGAAGATGTGTCTGATAACCAACCCAGCAATAAACAACCTTCCACTTCAATTCCCTCCAAGGAAATAGTGGAAGAACCTCAAAATATCACATCAGAGAAATCAACAAAGGATGTTTCAAATCCTGAAATAGAGGAAAACGTAGAAAACATTTTTGCTAGAAACCCAAAGGTTCAAACTGATTAAACAATCATGCCCTTTAATCTAGGAGCAGAAGTAGCCAAGCTTAAAATTTCGGTTCCTTTGACAAAATTGGTGAAACATGATGTTTACAGGTCTCAAATAAGAATATCATTAAATATCATTGAAAATGCAGATCCTGTAAATCTCTTTGATGACCAGCCCGAGTTGATTTTTTTCCCTGAAGTAATCAGGAAACCACTGGAAGGAGGGATACCACCTTTCTATGTCAGTCTCAATATCCATGATAAGATTTTTCATAATGCCATGTTTGACTCTGGAGCTTCTCACAACCTCATGCCCAAGTATGTTATGGAGAAACTCAACCTAGACATCACTAGACCCTATAGGGATTTATTTTCCTTTGATTCCAATCAAGTGAGGTGTTTAGGTCTTATAAAGGACTTATGTGTTTCATTGGTTCAATACCCTGCTAAAACTATACTTATGGACATAGTGGTAGTAGATATTCCACCCAAGTATGGCATGTTGTTGTCCAGATCCTGGGGTGCCAAAATTCAAGGGTCTCTACAATTAGACATGTCATACGCTACCATATCTATTTTTGGACAACCAAAGAAGTTATATAGAGAAAATTTAATGAAGTATGTAGTGAGTAGTCAGGAGAAGCCTAAAAAATTTCCCATTTACTTAGTACATTCTGATATGGATTCCTTTATTCTCTATATTGCTTAAATAAATCCAGAAATTGATAATCCTAAAGATTTAGCAGCAGAACCAAAAGAAATTGAAAAATAAGAAAGATCAACTGCGCAAATTCAAGAGATATCAGATGACAAAGAGAAATCAGATAATGAAGAAAATCCAGATGCCCTAGTTAAGAAAGACTACACTACCCCAGATACAAATTATGAACATGAAATTTTATGGCATCTAGAATTTGATGGTTTGGTAAATAAACTAGGTGCAGGTGTAGGGGTATGGATCTATAACTTAGAGAATGATCATGCAGAAGGACATGCCTATAGGTTGAATTTTAAATGTACAAACAATATGGCAGAATATGAAGCACTCCTGCTAGGCCTCAAGTTAGTCAAAATATTAGGAGATATAAGGGTATCAATCATGGGAGATTCTGAATTGATAGTTAAATAGATAAAAGGAGTTTATATAACAAGAGATCCTAGATTAGGACGTTACAAAGGTACAATCATAGAAATCCTCAATACTTTCTTAGAGACCCAGCTTGCAACTATTCCTAGAAAACACAACATGAAAGCTCATAGCCTGGCTATGTTTGCCAGCACATGCAAATTGCCTTTCCAGCCCAATCACTAGTATACTGCTGAGATTAGGCACGGGCCAACCATACCAGATAATCTTAAGAATTGGTAGGTCTTTGATAGTGATAAGTAGATTAATAATTTTCTAACTTTAATATAGATGTAGAGCTAGTGTCAGATTTTGATCACACTAACGAAGTAGACATTAACAATCTGGAAGAGAATTCAATAAACATGCTTCACCCTACTAAATTCTTACAAGCAGAAATCAAAGACCTGAAACAAATGGACCTAGATGAGATAATCGAAGAAGAAACAGAGGTTATAAATCTGAAGGATAATCATTTACCCAAAGGATTAACTCCTTTGGAGGATTTGTTTGACTCTAATGACATTTCGAAGAAACCTAAAATGGAGCCTTTAAAAGCAGACATTGAAGAGTATAACATAGGAACACAGGATAATCCCAAATTGATAAAATTGTCAAAATCTTTACCTCCTGATCAGAAGCTAAAGTATGTTGAACTTATGAGGGAATTCCAGGATGTCTTTGCCTAGAGTTACGAAGATTTGAAATCCTATGACACATCTATCATTCAACACACTATCCCTTTGAGAGAAAATCAAAATCCCTTTAAGAAAAAACTCAGAAGAATTAACCCCATGTTATTAACATCAATTGATAAAGAAATCAAACGCATGTATGAAGCAGGAATTATTGCCCCTATTAGATTTTCAGAATGGATATCTAATGTAGTACCTACCAGGAAGAAAACAGGGGAAATAAGATTATTTGTTGACTTGAGAAATGTGAACAAGGTCTCGCTTAAAGATAACTATTCTTTAACCAAAATGGGCCATATGCTGCAAAGGGTAGTGGGTTCCTCTAGAATTTCACTTTTAGATGGGTTTTCAGGTTATAACCAAATCTTAGTTCATCTTGATGACCAAGAGAAAACTGCATTCACTACACCATGGGGTACCTTCATGTACACTAAAATGCCCTTTGGACTAAAAAATGCAGGAGCAACTTTTCAAAGAGAAATGGACATTGCCTTTGCAAAAGAGATTCATGATTTTCTTGTTATATATCTTGATGATCTCACTGTTTTTCCAAATTAGATCAAGAACACTTGGAGCATCTCAGGCAAGTTTTTCTAGAATACAGAAAATATGGTATTTCATTAAATCCAAAGAAATCTTTATTCGGTTTAGAAGAAGGAAAGCTGTTAGGTCACATCATTTCTAAAGGTGGCATCTGAATTGACCCCTCCATAATTGAAGCTATTTTGCAAATACCTTACCCAAGAAACATTAAATAACTTCACCCATTTTTAGGAAAGATAATTTTTTTAAGAAGATTCATCTCTAACTTAGCTGAATTAATTAGATTATTGAATAACATGTTGGAAAAGGATTCGACTATTAAGTGGACAGTAGAGGCTAAACAATAATTCGAAGAAATGAAATTAGCCTTAACTCAAACACCAGCCCTCACAAGCCCAAGATTTGATAGAGACTTCATTATCTTTTCCTTTGCATCAGAACACACCATAGTTGTTGTTTTACTACAAAAGGATGATCAAGGATGTGAAAAACCAATAGCATTTTTTAAAGCTCTCAGAGATGCCTCATTAAAGTATAAAATAATGGAGAAACAAGCTTTTGCTTTGGTAAAGGCTATTAAAGACTTAAGAGTATATATTTTATATTCTCATGTAGTAGCTTATGTCCCAAATGCTATAGTTAAAGATATGCTGACACGGGATGGAGTTGATGGCAAGAGAGGTAAATGGATAGCTACTATTTTAGAATATGATATAGAGATAAAACCTACCAAGTTAATTAAAGGACAGGGGTTGGCCAAACTCATGGCAGAAACAAATTGCCAAGCCCTAGACATAAATCTGATTGCAGAACTAGATAACAAACAAGAGATGGCGACTCCACAGATCAGCCAGCCTTTTCTAGATTCCCCCTGGTATGCTGATATTATATATGTTCTACAAAACTTGCAGGCTCCTCCAGGGTTATCCAGAACTAAAAGTAGGTTTTTGAAAATGAAAACTTTAAAATTCTGCATTATGGATAATACTTTGTTTTGGAAAAATCATGAAGGAATTTCATTGAATTGTTTGTTAAAAGAAGAAGCTAACAAGGTACTCCAAGAATTTCATGCAGGAGATTGTGGTGGACATCTCTACTAGAAGTCAACTGCTGATAAAATTCTAAGGGCTGGTTTTTACTGGCCAACTTTGTTTGCAAATGTTAAAAAATTTGTAACTTCATGCCATAAATGCCAGATCTTCGAAGGCAAAAGAAAACTTTTACCCTTGCCTCTAAAACCCATATCCACAGAAAAGCCTTTTTAACAATGGGGTCTTGACTTCATTGGAGAAATCCGTCCACCCTCTTCTGCTCAGCATAAATGGATCCTCACCGCAACTGATTACTTCACCAAATGGATAGAAGCTATTCCCTCTAGACAGGCCACCGATACTGTAATAATAGGTTTTCTAGAGGCTAATATTCTGTCTAGGTTTGGTTGTCCTAACAAAATTATTACTAATAATGCTGCAACCTTCAAGTCAAAGAAAATTATTGCTTTCTGTCACAAATATCATATAACACTTGGTCATTCCACAACTTACTATCCTCAAGGCAATGGATTTGTAGAATCTTCCAATAAAAGTTTAATAAATATTATCAAAAAACTATTGGAAGATAATAAGAAAACTTGGAACAAAAAATTAACCAATGCTTTGTGGGCAGACATGCTTACTACCAAGAAGTCCATTGGAACCAGTCCCTATGAGCTAGTGTATGGAATGGAGGCAGTTTTCCCCTCATCTTTAGGAGTTCCAGTCATGAAGTTCCTTCAGGAAGCCCAAATGGAACCAAATGATATATAGAGGAGAATTAACAAGACCATCCATTTACAACAAACCAGAGAGGAAGTGTACCAAAGATCCCAAGTGCTACAAGAAAAACTCAAGAAGATTTTTGACAAAAGGACCAAAGTAGAAGACTTTTATCTGGGAGACAAAGTGTTAAAATGGGATTCAAGAAGAGAGGACAAAGGGAAGCATGGGAAGTTTGACTTCCTGTGGAAAGGGCCATACATTATATATGCCTTCAGAGGAAATAATTATTAATTTCTGAAAGAATTAGATGGTGAAAAAGTTGAAGGAGGACTAGTCAATGGTCAGATGTTAAAACACTACATTGACCCCATTTACTAATTTTACAAGTTTAGTTGTACATACTATATCCTTCATAATGTTCAGTGTTGATTGGATGGTAAAAGTTTTGAAGTTGAGGCCCGAAAAGAAGGCCCTAAGCTTCAGAAATATTACTATTATACATACCAATAAAGCAACAAGGAAAAGGAAATTGTAGAGCATAATCAAAATCTTTCAAGGGCCATTGGTCTACAGTTCTTGACTTTCCACCAAGGAAAGTCATCCCCAAGTGGAGCCACTGTTAGGTTCCTATACCAATAGGTGTCATATATCATGACTGACTTGGTTTGGTTCTAAAATATGTTCATACCTTTGCTTGTTGCAAATGTTTTCCATATTTGTAAAAAAATCAGAAAAAATTAAAAAATGTAAATAATGTATACCCTAAAAGAAAAATCAAAGGGTAAAAAGAATGAAAAGGGTCAAAAAATGAAAGAAAGTGAACCCCAACAAATAAATAAGACCATGAAGGCGAGCAAGTCAAAATGCCACTCCTATTCACTTTTTATGCATAATAATGATTGTGTGCAAATTGTTACTTATGCCACAATCCATGGTAACCAAATAGTTTAATCTTGGTTAGTCCATGTTTCCAATTTCGTGTTTATAGAGATAGAGAATAAAATCTAACCAAACTCTTTAATCTTGGCAGATAAGTAGATAGGTAGAGTGAATAAAAGGAGCTCAACAGTTTAATCTGAGCCCTTGGATGTAATAAGGCTAGGCTTGGATAGATATCTATATGTAAAAGAAAAGAAAGTGTGATAAGGGTTTTCCAGTTTAAGTGCACCCTAATAAAGAAGTAAAAATGCTAGGTTAAGTAGGTAGGGTAAGTAGATGATTGGTTGCAGAACAAAGGTGTGATGAATGGTTAAGTTTAATGCTCAAATCTCTTGCTTTCATCACTTGGGACAAAGCATGGATCACAATGAAGACAACATATCAAGAAATCAAAGTCAAATTAATTAACTTCCTCACTCTTTTTCCCCTAAATTTTACTAATTTCCCCTAAATACTAAAGGCACCTATAACAAGTTAGAGGGGCTCAGAGCATTTCTCTAACTTTTGGAGGGACCGGACGCTTGGCCCAATAATTTGAAATACCTAAAGTACTTAAATCCCCTTCATCAATATTGCTCCTCCATAAAGTCATTTATTCCCTTTATAAAGCTTTTCCTAAGTAAAATCCCATTTTACTTAGGGAAATTAAAACATTTTATCTCAAAACCCCAATATTCTACTAGCCTAAGTCATGAATGTTGTATGATGAAATGCTTTTGGAAACATTTTAGCTTAGCGCATATTCATATCCTACTAAGTCATATTAACCATTAACTTGTATTATTATTTAACTCCTGAAAAATCACCCATTACCCGTTTATTATTAAAATCCAAATAAATATATATCCCGCCCCGCAGTTGAGAAATAATCTTAATAATGTTTGATAAATGGGATTAATTAGTCAACCCGTGACTAATTAAGAACCCCACCCTCTGCCATGACAATAAATGATTAATTAAATCATCTGGATTAATTAATAACTTTTGACCAGTCACATTGCCCCCGATGTAATTAAAACCTTTTAAATAACATCGGGCCCCCTCCATTAACCATCATTCACTTCCCAATCCCCGACCACCGTCCGATCAAATCTCTTAGATCCGATGGCTACTGCTCATATTGCACGGGCCCTTTGGTCGGATGTTAAGCACGCAATATGAGAGGTTTTCCAAAAATTGCCAATGCTATGTGTCAATTGATAAATGGAATCACACGACCCTCCCTCAATACCACCAACCTCCCATAAGCGGTGCGATGGAACCCGCTTACCACCTCCCATAAACGATAAAATGTCACATCATCAAGTTGACGCTATCTATCCTTGTTGCTAACCTGCCAAAACATTGACTTTTCATAAAGAACAAGTGTAATCTATTCTTCGTCCTTTATTCAGAACAATCCCATGCATGCACGCAACACGTCCAAAATCAACCAGCTCGTCCCCCAACTGTCAACCACCTTGAACGCTATCTTTCAACGCCGCTCCAGTCCACTGTGTGCATCCTACGAACGTGAAAATCATAGCCAGTTGCCTAGGAACAGGTATTTACCAGATTTTCTCCTGGAAACCCTGTTGTACACTGAAATTCCTCTGAAATTGCTTTAAAACCCAAAGTTTTCAGTTCAATTGAGTTTTTAGCTTAGTCCAAAACTTCCCAGGCACCCCTATTTTAAACAAATTTCATTGAAAAATACCAGTTTTGTCCCTGAAAACACAAGAACAAGGGATGGAAACCCCCGTGGCCCTAAATGTAGCTCCAATCACTACTTCTCATAGGGACTTGGACTACCTCCCCTTAGCAGATAAAGACTTCCAAATAAAAGACCTTCAACCTGATAATTGCCCCCTGAAAGTATATTTTCGATGCCGAGACAATTACCTGAACAATTCTGATACCATAGGACTTTGGGAATCAAATCTCCCAAAGTACCTATTCCCTTCTATGCACATTTTCCCGGACATTATCCATCAATGTCATGCCAATTATAATCCTAACCTCAGAGCCGTAATGTCCCCCGACCAGTCAGTCCTGTTTACAATTACTGCTAATTCAATTAATGAAATGTTGCAGCTTCAACGCGGCTAGAACCTCACCCCCATTTCCATCGCATAATTACTAGAAAAATCCACCAAAATGTCCGATTCTGAACTTAGTCATATTTGCCATACTTTCATGGATGAGAATCATATACCCAAAGATCCCCCTCCCTACCTAACATGTTTCTTCACTGATATGGGAAAAGATATTGTTAATATGGTTGCTGGCATTATGGGTTTCAATACTAGTGAGTTTGTTGATGAATTTACCCTAGATTTCATGACTATCTTCACCCTTGGCCAGCCTCTTACTACCAAATATGACTATGCTACATTCATAGCTGACAAAATCCACGACCAATTCATGAGGCTAGAGAATGAGAGAGTGTTCAAGTATTTTACAGTCCTATATCACCTCTTCCTTTACTACCAAACTGACAAATTCCCATTCTCTGTGCATAAGGTTGATACCAAAGGTAACCCTAGGTCAGTCGTTTTCTGGACCTCTATTTTTCACCACTCACCCTCTTCTCCCTATTCATATATAGATTTCATTGATCAATTTGTCCATCCTATAACTACCATGCTAATAGGAATTTCCCCCCTAGAATCAGTGATGATATCAAAAGAATCCTTCAGTTGTCAAAGCATTATAGGATAGGTGACTGGTACTTATACCAGAATCATACTAAGATAAGAGTCTATGGGTGTGAACTTCCTCCCTACAAATTGCCCAAGTATGTCCCATGAGATTATTTGCCCTGGAGTACTACAGACAAATAATCAACTCTGATCAAATCCACTTCATGAAAGTAAAGAAGAAAGCCCACCTGAGGATCAAAGACCACTTAGGTCCATTTGTGTGCAACAACAGAAAAGCAAGGCAAGAAGCAGAAGAAATCGTAGAGACGAAGATGCATTTAAATAAAAGTTTTGCTTGAGCATATGATCCTCACAGTTTCATCTGTGATAGAAGGATAAAACACAAGTTGTCACCTTACATCCATCATAGGATCCTTGAAATAGAACAATATGCCAATTTAAATGAATGGAGGGAAGGGACATTGGTAGAACAAGATAGTGATAAAGTTGAAGTTGAAATGTGATGAAAAATTTGGAGAAGAGACTTAACCTAGAATCCCTTGTACAGGTGCCTGCAGAGTCTTCCCAAAGGCCAGCACAGGAACCCAGTGCTCCCACAGCAGAGCCTTCACAGAAGCAAACTCAGGAAACAAATTCCCCTACATCAGAACAACCAGAAATAGCAGAACAGCCATAGGAATCATAACAACCTGAGATCTTGGAAGAATTGGCTCCCCCATAGCCATTACCATCTCCAGCAAACATGGGTAATCCTCCAGTGCTACAGAATCCTCTAAATGAGGAAAGAAACTTGAAAATAGAAAGGGAAGTAGCTACCCCTTCTAGCATACCCACAAATCAACCCTTTGCTAAGAGGCAAAGGTTGAATCCATATTCAAAGGAGGAATTCATTAAGGAGACTACAGAGAGCATGAGGAAGGAAGGGACATATAGTTTACAAACATTCCCAACAGGTGGGACACCCTCAAGTTTACAGAGGCAAGTGCTAGAAAGGCAACCTAGCACAGAGGTTTCATGCTTCAGGTCTTCTTCTGAGAAGATTATAGATATAAAGGGGAAGTTTAAGGAGATCAAGACAAAGAATGAGAAACTTAAATCACAAGCATATGCTCAGTACTTAAATATGGCCCCTACAAACCAGACTAGACTGATGTCAACCTTTGACGTCAAAGAGGGAAAAATGCAAATGAGCTTCCTGAAGCCCACAACGCAACAGCCAAAATCCTTGGCAGATTATCTCAAAAATGATTTTGAAGTTTTGGCTAAATACATCCACCCTATCGATCAGATTGAACTACACAAGAAAATGGGTGAGATGGTCTATTCAACACTGACCAGCAAAGAAATGATGGCTCATAGATTGAAAAATTCATTGAGCAACACTACAGCTCAATTGCAGCTGGAAAAGGCCTCATCACAAGCTAAAGATAATAGAATAAAATCATTGGAAGAACTAGTAATTGAGTTGGGTCATGACCCAAAGGATGTTACGGCAGCAGAAAGCTTAATCAAGAAGAAGAATGAAGACATAGCTGCGCTTAGAAAACAACTGAAATTGCCACCCCTCATACACCCTCAAACTGTTGAGATTATAGAGAAGAAAAATGAAGAAGAACTTATGGACTTGGTCCTTAAGTTAAATGAGCAATTGAAGGAAATAGAGTAGGAGTTGGAGAAAGCAGTGTAGTCAAGGCAAAGTGAGTCAACCATCCAGCCCCAGACTATAGTGCCTATAGTTTCAATAGTAGTCCCTTCCACTATGGCAACTGTTTTAGCACCAAACATTCCTTTGGAAATAACCATACCAGTGGAAGCAACAGGTACATCACAGACAGGTACATCAACATAGAGCACAAAGGACTTAATTAAGTCAATGGAAGAAATGAAGCTCCAAGTAACAGAGCTGTAGAAGGTAAAAGAGAAGTTCACTACTTTGGAGTAGAAATATGATTTATCAAAGATAAATTATGCAGAAGAGAGAAGGAAAAATAAGAACATGACAAAACAGATTAAAGCATTGGAGAAGGACCTGACTTTTGAGAGCCTATGATAGACATTAGGAAGATATTGTGGACCAATATCAATGATTCCATCAATGATATTTGGTCATCAATTCAAATTATTTTTGAATAGATTGATTTAGTAAATCTTGCTCTTGAAGAAATTGAGAAGGCTAGAGAAGAGCTGGGTAGAAAACCTGAGGAAGCAATTAGATTAATCAATTTTCTGAACAGTAAAAGCAGGCATAGTTAGAACAATTAGATATTGAGGATAGGACTGCGACCATCCTCAAACTGAAGAAAGTGTTGACCTAATGGAATCTGATGCAAGGCCTGGAACGTAGATGTCAAAGCATGCAGGAAGATATAGATGATTTCATGAGAAAATTTGACATCCTAAGAATTAAAGGACTCCCAAGCCCTTTAGTATGATAGGCTAATGGTTCAGAATGATTACATTGATAAATTACATCAGCAGGCTGATAGTCAGGCTAGTTCATCTTCAACCAAGACATTACCAACAGGAAAAGTACTATACGACGGTTTAGAGAACCTCTTTTTTATTGAACATGAAGTAAAGCACTTATTCCCAGTACAACCCAATTTTGTGAAGTATACAGAGGCAGATGAAATTTACAAGAAGCTGATAAGAATAAAAATACCAAAGGATGAGTGGTGGACCAACATGACTGACATCCTATAAATTTCCATGACAAAAGTGAGGTAAATAGAAATATTTACCACAGTAAATTTTGGTAAAAAGGATGAATGTTGGTGAACAGGTAAAGTGTATCAGATACAGGTGAAAGAGTATCAGTTGAAAAGGTCAAATCAGATGTCCAACACAGAGTTAGTAGGGCAACAGCAAGATGCACATTCATAGAGCATGCCTCCAGCTCCTTCAACAAAAATAGGGACAATAACAATCAGTTCACTATCTATTTCTATATTCGAGACCATCTGTCTCTATATTTGTGTGTAAATATATTTGTATTTCCTAGAATAAATCTCATTTAGTTATGAGATATTTTGATATAATTTTTGTATAAATACTTCTTTATTCGAAGTATTAGGTGTGGATTCTATAACATTTCTGTAAGTCTATACTATCAAGTAGAGAAAGCTTTGTACTCAAGTCTGGATTTTTTGCTAGAAAAGGAATAAAAGTTGAGGACATTTCATCAGATTCATGTGCAGTCTAATTGCAAATAAGTATTCTATCCTTGTGATTTATGTGTTTTCTACATGTTTCAATGTTTCATGCATCTTAAAACTAAATGGTAAAATAGTCAAAGTATATTAGAATTAGCTTCATTTCTCTCTGCTATCAACAATATGCAATTTACATGTTTTCTTCTAAACTATTTCGGTAAAGGAATTCTTAATTGCTCCTCTATCCCTGTAGTTTTCTTTAATAAGTCCCTGGTATAGGATTTTTAATTTCCTTATGCTGGTTGACCTATCTTCCCCTCTTCTTTATAATCCTAACTTGATGATTCTTAATTGCCCTCTTGTTTTGAAGAAAAATATCATCCATTTAAGCCCTGAATTTGTTTTTACTCTGTTATCCTACCTGTTGAAATCCCACCTCAGCAATTTGACTTGATCCAGTGAATTCTCCCAGATTGACTCCATAGCCCAATGGCCTGAAGCCTAGTTTGCCCATTTGTTTTAGAATTCCACTAATCTCAAACACAACAACCTCGAACATTTATAACTAGCCTAAAATCTTTTCAAATAAAACTAAATCATAAAGAGAGAGCCCTCTTTGAGTACAAATTGGCTAGATTCTGTACTTAAAAGATTGGTTTGTGGTTACCTCAGACCCCTGTCCTTCTTTCAATAACTTCTAAGGAAAATCTGAGTGATAACATAAGGTACAAGTTAACTTCGATATTCCCATACTCGAAGGCCTGATAGATGCAGATGTCATAGATAAATGGTTGAATCTATTGGAAGGATATTTTTCAGTTCATGCCTTTTCCAATCAGGAAAAGATTATGTTTTCACTTCTCAAAGACGCTACTGTGAGCAAAACGACGAGAGTGAACCCTTGCTGTTTTCAGTGGCACCCACTTGGAATTCTTTCCGAGATGCCATCAAGGAACAGTATTACCCTATCGGGAGCTATGAAGATAAATACATAAACTGGACCAAGCTCTGGCAGGGAAGGAATCAAGGCGCCAGAGTTCACAAATACTTTCCATACCCTTCGTACGAAGCTGGGTATCAAGGATACTGAGTGGAATTTGGTGCTCAAGTACCGCGGCTGTCTACACAAGTACATCCAGGACGATATGGAGTTCCTAGACATTTCCTTGCTCAGAACGACGTATTGGTATGCTGTAAAGATTAAGTAGAAGTTTAAATAGAAGAAGCAGCACTTTGGAGTTGCGAATCCAAATCAAGGAAAAGGTGCCCCCAAACCACAAAACAAGGGACCAAGGCAAGGCGGGGTTACCCAGGACAGCCCGCCAAAGTCCAAGCAAAGAACAACATCATGAATATGAAGAAGGACATAGGAAAATGGTGTGAGTTCCATAAGAGCTCCACTCACAATACAAGTGAGTGTCGGGTCAAGCACTCATTGGTGGTTGAACTGAAGGCTTTTGAATCATACGCAAGTTCCGACTCTAAATCAGAATTCGATAAGGGGACTGACAAAGGGAAGTAGATCATTGATGTAGAGCCCAGTGCCATCGTGGCCACCACAAAGATATAGAAAATTGAGCCTAAAGATCCAAATGAGGAGGAACGCCTCTTCCACTCACCTATTTGGGTGAAGGGCTCTCCACTACAGTTCATTGTCGACAACGGAAGCCAAAAGAATGTCATTTCAGTAGAAGTCATGAAGCGGTTGGGCTTAAAGACTAGAGCACATCCACAGTGATACACCATTGGATGGCTTCACCAAGGACAAGATTTTCGCATCAGCCAGCAGTGCCACCTTCCCCATAGCATCAAGCCCTTCACGAATGAGGTATTGTGTGACGTTTCTCCTCTTGAAGTTTCTGATGTATTGTTAGGACAACCATACTTGTGGAAGTGACATGTTGTATATGAGTCTATACCTCACTATGTGATCATTACTTTGACTAATAAGTTGTATAGGATACCGGAGGTAGCCTCGCCTACTACCATCTCTTTGATCACTGCAAAGCAATGCAGTAAGATCATTTTCCAAACCAGGAAATTTGTTTTCCTTATGATTCGCCCCCAAGGCAAGAAGAATGTTGTGGCCACGACTTCTAGGTAGGGCTCCTCTGCACAGGAGCAACAGATGGACATGGTCGTGGAGGAGTACACATACATTTTTGCCTCACCCAGAGGGGTACCTCTGCACTGTTAGGTCAAGCACTCCATTGATCTGATCCTAGGCATGTCATTGCCCAATGGATCAATCTATCGATGCTCTGTTCTCAAGAACGATGAGATCAAGAGGCAGATTTAGGAACTACAACAGAAAGGGCACATCAGGCCAAGTTCATCAGCCTGTGGGAGCCTGATTGTATTGGTACAGAAGAAGGATGGAACCTGGAGACTTTGTATTGACTATCGGGTGCTGAACAAGATCACTGCCTGGAATAGGTACCCAAACTCGTGGATTAATGACCTTCTGGACCAGCTCAAGGGGGTCAATTATTTTAGCAAGATTGACTTGAAGTGAGGTTATCACCAGGTGCCTCTCGAAGCCTCCGATGTGTGAAAGACTGCTTTCAAATCCAAAGAGGGCCTTTTCAAATGGTTGGTCATGCCGTTCAGATTGATGAACGCCCATAAAACCTTCATGAAACTGATGGACAACATCTTGCGGCCCTTCACCAATTCATTTGTGGTGGTTTATCTAGATGACATCTTGATCTTCAGCCAGAGTTGGGAAGAGCACCTCCACCATATTCGACAGGTCCTTCAAACCCTTCGACAACACAATCTATGTGCTAACTTGGAGAAATGCACCTTTGGCCTTACCTAGGTTCAATATCTAGGGTAAATCATTGATGAGAAAGGTGTACATGTGGACCCATCTAAGATACAAGTCATTCAAGATTGTCCAGCCCCAACCACTCTAACAGAGCTCCACATCTTTTAGGGTCTTGCAAATTTCTACCGCAGGTTCGTGTTAGGGTTCTCTCATATCACTTGCACTTTAAGTCAAGTCACCAAGGGAGGAGTGAAAGAAAAGTTCTTTTGGTCGGAAACCCAACAATGAGCATTCTCCGAGTTAAAGAATCACCTCTGTTCTACACCAGTGCTCACATTACCAGACCTGCAACAACCATTTGAGATTGAGATAGATGCCTCTGACTAAGCTATTGGGGCAGTTCTTACTCAAAATGGGCATCCAGTGGCTTACCACAGTGAGACACTTTCAAACACAGTCCAAAAGTACCCCACTTAAGACAAATAAATGTATTGCATTGTGCAAGCTTGTCGTCAATGGAAGCATTACATTCTGGGGAAGGAAACAGTCATCCACACAAACCACCGGCCTCTATAGTTCATACAGACACAAGGGAATTTGCAGAATGATCGCCATCAGAAATGGTCCACCTATCAGCAACAGTTCCATTTGAACATTAAGTATAAGAAGGACAACAACAATAATGTCGTTGATTGCCTCAGCAGACCACTGGTCATGGCGCTGATCACTGTGTTCGACTCCAATGGGCATGAGACATCAGGGTGGCTGCATGCTTACAAGAGCGATCCAGAATTCAAAAACATATATTAGAAACTTATGGAAGGGAAGAAAGTTCCAAATTTTCACCTTCAGGATGCACTGTTATGCCACTTGCGACACATCTGTGTTCCTTCAAGTGAGCGTGCCAAGATGATTTGGGAGGCACACTACAGTTTAGTCGCTGGACATTTCAGAGTAGAGAAAATAGTGGTAGTATTGTAGAAGTATTTTTATTGGCCGAAACTTCATCAGGACATTGGGAAGTACACTAGATCTTGCACCGCCTCTGCCATTACCAAACCAACCATCAAGAAGCAAGGCCTGTATACTCCTCTACCTACTCGCAGCCAGCCTTGGGAATCTGTCTCCATGGATTATATGTCGGGCCTTCCCTCTACTAAGCATGGAAACGATTGCATTTTCGTGGTCGTTGATAGATTCTCTAGGATGGCCATCATGGCCGCTTGCAAGAAGAGTATCTCAGCAGAGGCCACTGGTAAGCTCTTATTTGCACGAGTATGGGTACACTTTGGGATCCCATAGTCCATTATCTCAGATCGAGACATCAGATTCCTAAGTGAATTTTGGTCAAGTCTCTGGTCGATGTTGGATAGAAAATTCACCAAATCCATGGCTTTCCATCCCCAAGCTGATGGCCAAACAGATATTGTCAACAAAATGATTGTACACATTCTGCGCATGTACAACTCAAAGCATCCACACACATGGAATGAAAGTCTCCCCTATGTCCAACAGAGCTACAACAAAGCTCTCCACAGCTCAACATGCCACAACCCCTTTCAGGTAGGGGTGGGATTTCAACCGTTATGCCCCATTGGTGTGGCCATACCATTGACAACCACTCAAGTAGATTCGGCTTATGTACAGACCGAAGCTGAAAGGGATAACAACTTCATTGAGCACATTCAACACATCCGCCAACAGGTCCATGGTATATTGGATAGATCCAATGCTAAGTACAAGAAGCACCATGATCAACATCGAGTGCCACACAAGTTCCAGGTGGGAAAAAAGTTTAGCTTCATTTGTAGAAAAAGCGCCTTGCTGGGCCCCACTGCAAGCTTCACCTGCTCCGATATGGGCCATACACCATCACCAAGGTCATGGGTGACAATTCCTTCTAGCTCAGCATCCCACTGTTCCTTGGTCTACACCCAGTGTTCAATGTAGATCGCCTTTGGCTATACTTCCCACCATTGTTGGTCACATCTGACATTGCAGAACACCTCACACCAACATAGCTAAACCCACACTGCATGGAACAGGCCACCACTGATCAACTCATGGACACACAAATCAAGAGCACTCGCAAACAGAAGTTCCAACTATATTAGATTGTCAAAGTTGGCGAACTCCTTCACCAAGGCAAGTGGCTCACCAGGGACCAAGTTCAGCAGAAGCTTCCCCATCTCATGGAAGCACTCAACGCAATGGGGACTATTGCTTCCTTAGGAGGGAGGAATGATCTAGGTGGATATTGGTGACCACCTACCTATTCCACTTGGACCTCCAATACTGTCTCTTTCAGTTTTTCGGTTTCCTTAATTGTAGCACATTTTACTATTTTTGACTGTTTTTTGGGTGCTGAACTTCCGGAGCCATTTTGAGGCCTTAAACAACGTTTTTATGGAAAATGTATTGACCAAAATTATCCCAAATTGGCTTGCCAATTCGTTCTCAACCTTCTCTTTGATATCTTTGAAACAAGGTATTATGATAGCCAAATGGAGATTGTATGCCAAAGTTATGACCCCGGGAAATTGATGTACCAATTTACCCAAACGGGGTCCACAGTTTTGGCGCTTCATCTCCTAGGGTTAGGTTTTTGGATGTTTATGGTTTTCCATTGTTTGTCAATAATAAATATGCCTTTGAGCCTCATTATAACATAGTTCAGAGGCATGTAGCCGCTACATCACTCCTCAGAGATAAGCTACCATCGCCCGAGCTATCTTATTTCCATTCTGTTTGTAATCATAATTCAGTATTTTTCCATTAATGAAATGAAGTGTTTTCCTACCGCATCCCTGTGTTTATGATTATATCTGTAAGTTGTTGCATTCTTGTTTAAGTTCAGATCAGTGGTATCAGAGCGAATTTCTCTTTCTCTTTTTTTCTTTGCATGTCCCCAAAGAGGTCAGGGTATAAGGAATTAGGGCTCGATCCAGTTGAACCATTGTAGGATCAGCCTCGCAAAACCCAGTGACCTCCCATGGTGGAAGAACAAAAAGATGAGGGGGTAGGAGATCCTTTCAAAATGTTGCTCGAAGAAGCTCTCGAGCAACAGAGGGACACGCTGATGGATAACTTTTCCTAGATCCTTCGAAAACTACCCAAAGGCGATGCATCTTCATCCAACATCCACTCTGGAGGCGCCACTCCTTTTAAGGTACAAGTTAACTTCAATATTCCCATATTCGAAGGCCTGATTGATGCCAACATCAAAGATAAATGGTTGAATCTATTGGAATGATATTTTTCAGTTCATGACTTTTCCAATCGGGAAAAGATTATGTTTTCACTTCTCAAAGCCACCCCACACGTCAAGGACTGGTGGGAAACCTACTGTGAACAAAAGGATGAGAGTGAACCCTCACTATTTTCAGCTGCACCCACTTGGATTTCTTTCCGAGATGCCACAAGGGAATAGTATTATCCTGTTGGGAGCTATGAAGATAAATACATAAAGTGAACCATGCTATGATAGGGAAGGGACCAAGATGTGCCAGAGTTCACAAATACTATCATACCCTTATCACGAAGTTGGGTATCAAGGATATGTAGCGGAATTTGGTGCTCAAGTACCGTGACTGTCTACACAAGTACATCCAGGACGAGATGGAGTTCCTAGACATTTCCTTGCTCGACACAATGTATCGGTACTCTGTAAAGATTGAGTAGAAGTTTAAACAGAAGAAGTAGGACTTTGGAGCTGCGAATCCAAAGTAAGGAAAAGGTGCCCCTAAACTAAAAAACAAGGGACCAAGCTAAGGCAGGGCTACCCAGGACAACCCACTAAAGACACAAGCAAATAAAAACACCATGAAGACGAAGAAGGACATGGGAAAATGGTATAAGTTCGATAAGAGCTCCACTCAAAATACAAGTGAGTGTCGTGCCATGCAGTCACTGGTGGCTGAGTTGAAGGCTTCCGAATCAGATGCAGGTTCTGAATCTTAATCAGAACTCGATAAGGGTACTGAAAAATGGAAGAAAATCATTGATGCAGAGCCCAGTGCCACCGTGGCCACCACAAAGATCCAGAAAATTGAGCCTGAAGATTTGGAGGAGGGGGAATGCCTCTTCCACTCATAGATGTGGGTGAAGGGCTCTCTGCTGCAGTTCATTGTCGACAGTGAAAGCCAAAAGAACCTCATTTCATTAGAAGTCGTGAAGTGGTTGGGCCTAAAGACTACAACACATCCACAACCATACACCATTGGGTGGCTTCACCAAGGACGTGATCTTCGCGTCAGCCAGAAGTGTCACCTTCCCTATAACATCAAGCCCTTCACGGATGAGGTATTGTGTGACATTGCTCCTCTTGAAGTTTCTGATGTATTGTTAGGAAAACCATATTTGTGGAAGAAACATGTTGTATATGACTCTAGACTTCGCTCTGTGATTATTAATTTGGATAATAATTTGTACAGGACACCGGAGCTAGCCTCGCCTATTGCCATCTCTTTGATCACTATAAAGCAATGCAGTAAGATCATTTCCCAAACTAGGATTTTTTTTTCCTTATGATTCACCCCCAAGGAAAGAAGAAGGTTATGGCCACGAATTCTAGGTAGGGCTCCTCTGCACAACAACAACAGATGGACAAGGTGTGGAGGAGTACAGGGACATTTTCCCCTCACCCACAGGGGTACCTCTAGATTGTCAGGTCAAGCATTCCATAGGTATGACCTCGACCATGTCACTGCCCAATGGAATTATCTATCGGCGCTATATTATGGAGAAAAATGAGATAAAGAGGCAGATTCAAGAACTACTGCAGAAAGGGAACATCAGGCCAAGTTCATCACCTTGTGGGAGCCCAGTTGTATTTGTACATAAGAAGGATGGGACCTGAAGACTTTATATTGACTATCAGGCACTGAACAAGATCCCTATCCAGAATAGGTATCCAATCCTACGGATTGATGACCTTCTAAACCGGCTCAAGGGGGCCAAATATTTCAGTTCAGATTATCACTAGGTGCCTATCGAACCCTCCGATGTGTGGAATACTATCTTCAAATTCAAGGAGGGCCTTTTTGAATGGTTGGTCATGCCGTTTGAACTGACAAACTCCCCTGCAACCTTGATGAGACTGATGGACGACATCTTAAAACCCTTCAACAATGCATTCATGTGGTTTATCTAGATGACATCTTGATCTTCAGCCAGAGCTTGGAAGAACACCTCCACCATATTCGATAGGTCCTTCAAACCCTTCTACAACACAATCTGTGTGCTAACTTGGAGAAATGCACCTTTGGCCCGACCCAGGTTCAATATCTGGGGTACATCATTGATGAGGAGGGTGTACATGTGGACCCATCCAAGATACAAGTCATTCAAAATCGGTTAGCCCCAACCACTCTAACGAAGCTCCGAAACTTTTTGGGTCTTTCCAATTTATATTGCAGGTTCATGTTGGGGTTCTTTCATATCACTTGGCCTTTAAGTCAAGTCACCAAGGGCAGAGTGAAATCAATTTTCTTTTGTTTGGAAACCCAGCAACGAGCATTATCTGAGTTGAAGAATCGCCTCTGTTCTGAACGAGTGCTCATATTACCAGACCTGCAACAACCATTTGAGATTGAGACAGATGCCTCCGACTATGTTATTGGGGCAATTCTTACTCAACATGGGCATCCAGTGGCTTACCATAGTGAGACACTTTCAGACACAGTCCGAAAGTACCCCACTTACGACAAATAAATCTATTCCACTATGCAGGACTGTCGTCAATGGAAGCATTACATTATGGGGAAGGAAATGGTCATCCACACAGACCACCGGCCTCTACAGTTCATACAAACACAAGGGAAGTTGCAGAACGATCACCATCAGTAATGGTCCACCTATCTACAACAGTTCCATTTGAAGATTAAGTATAAGAAGGGAAGCACCAATAATGTTGTTGATTGCATTATTAGACCACTGGTCATTGCGCTGATCATTGTGCTTGACTCCTGTGGGCACAAGAAATCAGGGTGGCCGCATGCTTACAAGAGTGATCCAGAATTCGACAGCATATACTAGACACTCCTGGAAGGGAGGAAAGTTCCAAATTTTCACCTTCAGGATGCACTGTTATGCCACTTGGGACACATCTGTGTTCCTTCAAGTGAGTGTGCCAAGATGATTTGGGAGGCGCACTACAGTCGGGTCGCTGGACATTTTGGAGTAGAGAAAACAATGGAAGTATTGCAGAAGTATTTTTATTGGTTGAAACTTCGTTAGGATGTTGGGAAGTACATTACATCCTGCATCGCCTGTGCCATTGCCAAACCAACCATCAAGAAGCAAGGCCCGTGTACTCCTCTACTTACTCCTAACTGGCCTTGGGAATATATATCCATGTATTATATGTCGGGCCTTCCTTTTACTAAGCACGACAATGATTGCGTTTTCATGGTCATCGACAGATTCTCTAAGCTAGCCATCATGGCAGCCTGCAAGAAGAGTATCTTAGTAGAGGCCACTGCTAAGCTCTTCTTTGAATGAGTGTGGGTACACTTTGGGATCCCACAGTCTATTATCTCAAATCGGGACAACAAATTCCTAAGTGCATTTTGGTCAAGTCTCTGGTCGATTTTCCATCCCCAAACTGATGGCCAAATAGAGGTTGTCAACAGAATAATCGTACACATTCTACGCATGTATAACTCGAAGAATCAAAGCACATGGGATGAAAGTATCCCCTTTGTCCTACACAGCTACAATGGAGCTCTCCAAAACTCAACAGGCCACAACCCCTTTTAGGTAGGGCTGGGATTTCATCCATTATGCCCCATTGACGTGCCCATACCATTTACAACCACTAAGTAGATTCGGCTCACGTATAGTCTAAAGCTAAAAGGGCTAACAACTTCATTGAGTGCATTCAACACATCCGCCAATAGGTCCATGATATATTGGATAGATCCATTGCTAAGTACAATCAATGCCATGATCAACATCAAGTGCCACACAAGTTCGAGGTGGGCGACAAAGCATGGCTTCATTTTCAGAAAGAGCACCTTGCTATGCCCCACCACAAGCTTCACCCGCACCAATATGGGCCATACATCATCACCAAGGCCGTCGGTGACAATTCCTTCAAGCTCAACATCCCACCATTGGTTTGCAACCAATGTTTAATATAGATCACCTTTGACTGTACTTCCCACTATTGTTGGACACATCTAACATTGCAAAACAACTCACACCAATAGAGTTAAGCCCAGATTGCATGGAATAGGCCACCACTGATTGTCTCATGGACATATAGATCAAGAGCACTCGCTAACAGAAGATCCAACTATATCAGGTTGTCAAAGTTGGCCAACTCCTTCACCAAGGCATGTGGCTCACCAGGGACCAAGTTCAGCAGAAGTTTCCCCATCTTATGGAGGCACTCAACGCAATGGGGACCATTGCTTCCTAGGGGGGAGGAATGATCCAGGTGGATATTGGTGGCCACCTGCCTATTCCACTTGGACCTCAACATTGTCTCTTTTAGTTTTTCGGTTTCCTTAATTATAGCACAATTTACTAATTTTGGCAGTTTTTCAGGTCCTGAACTTTCGGAGCTGTTTTGAGGCTCTAAACAACGTTTTTAGGGAAAGCGAAGAGACCAAAAGCACCCCAAACCGGCCGGCCCATTTTTTTTGGCCTTCTCTTTGATATCTTTGAAACGAGGTATTATGATAGCCAAATGGAGATCGTATGCCAAAGGTACAACCTCGGGAAATTGATGTACCATTTTACCCAAATGGGGCCCACAGTTTTGGCACTTCATCTCCTAGGGTTAGGTTTTTGGATGTTTAGGGTTTTCCATATTTTGTCAATAATAAATAGGCCTTTCAGCCTCATTGTAACACAGTTCAGAGGTATCTAGCCGCCACATCTCTCCTCAGAGATAAGCTACCATTGCCCGAGCTATCTTATTTCCATTCTATTTGTAAGCATAGTTCAATATTTTTCCATTAATGAAATGAAGTGTTTTTTTGCCGCATCTATGTGTTTATGATTATATCTGTAAGTTTTTGCATTCATGTTTAAGTTCAGATCATCTATAGGGATATGTTGACGCAGATATGACATGTGATAGAAATAACAAGAGGAGCACCACAAGGTATGTGTTTACTATAAGTGGAACAATTGTTAGTTGGGTTTCAAAATTACAAAACTTTGTTTCACTTTCAACAACAAAAACAAAGTATGTTGTTGTTGCAGAGGCTAGTAAAGAAATGATTTGGTTACAAAGGTTTATGGATGAGTTGGGCAAGAAGCAAGAGATAAGCAGGTTATATAGTGACATGCAAAGTTCCATTCATCTTGCAAAGAATTGAACCTTTCATTCTAATACTAAACATATACAACTCATGTATCATTTCAAATGGTCAGTTTTGGATGATGGAAAGTTGAAGCTAGAAAAGATACACGCTAGCTAGAATCCTACAAATATGTTGACAAAGGTTGTAACCAAGGAGAAATTGAGCTGCTACTTAGTTTCAATTGACCTTCAAGAATGATGATGAAGATGAGAAATAACCAGGTCCAAAGTGGTAGCATTGTCCAGCAAGTGAAGCAACGATGGAGTTGATATAATCAGACTCTAAGTGGGAGATTGTTGGATGTGGAGCCTGATTATCTTCCTGATTCAGAGATCTTGTTTCAGCTGTGTTTGGATCCCAATCCCCGACAGGGGGGTGCAGGGGGCTTGCCCCCCCTAGTATTGCTTCTTGGGAGGTCTAGGAGGGAGGTTGCATGTTTGGAGCCCTCCTCGACGGAGGGTTCAGGTGCAACACCCCCGAAGCTAAAAAAAGATGAAAAATTATTTTGTAAAATATTCTAATTTTGTAGTCAATCTGGGTTGTTCATTAGGTCGATGATATGATGGTAGAAGTCCTGTTTAATTTAGGGTTTTTTCCCTAGAAGGAAATCCCTCGGTTTATATGAGTGAATTGTATTACAGATGTGTATTATTATTCTAAGCAAGAAAGAGAGAGGAGACTATGTGAGAGTGAAGAGGAAATTACAATGGATCTGTTGTAGTTTGTATCTCTTCATTTTGCTGGATAATATAAAAGGAAGGATTGGTTGTTTCTCCGTGGACATAGCCCAAATTGGGTGAACCATGTATATCTGTGTCTCTCTTGTTCTATGTATTTATGTATTATGTTTCCACAATCTTTTGTGTATTTCATTGCTCTGTTAATTCATTTCTAACAGATTGTGGATTTTTACTAGTAGATGAGTTCCTACTGAGGCAGACTCTCTTGGACCAACAAGAGAACAACATGGATATCCTTGACTCACTCGAGCACTTGCATAGGCACCTAAGAGATAGATATTGGAGAATAGAGAGGATTGAACAACATCTTGACATTCCTCTAGTGGCAGGGAGAACCTCAAAGGACCAAAAAGCACCCATCCAGGTTGCAAATTCGGATTTAGACCCCTATACTTAGGTGTGGAATTGTTATGGTTTATGACTTTTTGTTCATAACTATTTATGTACAAGGCCACATAGGCCAGCGTTTCATTTTTAGTTTTGTTAATTTTGTATCTTATAATACATAATTGTCCCTCTCCTTCATAAGGAGAGTTTATTTTTTGGATATGGTCAAGTTTCCCCAGTGAGACACTGACTTGACTATTTGCAACCCACTTTGTAAATTCCAGTTTCTAAAGGTAATATAATTCACACTACAAAAAATATTAATATAATATTAATATTTAATATTTGTAGTTTCATAAATAAGAATTGTTTTTATTAATTAAAAAATAAAATAAGAACATCTCTTTCTCCTTCTAAATATTATAAAACTATTAAAAAAATCCTTAAATTATTTCCACTATTACAACAGATACAACTTTTCATAAATGTCATTAATCGAACATATATAACAAGTTTCTGAAGACTTGAACTCACATACCTCAGAAACAAATTGTTAACCAAACTTAGTATTATAAAAATTGATTTTTTTTGAAAAAAAAAAGTCTAATGATTATATTTATTCATTATTAACTTATTTTTTATTCACGATCAAATCAATGGATATTTTGATTTTTTCTTAAAAATAAAAAAATACAATAATTCAAATTCTTCAAATTTCACTAAAATTTAAGACAAAAGTTAAAGGGAAAAATACCAAGAAAAGGAAAAATATGTATTAGTTACCCAACCGTCAAGTCCTAGAGTTGGACTCACCTTTAATCGAGGTATTAACCATGGGGGACATCTCCATCACATGATTTGTGACGAATATATCACAAGGAATGTGACAAAAGAGGATGTTAGGTGAGAGCACGCCAACACGAGGTGTTGAAAAACTGACACTTGGGGTTTCCATTGGATCATGTGGGCAGTGTGGTGGCATGATCGATGTGAGAAACCAAACAATCAAATTGGCCTAGAAATGGATGAAAATTCCTAGGACAACACCAGGAGAGACAACATGAGTGACCCAAGGCACAGGCCAAAACACCACTAGATGGGCAATCAAAAATTATAGTAGTTGTCATGCAGACATTTGTACCATGGAGAGGGTGTCATGAAGGAATGGGTGGTGGGATGAATACTAGAGATGACTAACTGAGATGGGTCAAGATAGGCCAAGTTTTGGAAGAACCAACCAAACCCATGTCATCTTGGTGGCATGACGAGTCGAGTGACGGGTGAGTTAGGACGAGTGACCACCGAGGGTGCTTTGGTCGAGTAGGATGGAATGACTTGGAATGAGTGTGTCATGGGTGAGTATGAGGGTATTAGGAAGAATGATGATTCATCCCAACCCAAGGTATCCAATACATGGGCAATTTGACACGTTCGAGAAGTGGGATGATAGGGGAGCTAACTTCTGTGAGGGGTGAGATGGTCGAGAATTTGACTTGAAGTGTGAGTGAAGGGGCTGCATTGAGGTTGGAATGACTCATATAATAATATGAGCCACATGGTTGAGAGGAGGCATCCAACAACAACACACAAGTTGCACACATGAAGAACGAGTCAAGCCGAACAAGGGCGCAGTCGAGTTTGTGGACAAACGAGCGAAGAAGGAAGGAGCTGAGATGAGGACTCAGGTATGCGATTGTGTATGACCTGAGATTATTTATATCTGAACCAAACTAGACCATTAGGGTGGAGAAAACCCACGATAGGATGAACGGATGGCCCAATGGGGTCCGAGAAAGTTGGAAAAAGGTTTTTTTGTACTCACTTGGGATTTCTTGGCTTTGTGGATTTGTGGATTGACACATTGTCTTAGAGGAATGTTGTAATTATGATTTTTAATAAAATTAGAAGATTAATGGGCCATTCTCTTTATAAATATGTGCATGTGTATGATCATGTTAATGGTGAATTGTATTGCATATAATGCTCATGTGTTTATGAATGGAAACCAATTGAAGTAGAAGTAACATTAAGATTGCTTGCACTATATTGAAGAGTTGTGATATTCTGCTAAGTAACTAATGGTATAGATATTATATAAGCGAACTTACTGTGAGGCATATTCCAACTGAAGTAACTCTGTGCTACATGAGGAAGAGGAAAAACACATCGATGTTGCACTCTTAAGTGATTGTAGTGCACCCAAAAGGAACCTTGTGATCGTAGGATGCCTAGGGTTCATAACAGACGGTATTGGAGTTGATATCAAGAAGTAATGGAGTGGTTGGTACTATTTCTCTCCTACTTGTAGGTGGTGAAGAATTATTGATTGCATACAAGTCGTACTAAAAGAAGAAAAAATTAAAGGAACATTGCAGGGACAATTTCCTTTCTACATGCAGGTTATTGGGGAAGGGGCTTCTATAATTGATTTTTATGTGCGCAAGGGGTTTTTGGCTATTTGATTTTGGTATAGGTTTCATTTGGGAAAGTTGATGTGAACCTAAAAAGGTTGAATCCAGGAAGAATCAAGTTAAGATGGTGAACACTAGGTTAACCCAATGGGCCAGTGTAACATCCTTCCCACATTTACCCAAATTCACAAGCTTGCCAGGGTAAACATGAGACGAGTGCCACTATGACATGACTCGAACTCCAAGTTCTAGTTATGGAAGTGGGGTTGACACACTGACAACTTAGAAACATCCTTCGGGAGCACTAGATCACCCAAAAGTTAGTCCACAACCTCTGATGACCAGATCCTGAGTCGGAACTGCTTTTTCACAAGCTTAACCCCAATTGCACTCATAAAAAAATATGCATGTGGCTATGAGGCTATAACCGCACTCATAAGGCTGCTTCCATGTGGTTATGACCTAAATTTCCAGTTCAATGCTAGTGGTTTTGAGATCTGAGCCACTTTTCTACGCTAGTCTCTAGTCCGCAGACCTAAACATCCTATAACTTTCTAGAAAAATAATTAACATGACAACAATGCTAAACATTCAAATTTGAAGCAAGAACTTGCCCTATACTTCCTAATACAAATCTGACATTTCGTCAAACATATGGTAAACGTGTAAGCTACAGTTCATGAATGCATATTTGATCATAAAATTTTGAACTTCATCTAAGAATCACCAAGAAGGCTCCAATCCCTCTCTAGCTAGTTGTAATAACACTTGTTAGCCCATGCATTCATCAACCATTCAGTAACTTATCGAACATTTCAAAAGTCATAGATGGAGTACATCATATAAACAAAAAACAACCAGAATAGAAACCATGGTAAATCAATCATAATGTCAACATGAAAACAATTACAAGTTCTCACAGATCACAATAGGAAAATATCTCATATTAACATGTGAAAAGGCCAACCAATTTAGGGACTTCCATGTACCACTCGACCATAGATTGCGCTGAACCAAATATCTCTTTCATCCAATCACCCCTGTGTCATATTCAAAGCATGGATGTGGGATCTCATGGGTTAAACCAACACAAAATCAACCAGAGAATCCAGAGGCCAAAACACCCAAACCCTCAACCACAGTGATTTCACCTCTATGGTCCATAAATCACTAACATCAACCAGATCAGTCTCTACCCAAGCTGCCCAAGGCTCCAGAAACTGGTAACTCAACCCACAACTTTTTAGGGCTCTAGAGTGTTTTTTCCAACAACGGACCCAAGAACTAGTAACTCAACCCACCAAGGGCTCCAAAGCGTTTGTCCCAACCTATGGCTTCACGAACTAGTAACTCAACCCAAACTGTTCTAGGGCTTCTAGAGTGTTTATTCCACCCACAACCATAGGGAAGTTGAGCATCAATCAAAAAAACAAGTGGGAAACCCACAACACCATGGATATATAGGAAATGGATGAAACAACTGTTAATCCAAGAAAATATCTATGCCATTGACAATACATTATTGGCAATATTGGCATTGATGTCAAGTTAAGATGATTTATTAATGCCGATGAATGTTATTGATGTCACTAAGCACATTGGTGATAATGTATGTTGAATGGAAAGTGCACATAAATGTTAAATGTGAATATAAAAGGCTAAAAGTGATGTGAAGTGAAAATGCTATGCTAATCAATGTGAAGGCTAAAATTTGAGACAAAAGCTGAAATACATATATTTCTTTGAACAAAAAATGTAGATAATACAAATCTGATTTGTCTCTTGTAATTATTATTGAATGAGCTGTTAGTTCAGCTCTATTTTATATTACAAATAATTTTTAGAACTGAAAGTGAAAAGACAAGCTTGTGAGCAGTTTTTGGAAGTCCAAGAGACTATGCTTCATCTCATATTCTTGCAAAGAATACAAACAACCAAGATGGCTTGCTTATAAAATACACAATGTGGAATGAAAAAATGATCTTTTTTTTGAGTGGAAGGAGTCTGCATCAAAGAGTTGATGAGTAGTAGCAGAAGAGAAAAAGAGTGAAAAGAAGAAGTAGTTCAATAGAAAACTTGACAACAAAATTGTATATGAGGTAACCAACATTTCTGACTTGATGTTGTGATTGAGAAATTTCTGTTCTTTTCTATTTTGCACTTGAAAAAGAACAGGTTGTATCGTATTGAGGTAGGAGCATGCTATGGGTTGTATCCTTCAAAAAGCTTGTGGGATTTGGAGCTTCCTTTGAGGTAGGAGCCTCTTGTAGGTTGGAGCCTTCGAAAATCTGATGTAATAAGGAGTAACAACTTGCTTTCACATTACATTCAGCCTAAAATTCATGGTTTTCTCCCTTTGTGGTTTCCACTTATATCTAGTGTCTTCATGTGTTTATTCTTGAATGTTGTGTGAATGTTTTGAATTATTGATAAGTAAATCTACAAATTTCTCTCTTTGACAACTGCAAAAGAATTCAATGATGATTGAGAACAAACATAAACCATTAGCTACATAAAAAGAAACTTAACTTGAGAAAAAATAAAAAATTTAAATTATTGATTCACCCCCCACCCCCCTAGTAATTTCCCAATCATAAATATCAATTGGTATATGACGAAAGGAGATTTTGGGGGTAAACCAATTTCCCCTTTATTTATAAATTTCGATCCTGAGGCCTGTGGGTTATGGCCCACAAACCCTATCAGAAGCGTTTAAAAAGCGCTTTGGCCTTAAGGCCGGGACCATACACTTATTTAGATTTTTCTTTAAAAACCTGGGACCATTCATTTATCGGAATACACAGGATTACACGGGAAAAACACAGGAAACCCGACCCGAAACACATAAGGTCGGACTTCAAATATTTTACACCCACATTCATAAATATCGGCGGGTCCACTCTCGGTCCATCTCCTTTCCGCTGCACTGTCTTTCGCATTCCCCGATCACCGATCACCGATCAAATCAATCTCTGTTGTCCATTGTATTCTCCGATCCAACGGTCAATATTCACTCCGAAGTCTCAACCAGTCTGTTGATCCTCCGCCATCGATCTACACTCAATGGATCTGACAGTTCACAAAGATTTCGGGTAGACAACAAGCACGAGGATTAACCGCCTGAAAAGTAGTTTCCTCTCTCCTCCTTGCTTCTACGTATCGCTTGATGAGTGGAATCGGGTGACTAACCTTCAATACCATTTATGGTTTTGAGGCCGCCCGAAATACCACTTCTTCGCGAATTAACGTCCTCGCTCTTTCACCATGCAATGACCGTCGATCTATGAGATCCAACAGATCCTTTGCACTCTCCATCTGTTTCCTCATTAATTTGATCTCGTTTGCCCTTGATGGATTTATGTGCTTAAAACACAGTTCTACCACCAACCTCTGTCTACACATGACACACCATACAATCATTGGATCGCCATCGATCCTTACAGTGATTGATGGTCGATCAAACCTGCAACACGAAATATTCAGACTATCTATGAACAACACACAAATGCACAATTCAACACTTAAACACACTTTATATTATACACGACATAGTTACAGATCTAAGGCATTTCAGCCTTAGGAACAAGTTCCCTATCAACTACTTTTTGATCACTCCGTTCTCACAAATTTCCTCTATTCTCACTCTGTCCCTCTTGAACATGCAGGTTCATCATTTATAAAACACATTGGATCGGATCACTGAAAGGATCCAATCAAATCCTCTCCATGAATCACTCAACTATCCCTAATTCTCTCTACATGCATACATATGTGGCAAATTACATTTAATTAAGTCTTCAAGAGACTTAATCCATTCCATCAATTTAGCTCTATTTTAACATAAATTTGTCCCCTGTTTTGCTCCGATGGTCCACGACCTCCTTGCTCCACTTTGGATTCCTTGTTTGATTAAAGAGTGCCAGATTCTCCTGCATTAGACTTCTGAGGCACAAAAATTTATGACCTCCTGGTCATATGCTTCTCCTTGTCCCTTAGCAATTCTACCCACTTCTTAGTGGAACTGCCTTCATGATCTTCTGTGAGCTGCAACCAAACCTCTGTAGTAATAGTCTTCCTCTGCTACACGATACCTCACCAAGATTTCTCCTTTGAGCTTAGTCTTTTGGCATCCTTCTGGTTCTCTTCTCTAGAACCAATTGAGTACACCTTACTCTAGGTTGTTGCAAGTCTTCTCACTTCTGCTACCACTATCTGCACAACAGTAAAGACCATAAACTCACCATACTTCAACAACTGTACCTCTTCTCCTTCTTCTTGCAAACTCTTCCTCCTTCTCGCAGGAAATCTTCTTCCCTTTCCCTTTCCCTGCTCTGATACCAAATGATGAAAGGAGATTTTTGGGGTAAACCAATTTCCCCTTTCTTTATAAATTTCGATCCTGAGGCCTGTGGGTTATGGCCCACAAACCCTATCGAAAGAGTTTAAAAAGCGGTTTGGCCTTAAGGCCGGGGCCATACACTTATTCAGATTTTTCTTTAAAAACCTAGGACCATGCATTTATAAGAATACACAGGATTACACGAGAAAAACACAGGAAACCCGTCCCAAAACACATAAGGTCGAACTTCAAATATTTTACACCCGCGTTCATAAATATCAGCGGGTTCGCTCTCGATCCATCTCCTTTCCGTTGCACCATCTTTCACATTCCCCGATCGCCGATCACCGATAAAATCAATCTCCGCCGTCCATTGTATCCTCCGATCCAACGGTCAATATTCACTTCGAAGTCTCAACCAGTCTGTTGATCCTCCGCCGTTGATCTACACTCAATGGATTTGACGGTTCACAAATATTTCGAGTAGACAACAAGCATGAGGATTAACTGCCCGAAAAGTGGTTTCCTCTCTCCTCCTTGTTGCTACGTGTCACTTGATTAGTGGAATTGGGTGACTAACCTTCAATACCATTTATGGTTTGGAGGCCGCTCAAAATACCACTTCTACTATTTCAAAACCACTTCTTCGTGAATTAATGCCCTCGCTCTTTCACCATGTGATGACCGTCGATCTATGAGATCCAACGGATCCTGTGCACTCTCCGTCTGTTTCCTCGTTAATTTGATCTCGTTTTCCCTTGATGGATTTCTGCACTTAAAACACAGTTCCGCCACCAACCTCTGTCTACACACAACACACCATACAATCATTGGATCGCCATCGATCCTTACAGTGATCAATGGTTGATCAAACCTACAACATAGAATATTCAGACTATCTATGAACAACACACAAACACACAATTCAACACTTAAACACACTTTATATTATACATGGCATAGTTACAGATCTAAGGCATTTCAGCCTTAGGAACAAGTTCCCTATCAACTACATTTTGATCACTCTATTCTCACAAATTTCCTCTATTCTCACTCTGTCCCTCTTGAACACACAGGTTCATCATTTATGAAACACATTGGGTCGGATCACTGAAAGGACCCGATCAAATCCTCTCCATGAATCACTCAACTGTCCCTAACTCTCTCTACATGCATACATATGTGGCAAATTACATTTAATTAAGTCTTTGAGGGACTTAATCCATTCCATCAATTTAGCTCTATTTTAATAGAAATTTGTCCCCTGTTTTGCTCCGATGGTCCATGTCCTCCTTGCTCCGCTTTCGATTCCTAGTTTGATTAAAGAGTGCCAAATGCTCCTACATTAGTATCAAAGCCAAGTTCCTTTAGTAACAATCTAACAACTGGAAAGAGGTCCTAAGTCAGTAAAATGGCTAATCAAGAAGGATGCTCAACAAATAAGGCCCCTCTATTTACTAGTACAAACTATTCCTTCTAGAAAGTGAGAATGAATACATATTTAATGTCTGTAAGATTAGGGGTACCGGCTATTGTGATGATGTGGTATGAAGAACCAAAGGAAACAACTAGTGACAAAGATGCCAAACTTAATTTTATAGCCAATGCAAAAGATATGAGTGCACTTTTGAGTGGTCTATGTGAGTTTGAATTTATCAAAGTAATGCATTGTGAGACAACTAAAGATATATAGGTTCAATTAGAAAATATACATGAAGGAGATAAAAAGGTGAAGATGACCAAATTACAAGTGTATAGAACACAATTTGAGACCTTAAAAATGAATGAAGATGAAGATATAGCTAAATTATTTTTAAGAGCTTACGGAGTTGTAAATATCATGTTGGGTCTAGGAGAAACAATCAACGAAAGTGTAATAATTTAGGAAATATTGAGGTCATTACTGTCTAAATTCAGTCCTAAGGTTTCAGCTATAGAAGAAACAACAAACTTTGAGACTTTGACCAGAGATCAACTATGTGGCTCCTTGACAACATATGAGATGAGAATTCCAAAAGGCAAGGCAACCAGTAGAGAAGCAACTTTCAAGGCAGACAAGCCCATAGAAGAAAAAGAGTGTTCATGCTCAGGTTTTGATGAAGAAGAAACAAATTTTGTTAGAAGATTGAAGAAAGTCACATGTAAGTATAAAGGAAAACTTCCATTTAAGTGCTTTAACTGTGGAAGAGTGGGACATTATGCATCAAAATGTGCTTATAAGAAAGAGGAAAATCAACCTAAAGGGAAAGATAAGAACAAGTATAACAAAATGCAGAAAGAAAGACAATTAAAAAAGAAAAATTTCTATGCTCAAGAAAATAGTAGTGGATCTAAAAGTTTCAATGAATCCTCTAGTGAAGATGGAACCAGTGAATTCATGTTGATGGCCTTGAAATAAATTGAAAGTGATTTCCAGGATTATGAAGAAGAAGAGGAAGGTGAGGTAGACCTTGAGGGAGAGTTAATCAGTGCCCTAGATGAAATAGAAAGGATTAAACTAAAGAATAGAAAGCAGAAAGAGATCTTATTGAAATATGTAAAGGAAGAATCAAATTCAGAATACATTATCAAGTTGAAAGTTGAACTTGAAGAAGCAAATAAGGTGGAAGATATATTAATGAAGCAGATAAAAGAGAAAATCCAGGAGTGTGAAAGATTGGAGGAAGAGGTGGCAAGTCTAAAGAAAAACTAGAGAAGGCTCAAATTGAACTAAACATGAATATTCAACAGATAAAAGGGTTTGAAAAATTGAATGTGATATTAAATGCTCAGAGGTCCCTACTCATAAATACTGGGTTAGGCTATGAAGGAGAATCCAATAAATCTAAGGCAGAGGATAAAGGAACAATCACCTTTGTAAAAGCTACTAGGGGAGAGGATGGAAACTCACATAAATTTGAGAACAAAAATTTGAGCAACACTTCAACATCAATTGAACAACTGCAAAGGAACATTGTTGGTAAAGGACAAAAGGAAAAAGAAATGGACAATCAATCAACAACCTATCAGAAACCACACTTCTTTAGAAGACAGGATTATCAAATTTCAAGATGGTTAGATTCTCAAACAACATCCACTAGTAGGTAAATATATTTGTTTTATGGATATTGTTACTGCTATAAAAATTTTGGACATAAAGCCATAAATTGTAGAGCTTATTTCAGTAGAATTGATTCTGGAAATTTTAAGATGAGAAAGAATGGATTCACAAATGTTAAAACAAATATGAATCTAGACAAAATGAATTTTCTCCTCCCCTTGATATCACTAAATGTTTCTATTGTCACAACTTTGGGCACAAGTCATATGAACGTCATCTTAAAGACAATAGATTAACATCTCAGAATATGTATAAAACAATTAGATGCATGCGATGGAGAAAGAAGGTAGAAGAAAAGAAACCTGACAAAGGTTGTGATGTTCTTTTTAGAGCTCAAGACTGTGAAATCGGGTCAACATCTACAAGGAAGGTTTTGGCTAAAGGAGTTCGAACTGAGAATAATGTATATATCTTGAAAGAAGAGAATGAGGAATGCTACATCAACAAACAAGATGAATCCTAGCTATGGCATAGGAGATTGGGGCATCTCAACTTTGATCACATCATCAAACTCAGCAAGAAGAAAGTAGTCAGAGATCTACCAACAATAAAGAAGCCTCAAAACACTATCTGCAAGTCATGTCAAATGAGAAAACAAACACAAGCATCATTCAAAGTCGAAGATAAACTATCAAGTAGTAAGCCTTTGTATCTAGTTCATATAGATTTATACGAGCCTTCCATAATAGAAGCACTAGGAGGAGAACAATATTTCATGCTAGTAATCGATGACTATTCAAGATTGACTTGGGTGGCATTTCTCATAAATAAGTCAGAAGAATTTGAGAAATTTAAAATATTTAAGGCATTAGCAGAAAATCAAACAGGGTGCAAGATAAAGTGCATAAGGTGAGATAGAGGAGGTGAATTTACATCAGATGAGTTTGCAGACCTATCTAATGAATTTTGGAAAAAACAACAATATACTATTGCAGACACACCACAACAGAATGGAGTCGCAGAGAGACAAAATAGGTATGTTCAGCAAATAGCCAGAGCCATGATGAAAGAAAGAAGCATTACTCAAACCTATTGGGCAGAAGCGGTGCATACAACATACATATTCTCAATAAGGCACATCTCAGACCAAATTGTGATAAGACACATTATGAGCTATGGCACGGGAAACCAACAACAATCAAACATTTTAAAGTATTTAAAAGTAAATGTTATATAAAAAATAATGATCAAAAGCTAGGAAAGTTTGATGCTCAATTTGATGAAGAAATTTTTTTGGGATATTCATCAAGAAGCAAGGGATACATATGTTATAATAAAAGATTGCATAAGATTGTGGAATGCATAGATGTAAAGGTTGATGAAGAGCTACCCAATAAGAGCAAGAGCACATGTTTTATCAATCCTTCATATCATCATCATCATATTAGTAAGGAGAATGAAGTACAAGATGAAGAATTAGAAGATATTGAGACTCATTCAAAAGGACCTTCAAGACACACTTAAAAGAATCACCCTGGAAATCAAATTATTGGAGATAAAAGTGAAGGAGTAAAAGTGCGGAGGCAACTAGCAGAAAAATATGAGCAAGTTCATATAACCATGTTATCACAGATAGATTCAAAGAACTTTGAAGAGGAAAGTAAAGAAAAAATTTGGATAGATGCTATGAATGAGGAGTTAGACCAAATTCAGAAGAATGAGATTTGGGAACTAACACCAAGACCTGTCGGAAAGAATATCATTGGCGCAAAATGGGTATTCAAAAATAATATTAATGAATAGAGTCAAGTTGTTAGAAACAAAGCTAGAATCATGTGTAATGGTTACTCACAAGTAGAAGGAATTGATTATGAAGAGACCTTTGCACCAGTCATGAGATTGGAGGCAATCAAGATGTTTTTGGCCTTTGCATGCTACAATTATTTCAAGGTGTATCATATGGATGTGAAGTTTACTTTCCTAAATGGTGATCTTGAGGAAGAATTCCATATGGAACAAACTGAAGGTTTCTCATTGACAGATAAGCATAATTATGTCTGTAGGTTAAAGAAAGCACTATATGGTCTTAAACAAGCACCACGGGCATGGTACTCAAGACTGGACAAGTACTTTAAAAAATATGGGTTCAAGAGAGGAGGAGTTGATAGTAATTTATACATAAAGGTTGATGGAGATGAGTTACTGATTATAGTTGTGTATGTGGATGATATTATATTTGGAATCAATAAACATTATCTAGTAGAATGGTTTTATGAAGAGATGAAGACCGAGTTCGAAATTTCTATGATTGGAGAACTTACCTTCTACCTAGGGCTTCAAATCCTACAAAAACCTAGAGGCATATTCATTTCTCAAGAGATATGTTGAAAATATTCCAAATGGAAGATTGTAAACTTGTCTCAACCTCCATGACTATGGGATGTAAGCTATGTGCAAATGATGAATCCCCTAATTCGGATCAAAATCTATATAGATCTATCATAGGAAGTATGTTTTACCTAACAACTTCTTGACCATATATAATATTGGTTGTCGAATTAGTAGCAAGGTATCAATAATCACCCAAACAAAGCCATTTGTTAGCAACAAAAAGAATATTAAGGTACTTGAAAGGGACTACCGGCTATGGTATATGGTATCTGAAATGTAAGGATTTTACATTGATAGCATACACAAGTGTGGATTGGGCGAGCTGTGTGGATGTCAGAAAAAGTACAAGCGGTGGTGCATCCTACCTAGGAGAGTCTTTGGTGGCATGGCTAAGAAAAAAACAAACATCAATTTCTCTATCTACCACGAAAGTTGAATACATAGTAGTTGCATCCTATTGCACACAAGTATTGTGGATGAAACAAACACTACAGGACATGAAGGTAAATTTTAATGAACCTATATCTATCAAGTGAAATAAGCATTTCAAAAAATCATGTGCTCCATTCAAAGAATAAACATATCCCTATAAAGTACCACTTTCTCAGAGAACAAGTGGCTGAGAAAATAATGAAGATGGAGTAGATACCCACAAGAGAACAAATAGCAGACATATTTACAAAGCCCCTTGCTAAAGAACCATTTGAATATCTAAGAAATAAGCTAGGGATAGTATCTACAGACTATCTTCACTAATGTGACTTCAAAAGGAGAACCTAAAATACTGCAGAGTATATGAAATTGAGCATGATCTAAGGGGGAGATTATAGGAGCAAGAAGGTGTAATGAAGAGGAACACGAGGCTTGTGATCATACCAAGGATTTAAAGCAATTAAAGAATCATCAAGAACAAAATCATCATCAAAGTGGGAAATCAAGTCATGTTCTCCAGGAGCTAACAACATCAATCAGGTTCACCATTCAAAAGTCCATTCTTCAACGATTTTTTTTTTTTCACATGTATATGTTTGATACATAAACATGTAAATAAATTTATGTAAGTAAACAAAATACTAGTACTTCTAAGACAATTTCATATCTATTAAAATCATGTTGGAAGTTTTTTTTCCAAGGAAAAAAATCGAACTTTTTTATAAGGAATAAAAAAGTTACATAGTATATGAGTAAACATTCTGCAAAAACTGCATGAAAAGGAGCAAAAACTCCTCTGAGTAAGAGCATCAGCATACCTACAGAAATCTATAAGACTCCTGTACCCGGCCTGTACAGCCATACCAAAAAGTAACTGAAATCCAAGATGTCTCCTGGGTCTCCTTTCATGAGGAAAACAACCCAGAAAACACATACAGTAACACAGTTCACAACCCGCTCTATCAAAACAGAGCATAATAGTATATAAAAGAAAAAAATAGTTTTCATATGCCACCATTTTCATATAAAACCACTGATAAACTGGTGCATATAAGTATAGACAAAAAAAACATTATATGTTTGGAGGGAGATCCGACACACGGATCTGATCCTGAAGCTGTTCTGTTACTCTCCATGCGCCCACAGCTTGTTGCATACCTTCTTTAGAAAGCCGGTCTGCCTCCTCATTGTTGTCCCTGTAGATGTGATCAATTGAAAATACATTAAACTGCAATTTTAAAGATTGGATTTCTTCTAATAAAGGCATCAACATGTAATGCTGGCATCTAAATTTTCCAATGACCCAATTAACAACATTCATCGATTCTCCAAAAATCTGAACTGCAAGGATATTTTTGTGGATGAGCCAGCAAAGAAGAAGTTTTAAAGCTGAAAGTTCTGCATAGTTATTTGTTCCCATCCCAAGTCCCACTGAGGCTTTTATCGAGTGAACGACACTAAGATGAATACAAATCCCAGCTCCTGTGATATTATTTTGGGCTGCCCCATCAAAGAAAGCCCACGGTATCCCATCTCTAAGACGAAGCTCCTTCCGCTGATCATTTTTTACAGGACCATCCGGCTCAGGGATGCTGGCGAGAATGGCATTGCTTTGAATAGCAATAGCTGCCGCTGGGGTCGAAATTTCTCTAAAGATACTTCGGTTCCTGGCAATCCATATGCCCCAGCAGATGATGGGAGGCAAGTTTCTCAGATTCTTTTCGTGGAAATGGTTCCACCAATATTCCCAGGCTGTGGAAAAAACATCCCCCTCCCACCTAACCTTTGCGTTCAAGAGCTTTTCCGCTTCAATCCAGACTTGCTTTGTAAAGGGACAGGCGAGGAACAGATGAGAGATGGATTCTGAGTCTGCTAAACATAAAGGGCATCTACCAGGCCCCTGTTTAAACCGGGATTGAAGAATTTCCCATGTAGGGATTTTGTTTTTTAAAGCACACCAAAAAAAGATCCTAGCTTTTTTAGGACACTTCAGTTTAAACAGAGGCTTTGCCCACCAAACAGGAGGATCCCAACCCTTTTTCTTCATCAAAAAATTGTACCCAGCCTTTGGAGAATATAGCCCTGTCTCAGCATGTGCCCAAACCAAGGAATCCGGCCTGTCCTTTATTCTAACATTTGATCTTTTAAGCTCCTGAAGAAAAAGCTGCCATTCATTCCTCCAAATGAAATCTATGCCTAGATCATCTTCAGACTTCCAAGCCTGCCCCCATATAGATGACTGATCCATATTTGCTATCTGGTTTAGGCATTTGATTCCTTTTTCATCCAAATGATTGAGCAATTCAGGAGATAGGGCAAAACCTTCACTGCATCCTACCCACAGGTCCCTACCAATCCTCAAACATTCACCATTTCCTACCCGCCATGCCAGACCTTGTTTAATTACCTTAAAAGCCTCTGTGGTGGCTTTCCAAATAACAAAACAGTTCCTTCCTTTTTTGTTTGGGCACCTAATCCAAACTTCAAGAGGAGTAGGGTCAATGTACTTTCTCTTAACCACCCTAGTCCAGAGATTCTCCGAGGTAATAATTCTCCATCCTGATTTAGCTGCCAAGGATTGACTGAAGTCAATAGGACTTTTCAGGCCCCACCCACCCCAATCTTTTGGCCTAGCGATCTTATCCCAAGCCACCCACGGGAGAACAGTGTCTTCTTTAGACCCAGACCATAGAAACCGGCTACAAATCTGCTTGATTTTATAAAGAATCCCTTTTGGGATCCAAGTCAATGCAGCCCAGAAAACCGGTATAGCCTGAAGAACCGAATTTACCAGGGTAAGTCTACCTGCCCGCGATAGCCACTTGAAGCTCCAATGGGATATTTTTTGTTCAATCTTCGCTATCAGCCAATTCCAGTCCTGCTTTCTGTAAGAGGATGGTTTTAGCCAAAACCCAAGATATTTGAATGGCTGCTCCATATTACAGGTTCCAAAAGGCAAGTGAGAAGCAATCAAGATCTCTTCTTGTCTACTGAAACCTTCGAAGATTAATTGAGACTTCCTTTCATTTATTTGAAGCCCTGTAGCTTTCAGGAACTGATCAAGAATGAGTTTAAACTCTTTAATTTCATTTAAGTTCCCATTTGTAAACAAAAGAATATCATCGACAAAAAGTAGATGAGTAATGAACATATTAACAGCAACTGCCAAAACTTTTACCAAACCTGAACTCTTGGCCTTTGAGATCAATCTACTTATTCCTTCTGCTGCTAGGAGGAATAGCAGAGGGGAGAGCGGACAACCTTGACGCAGACCTCTTTGGCTTTTGAAGAAATGTGATGCAGCTCCATTTATCAGAACAACAAAATTTACATTTGTGATGCATCCCATGATCCAATTTATAAAACCCACCTGAAAGCCTAGATGGGTCAAGAGCATCCTTAAATACGTCCAACTGACCCTATCATAGGCTTTGGAAAGGTCGATTTTGAGCACTGCCCCCTTTTTGTTTGCTTGCCTGATACTGTGAATAGTTTCCTGTGCTACCCCGATCGCTTCATGAATTTGGCGACCGTCCAGGAATCCAAATTGCTCCTTTGAGATACAGGAGGACAAAATAGGTTTCAGGCGAACCGCAATGATTTTTGCAATGATCTTGTAGATGGTATTGCATAGCGAAATAGGCCTGAAATCTTCAAAAGAATCTGGATCTTCTTTTTTTGGAATGAGAGCTATGAAAGTAGAATTAAACGGGCCATAGATTTCTCCTTTCACCCTAGATTCCTCCACTACTTCAGTAAGTTCTACTCCAATAGATTCAAAAAAGTGGAGAACAGTTCTATGGTCCATCCATCGGGCCCCAGACTTTTATCTTTCGCCATAGATTTTATTATACTTTCTACTTCCTCCTTTGTCACTTCTCTAAAAAGATCTTCTGCATCTTCCTCCTCCACAAAACGGGGAAAAGCTTGGGCAGTTCTGATTACTTCAGGTAAAGAGATCCCCCCAGGGTCAGAGAAGAGGGACTGGAAATGGTTCTTTCCCATATTTGATAAATCTTCAAAAGATGAGGCCTCTCTGCCTTCAGAGTCCCTCAGCTTCCATATAGTATTTGCATTTCTCCGGCCCTTTGCATAATTGTGAAAGAATTTTGTATTTTCATCCCCCGCTTTCAACCAGATAGCTCTGCTTTTCAGTCTCCACTCCTCTTCTCTATCCAGTAAAATCTTAGCTCTACTCTTTTCCAGAGCCAGAATTCTTTCTTTCGATTCCTGAGTTGCATAAGCATCAGACTCTGGGTCTTCAAGAACCCCAAGAGCCTCATCAATACTGACTAACTCTTCGATTTGCTTTTTCCTCCTAGCTGATGCCCATTCGATGGAAGCTTTCTTGAGTCTTTTTCCTCCCCCGTTCTTCTGTTCCTCCAGGTAGGTTTAGCTTTTATGATATTTACATCAATCAACTTGTGAGAGAGGAGGGCGTTTGAGAAGAAATCTGTCAGAGGATCCTCCCTCGCAAGAGGCCCCCAAGCTTCGGCGATCCCCAAAGAAAAATTTAGATCTCCCCCAATTATTAGATTTTTATCCTTTATCAGGTCCTTTGAGAGGAGATCGTTCCAGAAAGAAACCCTACCCTGACAGGGACCGTAGACATTAAAAAACAGCAGAGGAATATCAAAATCAGGTGAAACAACCTCCAATCCCAGAACATTTGATAGGCCCCAGAAATTTAACAGCTTTAGTCTTCCTTCCTTAAAACCAATAGCCAGGCCTCCCGAATGACCGGAGGCATCAATCGCTATGAATACCCAGCCCGGTAAGAAAGAGCGAAGGGCAGATTCAACATCAGCGCTTTTGCCCAAAGTTTCTTGAAGGAAAACAATATCTGGGTTATGAAGTGAGATAAGGTCCTTTAAAGCCAGTTTTTTGGGTTTACTGGCTAAACCCCTACAATTCCAAGAAAAACAAATCATTTTTTAACCACCTCAGGGGTTTTTGCTGCTCTAAGCGCCCCAGGAATAGACATTTGTTTTCCATCAGCTACATCATAAATTGCTTTAACTTGAGCTTTTGAAAGAAGAGATTTTCGACCTCTACCTTTTTTTGATAAACTCTTAGAAGACTCAGCTCCTAACCCACCTACGGTTTCCATAATCTCATTCGAACCAACTGGCTTCTTACTGAGGGATCTAAGGTTATAGTGGCGGGCAACAGAGGAAGACCCAGCACCCTGACCCACCGGGGGAATATCCTCACAGTTCAGAATGGAGGGCATATCGACTGAAAGATTTTCTAATTTTTGCATGACATCATTACAATTTTTAAACAGAGGACTACCCCCGACTATAGATTCAGAATTAAAAGCAGAAATGGTTGGAGAGGACTGCATACCGGGTAATTCAACTTCAGCAACGACGACCGGATCAGCAGGAGGCGGTTCCAGGTTCGGTTGGACATCTGAAGGACGCACCGGGATACCATCCTCCTGAGGCTGTTCCTCCGCTGACTGATGTAAGGGCTCTTCTGAAGAATTGCCATTTGGAGCAGACCCCGCCATCGGCTTCACTTCATGCCTCCAAGACCCCTCCCTCTCCTCTTCTCTGCTTTGAGTCCTCCTTCTTCTCCTTCCCATCGGGCAATCCCTCACCAGATGCCCGTACTCGTGGCAATGGTGGCAGCGAAAAGGAAGAAGTTCATAGTCCAGTGGCTGTTCGATGACATACTCCTTGTACTGTAATGTTATTGATTCTTCCAAGCCATCCGTCGGATTGAGCCTCACTAGAATCCTTGCCACAACTTTTTCATAGGTATGGAGATACGATCTATCAGCATCCAGAAAGGTACCCAAAAGATTCCCTATAGATTTGAAAACAGAGTCCGCCCAGAGAAAAGGGGGCAGATTTGGAGCCCTTACCCATACAGGAAATTCTTCGACCTTTTCTTTGGAAGCGTCGAAAAGAGGGGACCATCTTTTAAAGAAAACAGGCCGGTTCCCGAACTCCCAAATCTTCCCCTCGACCCATTCCAGAGCCTCCTTACTATCAAAACTAGCCATGAACCAACCTTTTACCAGCGAATTGGTTTTGAAAGAAGAAGCTGGGGTATCCAACCACTGACTCTCCGCCCATTGCCTAAGGGATTTGCCTGAAACAGGCCGTCCTCTGATTCTGCCTACAAGAGTGACCTCTGCCACATCCAGAACCTCCTCCACCTGCACATCCATGCCAAGAACCAAGTTCGCAAACCGCTTCTTCTTCAGAGGTTTGGCCTTCTTTCTTTTCTCCCCTGACTTCCGTGACTCCGACTCCGCACCCTTGGCTCCGACATCAGGGTTTTGATCTCCAACTTCCCTTGGCGTCCCACCTTCAATGCCTGCTGATTGTTCAACCCCATTGCTAGGCGAGGTTTCTATCAGCCCTTCAATCGGGCTGCCCACATCTCCTTCAACCGAAAAACCCTCCTCTAAACCCTTATCTGCACCGAGAGATTTTGAAGCAAGCCCCTTCTTTTCAGACCTTCCAGCACCGGTAGAAAATTCCTCCGGCCCTGCTAGCCTCTGAGAGGAGTCTTTTGAGAAAAGGACTCTGTTAACAGCCGACAGATGGGAATTACCGCCGACCTCATTCCCTGATGTTTGTATACCCCCTACAGGCCTCTAAATCCCTATATTTTGAGCTGAGCTGATGATATCTTCAAGGCCGCCAGTCGGGCAAATTTTTTTTGAGGGAGATAATGACCTACCACCAGATGGGACGAAACCCTTGAAACCCCACGCGCTTAGTTTTGCTTGAGGGTTTTCTCCCTCAGAGCCCTTGCCGTTAAAGCCCAAACCGCTAGAGAGGTCCCAACTCTCGTCCAACAATCCTTTTGCAATTTTAGAGGCTCACAAAGCACCTGCCGAGAATGTGCCAGACCCATGACTGTCATCTTTCCCAAAGAACTCACCGAGGTTCTGCTCATTGATATCCTTTCCCCAAACCGAGAGGATGTCTTCAGGGGTTGGGTCAAGCTCCACCGATTCGTTTGCAATTACCATGGTAAATAAACACACAAAACCCCGTAATAGCGACACCTCCTCGCAACCGTTACCCGGGAATAGCGCTGAAACCGCCTGCAGACAAAAGAAACTAGCTTGCAAAAAGACCGGAACAGCATAACACCACGAAAAAATCACGGGTATAACCTCCAGTAAACCGCTCTCCACAAAACCCAAACCGTAATAGAAAACTTCGCCAGTCTGAAAAAAGACTTTTTACTCCCAGCTGTCTCCTAAACCAGATGCCCAAACGAAAGAATATAAGCTTGATGGGTCCGCCAGCGCTGCAAACCCCGTACCTGCGTGTCAATCCTGCAGCGACTGCATCACCTAGGCCAGAGGCCTAGGGTTCCTGGGTCGAAACCGACGCTCGCCATCTCCCGTCCTCCCTTGTGACCTTCACACTTCCATCACTCGCTATACCTTCAATCATGTTGGAAGTTAAGCCTAACTTATTGTATAATTACATCATCAATTTTTCTCAAAATTCTTCTTTTTCTGAATGCATCAATGTTCATTATGATGATCCCTATTAAACATTTGATGTATGAAAACCTGAGAGCCATCCAAATATAAACATGGAAGCAAAAGCAAAGATATTGACATCAAATCAGAGAAGCAAATCCTATTTTATTAAAATATATATATATATATATATATATATATATATATATATATATATGAAAGAAAAAAAGAGGAGGGGGGGGTGTTATTTCCATCAAGCAGAGGAGAAGACTCTATATATGTTTATGTTTGGTTTATAGATGCATTCACCATGAAGCATCATGAAATCTACATCATAACCTTATTATTGGCAATCTCCATGTGAAGAATTCTATTTTAGCAAGTAATCAAATATTGTACCAATTTCACTGCATCACTAGGATTTCTTTAAATCCTTCAGCACTGTTACTGTGAACACTACTGTGAATGCTTGAAGAATAAAAATGAATTTATCAATAAAAGATGTAAGTTATGAGGTACTTAAACAACAAAATTAAACAAAGTACAATATGTTGTTCCAGTAAAAATCCACAATCTCATAGGAATTTGAGTATGGACTCAATTCATCAGGAACTCATCATTGTTCTAATCAAAAGATCATGTGCAAAATAAATTGCAGTGAGATCATTCTCCATTCCAAAAACAGAAAAAATGGAAATTATTCTTGCTCATCAATCACATCTCAAGCAATGACAAACTTTTGAAGAAAATGAGACTTTGTAATATCAAATACCCTAGGAGAAAATTCTTTTAGATAAACAAATTGAAGAATTCAATGTAGAAATCGACATTCAAATCTATTGTATTGCAGAATAAAAGGAAAAATATGAAAATATCTCTAAAAATTAAAGGCCATGGGTGATTGAAACACCATTCCTCACTCAATTGCAACACTTCAACTTCATTATTATGGCCATGGAGATGTACATAATGTTGATGCTACGTGATCAAAGTGAAACTATGAAAGAAATTATGCAAAGCATCATCATTTGAGTTGAGGAAGATCAAATTCCTACATTTGAAAGAGTAAATGAAGAGTCAATAACCCTACAAAGAATAAATGGAATGATATAAAGAAATCTTTCTCCATATCTACACAAGATTCAGAAAATAAACCTCATACATCTCATAACAAACAAATGAACAGGTATTTAAATCCAATGTGTTGTCAAACCTATTCTCTACAATCATTGAGATGTAATTTTTGGACATTCGACTCTAAGAAATTCTAGAGATCAATAAATTGTGGAATAAGAGGCTATCAGTCCATGCCATTGAAAAGGGCATCACTAAGCATTGATAAATTTCCCGCACTTAAATCTTCAAATAAAAAAGAAGAATGGAGAGATACATAAAGGCTAAAGAAATCAAAGAAAGTAAGCATAAAGAAAAAAATTGGTATCCATCAAAGAGAACCAAGTGCTCAAAATGATTTCTATATATCATGATAAGGCACGAATAGTGACAAGGAAAGTAATGCAAGGACAAAGAAGGTAATGTTTAATTACAATTATGAAGGTAAAAATTTGACAGGAGTAGAAGAAAACACCATACATAGTATTGACAACTAGTGGATTGGAGCAACGTTAAATAATGTTTGAAGTAGAGGAATAATTGTGTGCAATAGAATAATTGTGTGCAACATAATAATTGTGTGTAGAGGAATAATTATATGCAACGTTCATATATTCCACGACAACGTTTCTATTGGAGAAGTTTTATTTGATTCCTCAGCATTAATTTCCTTGTGACAACTTTAGTGATTATTATGGAATTATTGTCATTATCAAACATTCCAATGGCATTAGCAAGAATTCATTGGTATTAATATTATCACTGCACAATAAGTATTCAACGCTGGAGAATATATTTCTACTTAAATCATCATTATTATTGAACAATAATATTATTGATGCATTCATTATTGGAGTATTATGGCCAATCAATCACAATTCCTTTTGGCTTTTTTACCACAATGATACAACCAAAAACTATCCTAAACTCAACTTTTACATCGTTCTCCTTCAAGCATTCCAAATCCTTTCCACCTATGCAAATTATAAGATGGATCTATATCAAGGATTAGAATTAGGGTTTTGATCCCTATCTACCACTTAGCTTTCATATAACTGGCAAATAATCGAATTGTATAGGGGCCTACATTTCAAATATGTTGTTTTAAAACTTACCTTGAAGTTTTGGATATGAACCATAAAGGCCAATGCCTCCAGCCTAATCATTAGCTCAATGCATTTCTCTGCAACTCAACATATTACATCTAACGTTATTTTTTTTGAACATTTGGAGCAATATCCAGCATCCATTGCCTGACTAACGTACTCCTGCACAATGTCAGTTAATAGTGGCAACGTTAATGGCTTGCTCCTATAACAAACTTAGTGAAAATTCCATGTAATAAAAGTAAATAAAGAAAAAATAATAACCACAGATGATGGGACACTTATTCCAAGCTAAATGTTGGGCAAAATCCTAGTGATGGGGATCACTTATGATTGGTTATGGCTAAGAAAATTGGCAAAGGAAATGGCTAAGGATTTGGAAAGGCAAAATGGAATTTTTGGCACATTTATTTATGAAAATAATGGAAATTAGGAGAAAAGGGAGGTGAAAGGTCACAAGTTGCATGTGAGGAGGAAATTGAAGGAAAATAATGGAAAATGAAGAAAATAGAGTCCTCATTCATAAAAAGGATTTTTAGGGTCAACTGGTTACCTTTTGTCAATTTAGTTTTGGAGCTCTCTCATAATTCTCTCTCTCTCTCATATTCTTGGAGACTTAGATTTTTCTTGGAGCACCCTTGGTGGGTGTGGCATACTTGGATTTTTGGAGCAAGAAGGAAAAAGAAGAGCAGGAAAGGACAAGAAGGCATCGAGATTAATAGCTACATCAGATTTCCTTGCAGGTACTGAGTTTCATATATGTTTCCTTCACTAGTTTTAGTTGCTTGGTTGTGATCTATCATTGGCATGGAGGATTGCCTAGATTAACAGTGGATTGCCTAGCCTTGCCATTTCCTAGATAGAAGTGGTGATTGTGGGTTAATGTCATTGTTTGTTTTTGGTTGGTTCACATGTTTCCTTAGCTTGGGTTGAGTTATTAGTTCTTGGAAGCCCTGGTTGGACAAACGCTCTAAAATCCCGTTAAGATCTTGGGTTGAGTTACTAGTCCTGGAAGCCCTGGTTGGACAAACACTCTAGAAGCCCTTGGTGGGTTGAGTTACTAGTCCTAGAAGCCTTGGTTGGACAAATGCTCTGGAAGCCTGATGACAGCTGTGGGTTGAGTTACTACTCCTGGAAACCTTGGTTGGAACAAACATTGGAAGCCCTGGAAGGCTTGAAAGGAGACTAATATGATGATGGTTTTGTGATGTTCGACCATGAGGTAGAATCACTATTTGATGGGTTGAGGTGGATGGCCTCTGGAAGCGCTGAATGAGTTTTGATTGATGTGTTCTATGAGATCCCACATTTATTCTTGGAATATGGCACGGGGGTGAATGACCGAAGAGAGATTTGGCTCAGCCATTCTATGGTCGAGTGGAACGTGGAAGTACCATCTTGGGTTTGGATTTTGCATCATTAATGAAAGGGTATTTCTCATATTTCTATAAGCATTTTTATGGATTATATGTGGTCTATATGACTGTACTTTCATGAGTATTTCTGACGCTAGTATGTTGGTTATGTATGTGTTTTATGACAAGATCCATGTGTGACTTTCATAATGTTTTTAATTTTCATTGAATGATCAATGTATCTATGACCTAATGGATGGAATAGCAGTTGATGTATTGAGGCATCAATGGTTCTTAGCGATTCTCAGCTAAGTATGAGACCTATATGCTCATAATTGTTAATTACACCTCTGGATTACACATTTGCAATATGTTTGACAAAATGGCTGTCGTGGCTAGTAGGGGTCCAGTCAAGGTCTTGAACAAGTATTTGCTTTAGTACTAACGTTTCCATGTTATTTGGCTGATTTGAAGAGATGGTTAAATTCTGGGCAGTGACCTAATGCGTTGGCATGGAGCACCTGGAATATTAATGCGTGGTCGATATTGCATTGAAATAATGCATGGAATAATAATACAGGTCGATTGATGCGTGGAATAAATAATGCAGGTCGATTAATGTGTGGTGAAATAGCGCAGGTCTATTAATGCGTGATGAATACAAGCCTTGAAATAATGCGTGGTGAATACATTTGAAGGAAATATTAATGCGTTGAGGTAATTGCGTTGAAGGAAATATTAATGTGGTGAATATGCACCTTGAAATAATTGTGTTGGCTTAATGCATGGATTAATGCAGTGTGAAAATAATGAAGAACACAGTGTGACTAATTGCATTGGATGCATAAAATCCTCTCTTGCGTTGGATGCATAAATGCTACTCTTACGTTGGATGCATAAAAGTTGCTTTTGCGTCGGATACATAAACACTGCTCTTGTGTGAAAAATAAACGTTGCTCTTTTTGGTAGTATATGGTTCTTTTTACCACCATTGAATTTAGGGATTGAAGGTCGTTGGCTCAATTCAAAACGAATGCTACAAATTTTGGGAAGCCTTGTCGATTAATATATTACAATACATGGAGCGGCAAAGCAACATTAATAAAAATTCATTCTTGGAGCAGAGTCAACATGTTATTGCTGACATATGGAGTGATAATATTACATGATTATTATATTCCAGCTTTCATTGCAATCATTGAATTAACATGCATACATATTATTATTATTATGCCTCTTATATTCAACCATGTTTTCAACAACCTTATAAAGCCAACAATGCAATGCCCAACAAAATTTTTACAATGCTTTGCAAGGTGTCTATCCAATGCGTTCTCTCTTTTCTTTAGATACTATTAAAATAGCAACAAGAAATGATAAAAATAGAATCCATAATATTCCAATTTTAATTTGTCCTTGAATTAAAATTCAAATTTAGTCTCACCAGCTGCTTGAAAAATAATTAATTAATTCATTATGGATTAATTAGTTGGAGAAATTCAAGTTAGAAGTCTTTCTGCAGTCATGCAACAGTTATCCCTTAAATTAAGGAGATTATCCCTTAATTAAGGAGATAACATTGAGTTATATTTGAGTTGTAATTAGTTAGCTCAGTTTACTGAGTTAAGTCCAGTTAAATTAGTTCCAAACTGTTTGAGGAACTAATTGTGAGTTAAGTCAGTTAATGCATGCATGCATCCAACTAGTGTACCCTAGATAACTAAAGATTCTCTCATCATTAACTCATGCATGTCTATTCTAATAAAGACCCAGTTGATATTAAAGATAGGGACAATGTACTGTCAGTTTCATGAGTTTTCCTATAAAGGAAACTCATCCATGCAGAAGAAACAAGGTTCCTTGAGGATTGTGAAGTTTTGACAGGGTGTGAGATCAGTGTGAGAGATCAGTGTTCCACTTGGTTGAGAGTCTTCGACTTGGTAACAGGAGGATCACCTAGGAGAAACTGTGCAAGGAAATAGGAGCTTGGAGGGTAGAGGAGAAGGCTTGTGAGAAGCTTTGATTGCATGTGATCATCTAGGAGGATTGTACTGAGAGCTGGCTAGCTGTGAGAACTAAGGCTTTGTGTAATTCTGATATATTTCCACCTTGTATGATAATACAGATAGTGGGGTTTTTAGCTGAGGCTTTCCCTTTGTTATAGACATTTTTGTGCCTTACAGCATGAAGCATGAAATGTCCATAATCTAAGGGATCCAAAGTCCCTAAACATGTTGTTCCTACCCCTAGAGGAACAAGGTCAGCAAACCACAACACTGAATAGAAGTTCTCCACCTGAAAACACTCAAAAACAAGGCAATTCTGGATCATGTCAACTGCTCCACTGAGCATCTGCGCTGAATGCCAACTTCTCCACTGTCTACCTGCGTTGAATGTCAACTGCAAAGAAGGCTACCTGCGCTGGGCGAGTTTGGACATGTGGCACAGTCATTCCTCAAGGTGTCAATGCCCAGGAAGCTTCCAAAATGACACTTGGATCAGGGAATTCGACTGGTGATGAGTAAGAGGTTCTAGATCTCCAAGTGGAAGCAAGAACCTCCAAGTGGACTCAAGAACCGAAGAAGAACTGAAGTGGGAGAGGACACTAGTCAGCTTCATGCCAGCCTCAAGCTGACTCATCCTTTCTCCAAAACTCCTATATATAGATCTCTCTCATGAGGTCTAAGGGGGCTGGAATCTTGTGAATGTAAAGAATTGCTGTTGGTTTGAGTTTAGAACTATTGGGTGATTTGCTTTGAAGGAGGTGAAGAGGAGATTTCTTTCTGCTGGGAAGGTGATGCTGGATTGGGCCTCTTATGGTTGTATCACTTCCTGAACCTTACTTCTTCCATTAATAAAGCATTTGAGGCTCTTCTATATGCATGTGTTGCAATGGTGTATTGTTATACTTGTGTATTTGATTTATTCTAATCCTTGAATCAATTATGAATGTATTCTTCTTGTAGTTTCACTCTCTTGCCATTTTGCAGGATCTTGGTGTAGCTGGGTCAGTGAAAGAGCAAGGAGCTGGGGGCAAGCAGCAAGGAGAGAAGATTGGATCAATCATTAGCGGAAGACATCGGTTAGTGGATCTCTTTCTCCCCTCTTTTACATCTCATAAAGAAGTAATCTCAGATAGCTTTGCTTTGATTATTGCTAAGGAACTATCACCCTTAGAGTGGGATAGGGTAATTCCGTATTGGATACTTTTCCCAACAACACCCTTGAGTATTTTCTGTGTTTCGTGTGCATTGATTCTTCTTCTAGTTATATGTGTTCAGCTTGATCTTTCTCAATCTTTAATCTTCCGCAAATTGATAGTAGAAGTAGGTTATAGTATTTTTCTTTGGTTATATTGCATTATTAGGTTAACCTGCAACAGATCTACAGAGCTGGATTTGTAGACAGAATTGCTACATTGTATTAGAGCAAAGGTTATCAAAGCTGTGAATAGTATACTAAGAAGAGAATTCGAAGTTTGAAGTTCGGGGTTGCAGGGGCAAATCGAATTCATATTATACTTCAGGTTGGTCAATGGCGTTCTATGGCTTGAGACTCGAGTACACCTTGGAAGGCAGCTCGAACTACATAGCATGGAAATATCACATGGAGGCTGTATTAGAAGACAACAACTTGAAGGATTTCATTGATCAAGAAATCCAAAAGCCAGCTTCAACTAATGCACAAGAGTTGGCTGAGTGGAAGAAGTGTGTGGTGAGGGCGAGATAGATCATCCTTGCGACCATATTGTCTCAATTTTCCATGAGAAGGATACTCCATGTTCAATGTGGAAGACAATGAAGGACCTCTACTAGAACAGTTGCGACTAGAGGAAATTGCCGCTCAAGGATAAGCTTCGAAGAATCAAGATGGACAAGGGCGATACTATTTCCACATATCTGAACAAGCTCACCACTTGTAGAGATGAGCTTGGTAGTGTGGGAATAACTATTGCCGATGATGATATGGTGAGCCTCGCTCTCCTTGGCCTTCCAAAGAGCTAGAATAGTTACTAGGACTCTGTGAATGGAAGGGAGAAACTGTCGGATTGGGAACGACTATGGTTGGATCTCATGTAGGAGGAGATCAGGAGGAGCACATGAGATGGTTCTTCATCCAAGGACGATGATGAAGAAAATTTGGCCTTAGAAAGTGAGGCAAGGAAAGGGAAGGGGAAGGATTCCCATTCCAAATCGAATTCTTCTCATGGAGGGAAGACAGGTGACAAGTCTAAAGTGAGATGCTTTAATTGTCACGATATGGGACATTTTGTGACTAATTTCCCATCAAAGAAGTACAAGAAGGGATCCTCGGAAGGATCAGAAGGTGAGGCATTGGCCTCTCAGTTCGAAATGGACTTTACTCTCATCGCATGCATGGTGTCATCAATGATGGGTTGTGGTTGGTATCTTGATAGTGGAGCCTCATTCCACATGACCAGCGATAAAAGTTTATTCAGTGCCTTGGAGGAGAAAGACCTCAAGATGCACATCGAGATGGGTGACGACAAAAGGTATAGTGTTTCAGGAGTGGGCACGGTTGCTTTTCAGAGGGAGCATGGAGCTCCTATCACCTTGACAGATGTGAAGTATGTGCCTGGACTGAAGAAGAACTTGGTATCGGTCGCGATGTTGGAGGACAAAGGCTACGATGTTGTCTTTAGTAAAGGAAAAGTGTTCCTTAGACACATCACCACGAGACAGGTGAAACAGATCGGTTCAAAAGTTCAGAACCCATATGCTCTTGAGGTTCATGATGCATGAAAAACCTTGAGGAGCAAGGCAAATGTTAGAGACTTGGTGGTTGAGAGGGAGAGTAAATTACCTCTCAACATGCAGTCCTAGACGAAGTCTCAGACAATTGTGGAGAAGCTACAATTGGAGAAGTGGGCAGAGGGATCACATGCAACCATATCTCTAGGTGAGAGGTGGGGCAATGTGAAGTATTTTTTGTGTTTCATGTGCATTGATTCTTCTTCTGGCTATATGTGTTTAGCTTGACCTTGCTCAATCTTTAAGCTTGCGCAAATTGATAGTAGAAGTAGGTTGTAGTATTTTTCTTTGGTTATATTGCATTATCGGGTTAACCTGCAGCAGATCTACAGAGCTGGATTTGTAGATAGAATTTCTACAGATACCCTAATTTTCCATTTGCAGTAGTTTCCATTCAAATAGTGTGTCAACAATTTGATGGTCCAACGATCTCAATTCCATAGTGATCAATAGAAAGAATTACACAACATGGGAAAGACTTTACATTGAAGGAGCATTACCTTGAAAGGACATTACAACTTTTGTATATGCAATGTTAATTGTCTTATGTGATTGAGAAATTTCTATTCTTTTCTATGTTGTAGCTTGAAAAAGAATAGGTTGTAGCCTGTTAAGGTAGGAGCTTCCTATGGGTTGTAGCTTGTAGAAAACTTGTGGGAGTTGGAGCTTCCTTTTAGGTAGGAGCCTACAAAAATCTGATGTAATAAGGAGTAACAACTTGCCTTCACATCACTTTCAGCCTAAAATTCATGGTTTTCTCCCTTCGAGGTTTCCACTTATATCTAGGGTCTTCATGTGTTTATTCTTGAATGTTGTGTGAATGTTTTGAATTCTTGATAAGTAAATCTGCAAATTTCTCTCCTTGACACCTGCAAAAGGAATTTAATGATGATTGAGCACAAATATAAACCATTAATTGCATAAAAATAAAATTAACTTGAGAAAAAATAAGAATTTTAAATCACTGGTTCAACCTCCCCCCCCCTCCAGTAATTTCTCAATCATAATTATCACACATAACCAAGGAATCACATGCATATACCATGCATCCAAAAATCAACATGCTAAATCTCACATGCACACTATTATCGACAACTAATTTCCGTCCTTACTGTCCGCTGTCCAAGCTTCCTATTTTACATCCTTTCTTTCCTTTCTTTATTGTACAAGTGCTTGTTCTCTATCCTTTGCTACACCTGCTTAAAAGATGGGCAAAAACTGTCAATTAATTCTCAAGTGTCTTTTTATCATTGAAGTCTCCTTTCTTCATTTTCCTCTAATTTCCCTTACATGAAAATTTGTGTCTCTTCGCCTTACTTTTCTCTTAATTTCCTTAATTTTCATAATTAAATGCCAATTATTGCCTCTTTTCCTTTGCCATAAAAAAATCAAAAGTGATTCCCACTATAATGTTTTACCCAACAATTATCTTGAGATACGTGTCTCATGAACTTGGTCTTATTTTATTTACATGGAAATCACCCAGGGGTTGTTACAAACCCCTCCCCCTTGGGTAAATGTTAGGTCCCTATAATACTAGTGATTCCCCCACTAATATTGTCATTTTAGCCCTTATTGTTATTGTTGTGCCCCTATTGTCCCCATATTTTTATATTGTGCCCCATATAAGCCCACTATCATTATAGTTGTGCCCTTATATTATTATTGTTATGTCGACTTTGATTATATTGTGACCCCTTAGACTCCTATATATAGAAAGGAGGTTTTTTCATTTTTATCATGCAAGAATTGTTCATTTGTGTAATGTAAAGGAGGTTTCCCCCTCGAAGAGGTTGATTTCTAAGGCATTGATATTTTTTTCTATCTTTTTGTGCGCTGGTTTCATAATAGGTAACACCATCCTTAATGTTCGATGACACTTATGACTAGCGAAACATACTACCTTTGGAGTTTTATAAACCCAGCTTGATGCAATATTTGCAATGAAAATTGCTGAAACATGACAAACGTACCACTTACTAGAGCTTTATAACACAACTCGATAAAATATTTACAATGGCGACACATATATACTTATGCACATTTGCTTCAACCAAAAAATAATCATATTATCTATGGAGCTTTATAAACATAACTCAATACAATATTTACAATAATATACACATATACACATATGCACATTTTCTCAACCAACAAATAAAAGGATATAATGCCTTCATCAGCAACATGGGAATCCAGAAACTCACACCTCCACCCTCAAAGTAGTACCTAGATTCACCTTCTTCCCAAAAAGTCTAGAATCTGTTGTCAAAATCAAAACAAGCCTGCAATGTCCAGCGCTACAATCCTTGTGCCACATGTTCTCTCAGTGAATAACTACTGACTCATTGCTCCAGGGAACACTCCCAATATGCTTCTAATTCCATCTAGAAATTATAATGACCAAGAAAATTATTAACTGTTCTTCCTTTCTCTGCTTATCATTCCCTCAGGCAATATGATCACCCCCTTCTGTGTAGTAACTCACCTTCAAAGTTCCCTGGCATCCCCTTCCTGGGATATCCATCTCTTAGCAAGGTTTCCTCACATTAGAAGATCTAAAAACCAAGGCATATCCCTACTACAAACCATCATACTGACCATATCATGCTCATAGAAATCAATGGATACTATTGAGTACGAGTGTCCCACAATGGCCTTGCTCTATAATGCTTTACTAACACACTATTGCATGTTCCAATTCCTTTTTATTGTTGCTTCTAACGCTCTTGCAACTAGTTCCTACCACCCAAATTAGGCATTTCCCCACTTTCTTGTAACAAGCACATAATTTACATTAGACTCAAATGAATTGAAATAAATTCAAATCATACCTCATTGATGCCTTGTCAATAAGGTACACTGGAAATCCTTTTCACTTCTTGTCACGACAAGTCAAAGAGTTCCTTCATAAAATCATCATATATAAACATGTCACATCTGATTAACTCAAAAATCAACCATCATGTATCAGAATCATATATCACATCCATAATTAAAATCTGAAATAAAATATTGATACTTATCTTTCAATTGATTCTTTGCTTCTGCCTTTGTTCTTTGTCCTTTTTGTACACTCATTGGATCAATTGCCAAACTTGGAAAGCACTCAGTGCCTTCTCTTCTCTCCCATATCAACAACAAGGGTGTCCAAAGACTATACCATCTAAACCCTTAATATCGTCAAATCAAGATTGGTCTCAGACCAAGTTGTCCAGGGCTCTAGAGATTTATCCCAACCCTCAAGCTCTAGGGACTAGTATCTCAACCCATAGCCTCCAGGGAACCCAAGCTATTACAGGGCAACAGAGAATTTGTCCCAACTCGCAAGCTCCAGGGACTAATAACTCAACCCACATCTTTCAGGGGACCCAAGATGTTACAGGGATCTAGCCCATAACCTCTAGGGATCCAGAGAACCAATCCCCAACTGGTAAACATACACATTGTACATCACAACACATACACCTACACACATTGTATAACACAACACATACACCTACACCTAGTGTAAATCACAACACATACACCTACACCCGATGTAAAATTACCACACATGAAAAATACACATAGTACAACACAACAAATACAGATGTCACAATACAACAACCACATAATACTCATGACACAATACCACATGTACACAACACAACATGTAAAACATATACACAACATTAATACTACACATCTAGAGACCACACTATCTCTACTAGACAACCTTGTCTCTAGTTTCTTTCCCATGCCTTGCTGCATGCATCCACAATCCAATTCCAGGATTTTTGGCTCTTTCCACTTTCCGTGCTTATCCTAGCATGCTACAGATCACACTGGTTTCATTCGTTGATGTATCCTTCAACATTTCTTGCCATAACATAAACATAGGCATAGTTATAAGCACATAATACCAAAATAATATCCACATGATACTAATCTCATAGATCCTCCAGGGCTACCATGCCCACTTGATTCCATATAAAAAAAGAAACTTTTCAAGCCATTCTCTTTCATAAACCAATCATTCTTCCTCAAGAATGATCCTTGAAGACCCTATCAAACAATGACACACACACACACACACAAATATTAACATAATTATGATCTCAACACAATTATATTTCTTCATAAGTTCAAGGTTAAGATAACTTCCTTATCCATGAAACACATGCACAACAATGAGAACAACAGTTCCCAACTTAACCAAGGAATTTGTCGCCTCAAACACAGTTACTTTACCTTTCTTGATAACCTTTCTCATGATTGTCCTGTCGCTGTCCATTTAGCCCAATGGACTCAACCAGTCCAACTGGTTGTCATATTCTTGCCTTCACCTTCCCTTATACATGTACCAGGATTCATCCAGGTCTTACATTACCTATTGGGTTTCATTAATCCCTCTTAGAGCTCCATTAACTTTCCTCTTTCCCCAACCAATTCCCAAGACCCTCAAAACATAAAAGGCAAGAATAAGAAGAAAATAAGAATAAAACCATGAAAAATCAATTAGAATACGACACCACAAACAAAGTGGCATGACCATGAAATATATAAATTAGGCTGTATATTTTCAACTTCTCATGAAGTTTTAATCAAAATCACAAGACAAAAACATACTCTACTACTCTTTGGACATTAATTTACAATTTAGAACAAAAATATAAGACATGCAAGAATAATAACACACACGAAACACATATTTTTATCTGCAGAAATAAATCTTCTAGAAAGCCCAATATCTTCTTTCATTAACCAAATGATTAGAGATGTATTGCAATTTAGCACACCTTGCAAGTGCATAACCTATCTCTCTACTCACTGAAGGCGTCTGACCCATACTTAGTCAAATTTTTACTTGGCTTGAGTTCCTATTGACTTGTGCTGTTCCTTGAGGAATTAGCTCCTATTATTTAGGAAATAATTCAATTACGCAATTACTTAAGCTGATCATCTAACTGGATGCAACACTTGTACACTCAGGACTAGTCTACAATTGATGTTACACTTCATTGGAATCTCCACCTCAACTGGGTAAATAAAATTCTCTACATGCACTAGCTATTTTTGGGTTGATTGATCAGTTAACTGGATGATCATTGAGTTTGACTGAAGTACCACTACTTAACTGACCTTCCACTAGTTCCTCCAAAATTCAGAACTAGTTTAGCTGAAAACAACCTGAGATAACTAACCTTGATTTCTACAAAATAGAAATCACACATGAAAAACTGAACTCTAACTCCTCCAACTTGAATTTAATGAGTAAATAGGGTGACATAAGCCATGTCACACAATTTAACATCATCCAAGTTGTTTGGTGATGTGGAAATTCAAAATTTATCGATTTAATCAAGGAAAAATTAAATTGAGAATTTCTTGGTGCAATTTTCAACACTCCTTGTTACATAGTGTTTTGTCATACCTCATGCTAACTTCCTTTCCATATCCCAAAGTTCCAAAACATTGACTACTGTGCAACATATCCATTATGATATACAGACCAAAACCTCCCTGAAGAATCAAAGGAAAACTGCCCTGAATCCATTATGAAGAAGGTTGACTAAAAACCCTAATTTTAGCATCAACACGTTTTGCTCCACTTCCTACCCGTGCTGATGGCAGGTTGCTCAGTTATACACTCACACTGCCAACATGAGTTTTCATAGGAAAACCCACGCTAAACCTCTTCTGGCAGGTTTTCCCAACTAGAGGAGAAGCTTCTCCTAATAGAACCTTTAGGAACAATGAGCTGGATATTGGTTGTTGTTGATATGGTTGAGCTCTCCCATTTGGACCTCTTGATCTTATCATCACGGGCTTTCCCCTTGAGATGTGTACCTTGCTCCCTCTTCTGTTGATCCCTAACTCCCTCTCCCTTCCTATAAAATCACTCACTTCCATCCCCAAATGGCTAGTCACTGATTGTTGCATCCCTATGCTGAGATTATTCTTACATGCTACCCATTCTAGCTTGGAGAAGGAGTGCTTGAAGAGTCTTTTCTTGGACTTGGACATCCACCAAAAGGAGGTCTCCAACATCAAGGTATAGGTTGTATGCTTCCCTTTTTATCTTATTAATATATACATCTGATGTTCACTTTCCATAATTGTGTAAATGTTTATGATTTTAGCTTAATACTCCTTGATCTATTAAGTAGTTTATGTTTGATGTATGCCATATATGCTCTTGTATCTTTCATAGCTCTTTGATCTTCCTTGTAGGTACTCAGATGTGAAGAACAAGTAAAGAGTGAGGCCTGGAGTGAAAGATTCAAAGCCATCTCCAAGGATAGAGAGATTAACATCAGAGTGAGGTAGGTTTCTCCTTCTCTCTTTATTTGTCGAACATTAGCCAGGAAAGTGTATGTTAATTTGTTTAGTTTGTTGCTAGACCCACTCATTGGGCTAGAGGGATTGCCTCTGTCTGCAGAGGGGATTTTCCTTCACAACAAAATGGCGACTCCACTGGGGAAGTGTTGAAGCCCGAAAATCGGGTCTACAATAAGGGGGATACCCACCCAGTCCGGACCTTGGTTAGCAACTCCTTTTCTGTTTGGTACAGTGGGTTTGATTGGGGATATGGGCCCAGTTTCCCAATTTATGTGAATGTGTGTGAAGAATTGATATTTCCCTTCTAAAAGTTCCTAAGTGAGATGCACTAACCCTAATCTAATAACGTGCAAATTTTATTCTAATAAACAGAAACATCTAATTCTACACTAACCCGGGGTGTAATCCTTCTGTTATGCGATCTAAAATGATTTCAAATAACAATTGGTAATAAAGATCATTCAACTACTATGAGAAAAGAGTTCAATAAAGATGAACCACTTCGTATAAAAAGTTAGACGAAACAATTGTGAAAAACATATTGCATAATAAGCTATTCATACATTAAGCATAAATAAATAGCTATCATCGTACAAAAGTGCCAAATGATAACTCAAGCATTCACACATCAATATATAAACAACTGAACTTGAATATCACTTTTAACACAAAAGGCAGAAATAGTTAAGAGATAGAAGTACCATTTATAACTAGTCCTAATCATGAGCTTCAAGTGATAATGATTTATCTCTTCATAACCCAACATCCACTAAGAGTACAGAAATGCAACATTAGTAGCAGATATTAAATACATATATTGATCAATCCTGTTCCATTCATTCATAAAAACCTCCACAGAGGGTACAAAAGTGCATGTTTTGGGGATGAGTTTTTGACAAATTTCAGGACCCTTCTCTAAATGCATGAGAAGGGTTTAAATACTACTAACTAAATCTAAAAATAAATTATTGCAAAAATTTAGGATGCGGTTTAAATGACCATCCTTACTTTGAGCAAAAATAAAACAAAATTAAAACTAAAAAATACTAAAATTACTAACTAACTGTGTATCTGATCCTTGAAATCGCACGCGTTTAGCATCTGTTTGAGAAGAGTTGGCTAGCTGACTTCCGATTTTAGCTGTGCTGAGAAAACAGAATCGGTAAGAGCTGGCGCCATCTTCTCGGCAGAATTGATGATACACTTGAGAGTCATGCACTGGCTGTGTGGTTTTACCAAGTACATCCAGTAAGAATCCCAATTTAACTTGGTTAACCTTTGGATTGATTCTGCCTTTTCTTGAGCCTTCTGTTTCCAGTCTGCCTGTAGTTGCTGTGTCTTTGGTAGATACCATTTTGAAGATATTTCTGACAAATATCACTGGTTTAGAATTCAAGTTTTACTTCTCACCTCTATCGTTGCTTTCTTACAAATTTTTGGGCTTACAGGTGACTGAGCAATTATGAGCTTTCCTTTTCAAGAAATTTTTCTCAGCGATGCACGCATCAAAAACTGCCTCTGTTTCTTGATCTGGGCTTCCTTGATGCGTTTTTTGCCTTTTACGCTTTTCCTTTTAGCGGATATAAAGTTCAAAATTTGTAAAAATAATGATTCTGTTAGTTCTTGACCCTGATTCTTAAACTGTCTGTTTCTGATATCCACGCTATCCAGTATCCATTTAACCATGTCCGTGTATGGAAGAATTTTGGGCCTCGCCGCTATTCGGTGTAAGATTGAACAAGCTAGCTCTGTAAGGGATGCCTCGGAGGAACTTTTTGAGCCTACAGTAACCTTGACCTTCATTACTATGGGATTCTCTTCCTCAAGTAGATTGTATATGGCTTCCCAGGTAGCAATACCAACATCTCGGTTGCAGCTGGTGAATGTATACAAGGGCACCATTTCCTTCTCTTCAGAGCTCGGGGCTTTGCCTTTCTTTCCCATAGTATCCTGCGTACTGATTTGTATCGTTCTCTGTTCTTCGTTCTTTCAATTTACAAGTGAAGTGAGAATAATGATAAGAAAAGGTGACAAGAAAGCTTTAAATGCCGAAGACATATAAAATACACCACCTTACGTGAAATGATTTTTTGATAAGCACGAAACCCTATTCCATTAATTATTGGAAACTAACTCATTAATTGGCATTAAAGCACATAACCAAGTCTTGGTTTATGGAAAATACTTTTTCGAACCACGAGCCCACAGGATCTGCGATTTTGCGATTTGCTTCGCAATATCGCAGAATCACGACATCGCTTGATTGCTATATCACAAATCGTAACATCGCATTATCGCATAATCATGTTATCGCATTGCTGCTTTTATCGCAATATCACAGAATTTCTCTATCGCAATATCGCGATATCGTGGCAGTGTGGCATATGACAATTTTCGTTAATCTGTTTCCTGCGATTTGCGATATGCGCCGTCGCATATTGGCAGTTTAAAGTTTTTCAATTTAAACGGTGTTTGACGCATGCGATGCGATATATGTCCATAGTCCCATATCGCGATTTTGCAATTTTAGAATTCGGATTGCAAGGGGGTATTCATGATCCTTTTGTGATGCGATATTTCCTAAGGAATAATCCTACTTTATCATAAAACTTAGGCTTTTTGATTTTTTAAGGGTTTTCTCCTAAGTTTAAGATGGTAAATTTTATTGAAAAAGGAAATATAAGCACTAGTTGATTTTTTAAATTTTTGACTAAGGGTCCCCACTTATTTAGTATTAGTAATAACACCAAATAAGAAGGGGGGTTGTTGCTGGCCACAATAATTGGCGATTCACTTGGAAGAACCAGTTATCTCTGTTTTTCTTTTGAATTTTCTAACTTCCAAAACAGAAAATTTTCCAGGAAATTAAACTTTATTATAGAAAGACAAAGTACATTATGCTTTTACCTATCAATGATATTTTGTTTCTTCTATTTTCAACTTTTATTATTTACTCCCTCAAGCTAGTCCTTGTATCTACATCAGTTATTACTTAGCTTATAAAGATAAAAACAAAGCCTTCTTTGTAAATCAATTTTGAATATGCTCATTTGTCGTAGGTAGAGCCTCTGCTGCTAGCAGGCGTTTATAGCCTCGACAAGGTTACCTGTTACCCAGCAATGATCCTATATCCTACTTAGAGAAATTTACAATTTTCAAAGAGAAATCCATATCCACACTTATCGCTTTCATTTTATTTTTATCCTTAAAGAACAATGTCTTGGTTTGATAGCCAATTTATGACATAGTCATTCATTGATTTATAGCTTTGTTGAACAAGCTAGCCCATGATGAGACCCCTTGTCTTTTGATTGCAACAATCTTGAGTCATTGCCCTGTTGTGGTATGCAATATTGGAAAAGTCAGCAAGCTATAATATCTATGATCATGATAAGTCGGCTCGTGATGAGACCTCTTACTCTTTAAGTTTAAAGTGTATCATTGGATCGTTCCCTGAACGTTGTAGCTTCCTAGGTGGGGAGGAAGTCATTGTTTCCTTAAGATGGCTCTGGACGACAATAATAGAGTTTTTTGGAAAGAGCTTTTCTACAGAGAATCTTTGTTTTATTATTGATACCTTTCATTGGACTGATGAAAAACAATTTCTTTACTAAAAGTTGTTTTTTATCAAAATTTATACAGTTGAAACTAGCATCATTTCTAGGCCTAGAACTTTTAACTGTATCTTTCAATAATAATGATCAATTTTCTAAAAAGAATTCTATTTATACAAGTGAAAAACAAAATCTAAAAGAGAATTTATGTCTTTTTCGTGAATCCCAAATGTAACCATTTACAACCGGTTTTATTATGAAACTAAAACAACTATTCTACAAAATAGAAGAATGATCTCCTATGGAAAATATTTTTTGAGAATCTGACCGTTAACAGGTAAAGAATCTCTTTTTCCTGTTAAATCCTATAACATAAATGTAGACGGACCTATGACTTCTATGATTTGAAAAGGGCCAAGCCACATTCGTTGAAATTTTGTATGTTTCCCTTTTTCCTCATGAGCCTTGTCCCATTTTAAAACTAGATCTCCCATCTGAAAATCTTTTCTGGATATCATGTTGGAATCAAAAGAGGCTTTTACTAAGGCTTGATGATGAGCGTGAGTTATCTTGGCCTGTTCTCGTTGTTCTTCTAACTTGATTATTTCTTGTTGCCTTAGTTGTAAGAAAGAAGTTGGTGCTTCATCAATATATTGAACCAAGGCTAAATAGGGAATTGCCAAATGAGTTGGAAGAACCACTTCTTTCCCATAAACTAAATTAAAGGGAGAAGTGCCGATGGAGGCTTTCTGCATTATTCGATTTGCCCATAAAGCATATATTAAAGACTTATGCCAGTTTTTTTGATTTTGGTCAATGGTTCGCTTAATGATTCTAATTAAATTCTTATTTGTAGATTCAGCTAACCCATTCCCTTGTGGATAATAATTGGCAGAGTATTTGAGTTTGAAACCTCTTTTGAGTGAAAATTCGGTCATTGCATTACCAGAAAAATATGATGCATTATCAAACATTAAAGCAGAAGGCAACCCAAACCTGGTGATTATGAACTGATCTATGAACTCGATGATATTTTCAGCATTAGCCATCTTGAGTGGAACTGCTTCTACCCATTTAGTAAAGTAATTTGTTGCTGTAAGAATATATCTATGCTTCTTAGAAGAGTGAGGAACGATCTCACCTATTATATCCAATCCCCACTGATCGAAAGGCTGCTCAATGTTAACTGGTTGCAGTGGCAAGGATGGTTTCTTTTGTCTCCCAGCAGCGGTTTGACAGACTTGACATTTCCTTACGTAGTTATGTGAATCTTTGAATAGTGTGGGCCAGTAGTAACCTGCGCGTAAGATTTTATGAGCAGTAGCGTCTCCAGCGTAGTGTCCGCCTGCTAGCCCATCATGGAGTTCCTGCAAGACTTTTTCAGCTTCAGATTTTTCAAGACATCTAAGGAGATCAGAATCATAATTTATCCTAAAAAGAACATCATTCAGGAGCTGATATTGTTTGGCTTTCACCCTTAAAGCTATTTTCTTTGTATGATCGAGGTTTGAAGGAGTGTATCCATTCTTTAGATAATAAATGATATCAGCGTATAATGACTCAACATCGTTTAGGCTTACCTCGTACATTTGTATCTCTGCAGATGGAATTTTGGACATGAGAGATGCTCCGGCCAGCATTTTGCAAAAGCCTTAACCGTTTACAATACTTTCTGGTTTGATTTCTACGTCATATTCCTGTAAGGCAGTAACCCAATTGGCTCTTTTCTCTCCCACATCCTTCTGTATTAGAAGATTTCTTACCGCTGGAAACGGTACTATGATTTTTGTATGTGTTTTGAGTAGAAAAGGTTTGAAATATTTAATTGCTTTGAAAACAGCATAAGCTTGTTTCTCCACATCTGAATAATTCAACTCAGCCCCTTGTAAATTGGAATTGAAAAAAGCAATTGGGGCTTCTGCCTTTTCTTGATTTACTTAAGTGAGTATCGCAGCATATGACCTATCAGAGGCAAATGTATATAAAATAAAAGGATCGGACAAATTTAGAGTTGCTAAAGATGGAGCATTAATGATTGCTTGTTTGATCAGACTGAATGCCTCATGTTCATCTTGGTCCCATTTAAAGTTTGAGTTCTTTTTAATCATTGCTTGTAAAGGAGACACAATTCTTGAAAAATCTGGAACAAATCTCTTTACAAAATTAATCTGGCCAAGAAAAGATTGCATGGCTTTCTTGTTGTGAGGTAGGGGTGCTGCAGAAATTTGTTTGATTCTGTCAGGATCAATGTGAATTCTAGATTTTGACACTATGAATCCGAGAAGTTTTCCTTCACTTAATGCGAAAAAAGATTTTTTCGGGTTACCATACCTTTGACAACGTTGGAAGATTTGTTTTAAATCTCTAAGATGATTGTTTCATTTCTTGGAATATACAGTTATATCATCCAAATAGATTACCACTGATTTATTAACTAACCCTTTGAATGCGATGTCCATGGCTCTCTGAAATGTGGCACCAGCATTAATCAGACCAAATGGCATCTTTTGATATGCGTATGTGCCCCATTTAGTTCTAAATGTGGTTTTTAATTGATCATCGGGATGTACCAACACTTGATTGTATCCTGAGAATCCATCCAAGAAGGACATCAATTCTGAGCCCGCGACTGCCTGCAATATTTGTTCCATGGGAGGCAAAGGAAAATTGTCCTTTTGGCAAGATTTGTTAAGATTTTGAAAGTCAATGCAAATTCTAATGTCTCCGTTTTTCTTTCTAACAGGGACCATATTGGAAACCCATTTGGAATGTCGAATGGGAAAAATTATCTTGGCTTTCAATAACTTATTGAGTTCAGATTTGATCTGGTTTTCTAGATTGGGATGGATTTTTCTCAACTTTTGTTGGACAGGTTTTTCATTGTCTATCATTGGAATAGTATGTTGGATGATAGATGTGTCATATGTTTTGAGTTCATCGTAATTCCAAGCAAAGACACTTTTGTATTGTCTCAAGAGACGAATATACGCTAATTTTTCTTCAGGAGCTAGACCAAGGCCTAGATTGATATTCTGTGGTTTGGTATCAGTTCCTAGATTTACTAATTCATAATTCAAGGTTGAACTTTGGAGTTTTGAATTGGTAGATCTTTTAAACCGATCTTTCAAATCATAAAGATCTTCTAACTTGACTACTGACTTAGGTATGGCATTGTTAATGCTATCCTGTTGCAATTGTTGGTCATGTTGGTCTTCATCAATTATTTGATTGGTATAGGATCCCTCAGATGTGAGGAAACTCACGATATCAGGATCGTCATTGAAAATCCTCCAATTGGTAATGTTATCAGGAATATATGGTCTAAAAATTAATTCAATTGAAAATCGATCAGGGCTAAAATCTTCTGAAGGAATGAGCTTAGAAGCTACATTAGCTAGGAGGTCTGCACTAGCATTCTGGAGTCTAGGAATTGATGAAATATTAAATGCTATAAAGTGTTCAGTCAGATCTTGAACTAAAGATTGGTAATGTTTTAAATGAACTGATAAACAATGTATAGTATTACGTACTTGTCTGATTACAATTTCAGAATCTCCGAAAACTTGAAGATATTTGACGTCTAATCCAATTGCTTTGTACAACCCTTGGACTAAAGCCTCGTATTCTGCTGTATTGTTGGTGCAATCAAATTTGAGTCTGCAAGTTAGCATAGTCTTATCTCCCTCTGGACTTATTAACACACATCCTGCTCCTGCTCCTTCATTAGACTTAGAACCATCAAAAAATAATTTCCAAAATAAAGATTTATTTATAGGATTATCTAAAAAATTAATACATTTAGAACTATCTGTTTGAGAGAAATTTTCTATTTGAGATAAAACAGAATGTTCTAAGTAAGGTGAGGTATGAGCATTAAAATTTCCTAGGAAAGAATCTATTGAATAGTTGTCAATGATGTTAGAATTATATGCTACTGGTTCATTTTCTCCCTCAAGTTCTGTTACTATGTATTTTTGATGTCTTTCCCGCTCAACTTTTATCTGATTTGGTTTACCATTGTAAGGGATCCCATGAAGTTTTTCTGACCAATCTCTGCTAGGAATTAAGCCATAAAATTTTGGAATATCAGCAACTAAAATGTCGATAACTTGACATACCTTTGGGTTGGATGACAGCCTTATGGTGACCTGATTTAATTCGCCAATCACTTTGACTTGCGATCGATCTAATTGAACTATATGTACAACTGATTTTTGTGGTTGAACGTTTAATTTTGCACATATTGACTTTGGTAAAATATTTGATGAAGCTCCAGAATCCACTAAGAAATTATGCACATTTTTATTGAAAATTTCATAAGTAAGAAGAAATGGGGGAGTATGAGATCTCAATCTTCCTCCAATTAAGGCGATATCGTTTGGATCAACTTTATTCATCGCATTAGTTGGAGGTCTTCCCATGTCATGGGAAGCTTGAGAGATTACAGTGGCTGGTAAAGGTGCAACTGGTACAGCATGTAATTCTTTCAAAAGTACCTTTTTTCTGGTGTTTTAACTTGCTCAATTCATAAAAAGTGATATTGGCCCTAGTCTTTTTCATATATTCTATGATATTATACTCCATTTCATCTGAAACGATCAGCGTTTTAGATGGAGTTGATGGGTCTGTTTGGACTAGGCTGGTTTGAGTCGCTTTAGGTGTCGTTTTCTTGGCTGCGACTTTATCCTTAGTCGTCGAGCATGCGCTCTTTGGCTTAGGTGTAGGTTGAGGAGGATCAAGTTGATTTCTACTGCGAGTACTAACTGGGGATGCCTCTTGATCCTCTTCGTTTGGGAGGATGAAATCCCACATACGTTGTAACTCTACAACTTCTTCTTCCTGGGTATGTTCCTCGGTAGCGATTTCCTCTTCTTCTTCTTCAGATTCAACACTTGTAATTGCGTTAGGGGGTTTGGAATCGGTTGAAGGGTTTCTTTTAAAAGGTCTATACGTTTTTTTAGAAGAAGTTTCTGCCACTTGTTTCTTAATATCGACCATCTCGTTAGACATGGTCTTCAAAACTTTTTGCAATCCTTCTAAATCGAATGGATCTTTCGATTGTTTTTTCTTGGGATCTTCCTTGAAAGACACTTTCTTGGATTTTCATTCTTCTATTGCGTTTTTATTTTCTAAGGCCATAATACGTTTCTCTACTGCTATTTCTTCTTTCATATTTTCAACTAAAGTTGTTTTGTTAGCCCTATCAACAAAGATTTCTATGTTTGATGGTAAAGAAGTAATGTACCATTCACTTCGCACTTCTTCGCTAGGCTGGGAAGCAGCAAGAATTTTATTTAAGATTTTATTGAAACGTAAATTGAAATCTTTGATAGGTTCTTTTGACTTGGCCCTAAGGTTAGACAGGTCATTGATCAATGTTGCCGTAGACCTATCATCACCAAACTTAGTCAAGAATTGTTCTTGGAAAATCTCCCAACTAGTAATAGATCCAGATGGTAATGAGAAATACCATGATCTGGCTGTTCCTTGCAGAGTATAAGGAAAAAGTCGAACAACAGTGTCTTCATTGGTAACTCCATTAAGATTTATGGATAGCATAAAGTTATTTATATGTTCTTCTGCTAGCATGCCTGCCTCAGGGTTAAACTTAGGCAACCATTTTTCAGGATGGGCCGGTAACTAACTCAAGGGCGCAGGCATTAAGACTGCCCCTGGGTTATTCCACGGAGATTGGGCCATCGCTGAACTAATAACAGAGGAAAGTGCAGAAGATGATCCCTGCGGTTGAGAAGATGAGGGTATTATAACTCCAGAAGATTGAGAAGAAGATGTGGTAGTGCCAGTGGGCTGATGGACAATGATTTGAAGTGGAGGGGTGGATGGTTGACTTCGCGGTGAAGAGGTTGAGATGGATGATGATGATGAAAGAGTCTCGCTATCAGACCCTTTAGGAGATTTCCTTGCTCTCTTCCTTGTAGGTAGAGGTAACTCAGTTGGCTGAACACCAAACTTTTCACTTTTTAATCTGGTAAGAGGATGAGCAGGGTTATATTGCGAAGTCACACTGCCTTGAGATTTATCAGATTTCTGAGGAGATATAGAAAATCGCTGAAGTTTGTGAATCAAAGATTCAACTTCAGGAGGTTCAATAGTAGATTTTTCTGAAATGTCAGGGTTTATAGCAGCAGCTGTTGCTCCAGCGACTTCTGGCTCTGGATTTAAAGATTCTAAATGCAATGGAGAAGTCGAGGGAGAAGGTGAGGGCGATTTACTCTCAGAATGGTATTTAGATTTGGATTTACTTGCCATTCACAGTTCATGGCCCTCCTTCTAGCACCAAATATGTTGAAGCCCCGAAAATCAGGTCTACAACAAGGGGGATACCCACCCAGTCCAGACCTTGGTTAGCAGCTCCTTTTCCGTTTGGTACAGTGGGTCCGACTGGGGATATGGGACCAGTTTCCCAATTTATGTGTATGTGTGTGAAGAATTAAAATTTCCCTTCTAAAAGTTCCTAAGTGAGATGCTCTAACTCTAATCTAATAACGTGAAAATTTTATTCTAATAAATAGAAACATCTAATTCCACACTAACCCGGGGTGTAATCCTTATGTTATGCAATCTAAAATGATTTCAAATAACAATTGGTAATAAATATCATTCAACTGCTATGAGAAAAGAGTTCAATAAAGATGAACCACTTCGTATAAAAAGTTAGACGAAACAGTTGTGAAAAACATATCGCATAATAAGCTATTCATACATTAAGCATAAATAAATAGCTATCACCATACAAAAGTGTCAAATGATAACTCAAGCATTCACACATCAATATATAAGCAACTGAACCTGAATATCACTTTTAACACAAAAGGCAGAAATAGTTAAGAGATAGAAGTACCATTTATAACTAGTCCTACTCATGAGCTTCAAGTGATAATGATTTATCTCTTCGTAACCCAACATCCACTAAGAGTACAGAAATGCAACATCAGTAGCAGATATTAAATACAGATATTGATAAATCCTGTTCCATTCATTCATCAAAACCTCCACAGAGGGTACAAAAGTGCATGTTCTGGGGATGAGTTTTTGACAAATTTCAGGACCCTTCTCTAAATGCATGAGAAGGGTTTAAATACTACTAACTAAATCTAAAAATAAATTATTACAAAAATGTAGGATGCGGTTTAAATGACCGTCCTTACTTTGAGCAAAAATAAAACAAAATTAAAACTAAAAAATACTAAAATTACTAACTAACTGTGTATCTGATCCTTGAAATCGCACGCATTCAACATCTGTTTGAGAAGAGTCGGCTGGCTGACTTCTGATTTTAGCTGTGCTGAGAAAACAGAATCGGTAAGAGCTGGCGCCATCTTCTCGGCAGAATTGATGATACACTTGAGAGTCATGCACTGGCTGTGTGGTTTTACCAAGTGTTATAGACATTTTCGTGCCTTGCAGCTCCAAGCATGAAATTTCCATAAACCAAGGGCTCCTAAGTCCCTAAAATTGTTGTTCCAACCCCTAAAGGAACAAGGTCAACAAATTACAGCTTCTCCCAGAAGTTCTCCACCAGAAACTGCTCCGAGTCAGTAAAATCAGGATCATTTCAGCTACTCCACTAGCTAGCTGCGTTGCATAGCACCTAAATACACTAGCTGGGTGCGTTGCAATGCACCTAAATGCACTATCAGGGTGCGTTGAGCGAGAAATGACAAATGGCAGTGTCATTCCGCGAGGTGGAAAGACAATGGAAGCTTCCAGAATCTTCTCCTATGACACTTGCCTCACTGAATTCGACCAAGGATGAGTGTAGCGATTCTAGCTAGGGTACTAGACTAGACTCTATATTTAATATCGACCGAGGTGCGTAAGCTTAGAGGCGTGGTCTAAAATATATAGACATAAAGAATCTCTGGCTAAGTGATTATGATGTAGGTTACAAGGCTTCTTTACGGAAGACCGGAATAGGTAGCCTATCATTCACACACCTGGATTACCCTACTGATATGCTTGATTACAGTGCTTGTTATGAGATGCATCTATCAAATCAAACCATGAACCTAAGTACTGTGTATGACTGTAACAATGATTTTAACCTCCTTACAGAGATATCACCCAGAAAACCCTCGTTTGGTAAACACACACAGCATGCAAATATATTTACACTATCAAACTATATAAAGAGAACATAAATGAACTGTGAAACAAAACAGAGTTTATAATAATGTCTCTATAAGTCACATAGGGATCGAATCCCTTACAAGACTCCCTTCCAGATCCTAGTGTTGACCATTCAACATAACCATAAACCATTCATAAGTGCACACCATAGACATGCAATGAAAATCAAAGGCTATTGAAATCAAAAGCTATGTAACTGCTATGCAAACCATGAACTGTGTAAATCGAAAGCTATGTAATCGTACTGTGATGCAAACCATATGCTATATAAATCGAATCCAATATAAATACTGTGCGAACATGTGATAACTGAAATGTAACAAAACAAGTGAACAGTATACCAATCGAAGAACGCAGGGCCCGTCCGCGCCTAAGGGTATACTGGCTATAACTGATCAGCTATCAAATCAACGCAAGAAGTATACACACGTTGTGACTGTGAATAGGTCTGTGTATTAACTTAAAACACTGTTATGAGAAAAACGATTCAACAATTCAACAACTAAACTCTAAACATAACCCTGACTGTATTTACATATGCGTACGCACAGCCATGTCATCGATACAATGAATGTACATTTGGCTGTTGCCGCTTTTATCACATAAGCCCTTTTTAAAATGTTTCCCTGCTGAGTGTTTCAAAAAGAACAAAAAGACTAAAATGAAAATGGAACGATGTTGTTTCTGCTTTTGCCTGTCAGAGTGCCCTGCTTTGACTTGAGTTGACCGCATACATAGGAGGTTCGATTTGGCTGGGAGATAGGAGTTTGTCCATGCTTGGACATTCTGCTTTTCGCCCATGCCTTTTGTTCTAGCTCATCTGCTGCGCCACATGTCAAACGATAAGCTCATTACAGGATGTAGGTACTTCCTGTAACTATGTCATCAAAAACTTCCAATTCTTGAACATAAAACCCCTAAATTAATTTCTAAGCAATTTAATAACTATAAAACGATTAATAATCAATATTCAAGGATTTTGAGGGATATATAATGAAAATGTATGGATAAATGATATGTTTTTGGGAAGGAAAAAGGGTCTTGGGATGATACCAACATCTCCCCTCGACTTAAGGACTTAGCATGTCCTCATGCTACCCCAGAAGTACTCCCCTTGAACTCTGTCCCTGCATGGATCTCTGCTGCCTTGAGCAAGGTATCTACATTCTTCTGCACCTGGTGATCTTTCTGTCCCTTGAGCTCCTGCTTTAACTTTTTATATTTTTCTTTAAGAGCCTTCTTCTGATTGTACCACTTAGTGGCCCAGTTGGAAATCTCATTTTGCTCAGTCTCCAACTCACTGATTCTTTCCTTTAGCTTTTCATTTGTTTTCTGTGTTTCTTTGCTTTGGGCCCTGAGCATTTCATTTTCCCTTTTAATAAAATTTTCCAACATGTTAGCTTCCATGAGCTCTTCCTTCAATTCTTCAATCTGTTTTTCTAATTTCTTCTGTCTTTTGGTGGGAGGTGGTGAACATTTTTCTTGTTTGTTATGTCTCTCTACCTCTATGTCAACTTCTGGTGCTGGTAGTGAATGGTCACCACTCCCAGCATCCATTTGTGCAGGTGCATAAGATTCAAACTGGTCTTCTTGCAGCTGAGTTTTTGGTGTCCTCCTTGTTCTTCGTGAGTAGGTGGTAAAATTTTTGTCTTTCTCAGCCCTCTTGGCATCCTCTTTTTGCATGTTCCTGGTCCTTATGCTGCCCACAGGTAGAGGTGCTCTGTTGGCTTTGGACACTGGAATTTCCTCATCAATGTCCTTCATAAACCCTGAATCTTCTTGCACTTCCTCTTTTTCCTCCTCATCTCTGATTTGATTGACAGCTAATAATTATTTCCATGGCTTCCCTCACTTCTGCAACTCATGTTCAATGAGGATTTTAATTAGGCCAAAATGGTACAGGCTTTTGTCTTCATTCCCCTTTTGCTTCTGGATAGTTTTGGCCATCTTTGTTAAACTTTGCAGCAGAAAAGATGGCACACTGATTACACATTGTTTCTTTAAATGGAGGAGTAGCTTGATGTGGCATAGATAAACAATACTATACCTACCTTCACAGGTTACGAACTTTTGAAGAATATAAACCATTTCATCCCAAGGATGAACTAACCAGCTTCTTGGAACACCCTTCTTCCAATTTACTGAGGAAACTCTAGATCTGGACATGAACTGTGTCCATGATTTCTCCTTAAATTGTTTGGTTTTAAAGTACTTCTCTCCCTCAGGACTGAGTCCAATTGCCTGAGCTATAGTATCCTCTGAGATTCTGAAGGAGAAGGTGCCTATTAGGGCCTTTTCTCCATTAAAGGTGAAGGCAAATTGCTTGGTGATTTCCTCATTACTCCCATGGAATTTTTCCAGAAAAGGTAACCACTGTGCTTCTCTAAGAATCTCAATGCAATCTTTATGGTATTGTAAGCTGTCAAATATACTGGGTTCGACCCTATTAGTCATGGTGATGGCAGAGGGTTGTGCCTCTAACCCTTCTCTGTCTATACCCTTTAAAATTTAAGCATAGAAATGTCGAGTTGGTTACCTGGTATATATCGCTTCCTTCAGTCTTCAATATGGTGCTTGGCCGGTCGATATGACTGTGATGGGAGTTAGAAATAAAATGGTGATGCTTTCCCTTTTCAGCGTTCACTGGTTTCACTGTGTAAACCGACCCCAAACGGTGATACTCTCCTCGCCGCTCCCTGCTTCAGTGTTTCACTTTGTAACTCCACCCAAATGATAATAATCTCCTCGCGCTCCTTGCTTTTGATTCTCACCTTGGAAGTTATGGGAATCATTCATCGTTATGGAAGTGAAATAACCTTGTACTCACTTTACAATGTAATCATTCATTTAAAAAAAGAGTGCTGTACGCTTGCATGCATGTTATCACAAGAACGCTGAGAGCGTACCCATAGTGCTAGGCTATAATGCTGGGTGGCGAAGTTATGATTCAGCTGTGTGTGGAGTCAAATATATATAGGCCGCTTGGTATGATTTAACTGTATGGAGTGAAATATATATATATATATATATATATATATATATATATATATATATATATATATATATATATATATATATATATATATAGGCCGCTTCCACATCTATCTCATCCTTTCTATTTAAAAATACACAGCTCACCACGTGCCCTCTTCAATTAGCATTCAGTCACATAGAGAATGTTGGTATGCCTGTAGGGTATATGACAAGGTAGATGTGTTGGTAATGGATATGGATAGGTTAATGTAGGGGAATGATGAGAATTGGTGGGATAAGGGTGATGGATTGATGTATATGGGTGTCCTTGAAATCAATTACAACAGCTTATAGTCACCAAAGTTACATTAAAAACCAATCTAGGAAATTTAAATGCTTAAGAACAGAAATACATTACTCCTTTGTTGATCATTTGACATGCTGAGTTGCTAATTCTTTTTGACTGTTCTTTTTGACAGGTCCTCTGAGGGAGGTTGAATGCACAGGTCTTTTGAGAATTTTTTTTTGAAGATGTAACAGGTCCCTTTGAAAAAACTGAAGATGTTCATGCAGCTCTTTGTATTGTTACAGGTTCACTGAGCTTGCCATTTGCTGAAGTGTTGGTACCCAAATCCTTGTAAAAGCTTGGTGAAAGTCTGTTGAAGTAGCCTTTGGTGTCAAAAACTTTGTTTTAACAGGTCCCAACTGAATGTTTTAAATAGGTCCCATTACTGCTGATTGGAATGTCTTAACAGGCGTCAATTGCTGAAACAGGTCCCTTCTGAAGATCTTAAACAGGTCCCATGGCTGCTGGTGTTGGACTACTAGTGTTGGTAGCATAGATGTCTAAACAGAACAGGTCCCCCTGCAAAATATTTATAACCAGGTCCCTCTGAAATAAAATCATGACAGAACAACTTATTTGTTAAAGTCTGGAATTACTGTTGGTAACAAGCTGCTGTTGGAAATTTACAGTGAAATATAGAATAAGAAATCTGAAGTATTTACAAGGGAGAGATAAAAGTAACAGAACAGATGCCTCTCTCCCCGACTTAAAGGTTGACTTGTCCTCAAGTCATGAGTCAACTGAGAAATGAAACAATGAACAAAAGAAAGAGAATTCATACCCGCCAATAAATTGGTTTTCAGGTAGGAATTCGGGGTTAGATTGTGCCATATACTGGTTTTCACATCTAACCCATTATTTTTTTTTTTTTAGTTTTTGTTTTATTATTTTATTATTATTATTATTATTATTATTATTTTTTTTTTTTTTTTTCTTTTTGATTTTGAAATTGAAAGGAAATGAAATTAAGGCAGTGATACTGCAGCTGAGGGCTGCAGTATCTCAACCTCTTCTTGCTGAGATAGTGTATGGAGAAAATCTTGTTTGCTGATGGGCTTGTTGTACAGCTTCAGGCGATGACCGTTGACTGTGAAGGAATGACCTTCGCCATCAATAGTTTGGAGTTTTACTGAACCATTGTCATAAGCCTGAACAATTTCATAGGGGCCCATCCAATGGGTGGTGAACTTAGCTTTATGATCCTTGAATTTTGAATCAAAAAGCAGAGCCCAGTCACCTTCCTTGAAGTGCTTCTTCTTAATGTGTGAATCATGCCATTGCTTCCTGTGTTGTTGCATGAGGATGGTGGTTTGTTCTACTTGCTGCCTCATCTCATCCAGCTGGTTCAACTGCTGGATTCTCTCTTTTTGTGCTTGATCCAAATCAATTAGTAAATCTGCAGCTAATTTAAAAGTGTGAATTTGGAATTCAATAGGAAGCATGACATCCTTACCGTACACCAATTGATATGGTGTAAATCCAGTGGTATCTTTCCAAGTAATCCGGTAAGCCCAGAGTGCCTCTTTGAGCTTTTCTTCCCAGTTTTTCCGGTTCATTGCAACAGTTTTGGTAATGATCCCCTCCAAGGTCTTGTTGGTTGATTCCACCTGCCCATTGGCCTGTGGATGGTAGGGGGTACTTTTCCTATGCTTTATTTGGTACTTGTCTGTGATGTCCTTCATGAGCTTGGAGGTGAATTGAGTACCTTGATCAGTGACAATTTCTCTTGGCACTCCATACCTCACAAAGATCTCCTCAAAAAGGAAATTGACTACTGTGTGTTCGGTTGCTCTTACCAGTGCTTTTGCTTCTGCCCACTTTGTGACGTAATCAATACATACTAGGATGTACTTCTTACCATTAGAGGCTGGGTTGATAGGTCCTATGAAGTCCAGAGCCCACTTATCAAATGGTTCCAAGTGAACTTGGGGCTGAAGGGGCATCTGATCGGTAGCTGTTGGTCTGCCCATTCTTTGGCAGCTGTCACAACTCTTTACATACTTCTTGGCATCCTTGAAAATGGATGGCCAGTAGTATCCAAGAGTAAGAACTTTGAAGGCTGTCCGCTTCGCTGCAAAATGCCCACCACATGGTTCATCATGGCAAGATTTTAAAATGTCAATTACCTCATCATTTAGTACACATATCCTAATGATCATATCAAAACCGGTGTAAAAGAGATCGCCATTAAGCCATGAATATCTAGCACTTTGTTTTATCAGTCTTTTCCTTTCCTTTGTAGTGAAATGTGGAGGTGTTCTACCTGTAGACAAGTAATTAGCTAAATCAGCAAACCAAGGAGTTACTATGGAAATTGAAAATAAATGCTCATCCGGAAAAGAATCCTCAACAGGAACAATCTCACCTGGATTTTGCAGTCTAGACAGAAAATCTGCCACCTGGTTTTCTTTGCCTGGTCTATCTAACACCGTGATGTTAAATTCCTGTAACAATAGTAACCATCTGGTAACTCTGCCACCAATTATTGGTTTATTCATGAGATGTCGAATGGCAGAATGATCAGTATGTACAAAGACTTCATAACCAGTTATGTAATGGCGGAATTTATTCACAGCATAAATGATGGGAAGTGTTTCCTTTTCTGTAACTGTATAGTTTAGCTCGGCAGGGGTGAGATTTTTACTAATGAAATAAATTGCATATGTACAAGATTCTTCTTTTTGGCCTAAGGATGCACCTATTGCAGTGTCAGATGCATCGGTAAAAATATGAAATGGTAAACTCCAATTAGGCCCTCGCAGGACTAGTGCGGTAGATAGTTTCTTTTTGAGTTGTTCAAATGCATGTTGGTAGTTCTCAGTCCAATTGAAAAGTACATCTTTGGCTAAAAGTTTAAACAAAGGTAAGGCTATCTTGCTAAAATGTTCAATGAATCTGCGGTAATAACTAGCATAGCCAAGAAAACTTCTTACCTCTCTCTGATTCTGTGGAATAGGCAAATCGGCAATAATCTGGATCTTGGCTGGGTCAACCTGGATGCCTTGAAAAGAGATATAATGGCCCAACACTATCCCTTCATTTAACATCATGAAGCACTTTTCGTTGCTGAGGGACAGGTTAGCTTCAATACACCTTTTCAAAACTCTCTCTAGATTTTCTAATGCATGTTCAAAAGAATTGCCATATACTGAAAAATCATCCATATACACTTCAACACAATCATGAATCAAATCAGCAAAAATAGCTAACACAGCTCGCTGAAATGTAGCTGGAGCGTTACAAAGTCCAAATGGCAAAACATTGTAGGCATAGGTGCCCCAAGGATAGGTGAAGGTGGTTTTGTCCTGGTCTTCAGAGGCAATCCGGATCTGGTTGTAGCCACTGAAACCGTCAAGAAAGGAAAATGATGATTTTCCGGCTAGGGTGTCTAACACTTGATCAATGAATGGCAGTGGGAAGTAGTCTTTGAGCGTTGCTTTGTTCAGCTGTCTGTAATCAACACAGATGCGCCACTTTCCATTTTTCTTGGGCACAATAACCAATGGGGATACCCACTGACTGTCAGAAATAGGATATATAAAATTAACTCTCAACAATTTTTGCAATTCTTCTTTAACAATATCTTGGAGCATGGGGTTCATTCTTTTCTGTGGTTGCCTCACTGGTTTGATGGTGCTATCTGTATAAATATGGTGAGTGCATGTGTCGGGGTGAATCCCATGCATGTCAGTGTAATCCCAAGCGAAGGCTTTTTGGTACTTCGTCAAGAGTCTAATCAATTTCTCTTGTTGAGATGAGTCTAGGTGGTTGCCTATGTTCAAAGTTTTCCCTGGACTGATCTCTATGACTTGACTCTATGTATTGGTGATGGATTGAACTGGAAAGATGTCATGAAATGTAGATTGCAAGGAGTGGATAGTGCATGTTTCTTGAAAGTTTTGAGCCAGAAGTACATCTGCAGCATTATATTGTTCATTTCTCAAATTTTCAGATACATCAGGTTGAGAAAGAAATAGTTCTACCAAATCATTATTGTCTTCGTGGAAATCATAGATCTGGTCAATGCTAAAAACAGATTGTACTTCCTCTTTGTCATTAAATTTATCATCAAGCCACAAGTTATGTGTTACTGCAGGTGATTGTGCCGATGGATAGAGGGTGAGTTGTTTCCTTTCGGTCCCTCTAGAGATAATCATGTTACCTGATCGGCATCCAATAAATGCATCAGCAGTTGCTAACCATGGTCTACCTAGAATGATAGGATGTCCTCCTAGATTGGATTTGGGTTGAAGGACTAGGAAATCCACTGGATACTCTCAAGAGTCCAGTGAGACAATGATATCTTCCAAAATCCCCTCAGGAATGACTTTGGACCTATTAGCTAGTTCAAGAACAGTCGTGGTATGTTGCAAATTCATAAGCTGGAGTGTTCTCATGGTTTCAAGGGTCATGACATTGATTGCGGCTCCTAGATCTATCAAAGTGTTTGGAATCCGTATGTTGTTAATGATGGTGGTCACTTTTGGAATGCCCGGATCAACATACTTCTCCATGGAGATGGTATTGGTCATAAGGCCTGTTAAATTTCCTAAAACATGAATGGTCTGAGGATCAATCCTCTTTCTAGCAGGTTTCTTGAGACACATGTCTTTGATGGCTTTGGTGTAGATAGGAATGTCCTTTATAGCTTGCAGCAAAGGGATTTTTATGTAGACATTTTTAAGTTCATCCAAGACATCAAATTGTGGTGGAGGCAGTGGTGGTTTTACTTGTACCAAACGGTCTGGAAAAGGTGGTTGCAGTGATTGCATCTGTTTGTCCTTGGTTTCACTGCTTGGTTTTGTTTGAGTTGTCATTTCATTTTCTTTTTCTAAATTTTCTTCTTGCTGATCTGTTATTGGAGAATCCTTCTGAAGCACCCTACTAGACCTTAGATTAATGTTTTGCAAAGGCAGTGTGGAGTAGGAAATTCCTTCCTCTACATTATAGGCTGGCCTCTCTGCTCTATTGTTCGGATTTGGGACAGTTTGAGCAGGTATTTGTGTGGGTCTGGGAGGTTGTGGGTTAGTTGGAAATTGAAGTTGTGGTACATTTATTTGTGGAGGAGCAGGCAAGGTCTGTTGAGAGGGTTGGGGCTGATAAACAACTTGCTAAGGGTGCTGCTAATATGGCTGTGAATGTGATGGATATGGCTGTTGGTACTGCTGATATGACTGTGAGTAAGGTGGGTATGATTTAGGATATGGATGGTAGGATTGGGAATACTGTTGAGACGGTCTCCATTGATTTTTTTGTTGGTTTCCATGCTGCCATGGCATAGGTATATTCCATGAGTTTTGTGCATACATCTGATCATTCATAGGAAATTGCATATTTTGATTAGGAAACATACCTTGGGGTGCTTGCCTTGGCTGCCATGGTCGCTTTGCACCCATGTAGTACACGTTCTCCATCTCTGTGCTGGCTGCCATGTTACAGTTCTGCAAAATTTTAACTTTAGGACAGTTAAACATGTCATGATGCTCAGTACAGAAAGCACATACTTGGATATTGTCTAGAGGGCAGTCTTTTAATGCATGTTTCTTGCGACACTTGGGGCAGAAAATAGCCATGATATTGTCTTCTTCCTCCTGTTTCTTTTTGGCTTTTAAGGTATCAATTTGGTTTCTTAGAGTGCTCAACAAATCTGTTTTGAAGTCTTCTAAAAGATTACCAATTTCAGCCTGGGTGACACTAGCAGAGGCAGTTTTTGTGACCCTAGATGACAAAGTTCTCTTTCCCATTTTGGCTTTACTTCTTGAATATTTCTCACACAGTTCAGCTATTTCTTCAAAGGGTAAGGCAGAGATGTCACCTTTGCCCATTAAGTTGAGATCATCCATGTATTCTTCCCGGATACCTTTCAAGAATATTGTGCGGACTAGGTCAGGAGGCATTGTTCAGTGTTTAGATTTTTGCAAGTTATAGACAAACCGTTCTAGATATTCTTCTAAGGTTTCATCCTCCTGCTGACTCATTCTAAAGATGTCATCTTTAGAGTCTTTGGATCTGCAATAAGGCTGATATTTCCTCAGAAATATTCTCCTCATGCCATCCCAATCTACTATGGCATGCTCACCTAGCCCCATAAACCATTTCAAGGCTGCTACCTTTAATGTGGCTGGAAACAATCTGAGTCTATGAGCATCATTCGTATAGCCATAAGTTCGACATACAATGTCAAACTCGAATAGGAATGAGTCCAGATCCTCTGAAGCCATACCATAGAAATTGGGTAGCACGGATGGGGGTATATTTTTCATTTTGATCTCCTCATCCTCCTATGGTTCTTGTATAGGGAATTTAAAAGTTGATTCCTCCTCCTCTTGATGGGGAACTGATCCAGATTCCTCCTCAGCCATTCTAATTGGTCTCTTGGTGTCTCTTGGTGGAAAAGAGAGAAAGGAAGATTGCTTGGTAATGGTACTACTTTTCCCTTGTGTAGAAGATTTAGGAAAGTGTTGCTGCTGTGATTTATATGCAAATAGAGTTTCCCTCTCAGCAAGAGTAATGTGCTGTCCTGAATAAAATCTTTCTGCCAATGTTTGAATATCCTCCTCAGATGGTGTTGTATTCCCTGGAGAGTCTGCTCCTGATGATGATGGGTTAGTTTTGAGATGATGGGGGGTTCTTACAAATCTCCCTTGATTGTCCCTAAGTCTAGGCATAAATGAACATGATTTCTAACTGTGTTTTTGTTTGTTTTTGTGTATTGAAATTTTTTTCTTTTTGTTTAAATCCTTTACGTACGCCTCCCTGGCAACGGCGCCAAAATGTAGTGGTTCCAGCTAGGGTACTGGACTAGACTCTATATTTAATATCGACCGAGGTGCGTAAGCTTAGAGGCGTGGTCTAAAATATATAGACATAAAGAATCTCTGGCCAAGTGATTATGATGTAGGTTACAAGGCTTCTTTACGGAAGACCGGAATATGTAGCCTATCATTCACACACCTGGATTACCCTACTGATATGCTTGATTACAGTGCTTGTTATGAGATGCATCTATCAAATCAAACCATGAACCTAAGTACTGTGTATGACTGTAACAATGATTTTAACCTCCTTACAGAGATATCACCCAGAAAACCCTCGTTTGGTAAACACACACATCATGCAAAGATATTTACACTATCAAACTATATAAAGAGAACATAAATGAACTGTGAAACAAAACAAAGTTTATAATAATGTCTCTATAAGTCACACAGGGATCAAATCCCTTACAAGACTCCCTTCCAGATCCTAGTGCTGACCATTCAACATAACCATAAACCATTCATAAGCGCACACCATAGACATGCAATGAAAATCAAAGGCTATTGAAATCAAAAGCTATGTAACTGCTATGCAAACCATGAACTGTGTAAATCGAAAGCTATGTAATCGTACTGCGATGCAAACCATATGCTATATAAATCGAATCCAATATAAATACTGTGCGAACATGTGATAACTGAAATGTAACAAAACAAGTGAACAGTATACCAATCGAAGAACGTAGGGCCCGTCCGCGCCTAAGGGTATACTGGCTATAACTGATCAGATATCAAATCAACGCAAGAAGTATACACACGTCGTGACTATGAATAGGTCTGTGTATTAACTTAAAACTCTGTTCTGAGAAAAACGATTCAACAATTCAAAAACTAAACTCTAAACATAACCCTGACTGTATTTACATATGCGTACGCACAGCCATGTCATCGATACAATGAATAAACATTCGGCTGTTGCCGCTTTTATCACATAAGCCCTTTTTAAAATGTTTCCGTGCTGAGTGTTTCAAAAAGAACAAAAAGACTAAAATGAAAATGGAACGATGTTGTTTCTGCTTTTGTCTGTCAGAGTGCCCTGCTTTGACTTGAGTTGACCGCATACATAGGAGGTTCGATTTGGCTGGGAGATAGGAGTTTGTCCATGCTTGGACATTTTGCTTTTCGCCCATGCCTTTCGTTCTAGCTCATCTGCTGCGCCACATGTCAAACGATAAGCTCATTACAGGATGTAGGTACTTCCTGTAACTATGTCATCAAAAACTTCCAATTCTTGAACATAAAACCCCTAAATTAATTTCTATGCAATTTAATAACTATAAAACGATTAATAATCAATATTCAAGGATTTTGAGGGATATATAATGAAAATGTATGGATAAATGATATGTTTTTGGGAAGGAAAAAGGGTCTTGGGATGATACCAACAATGAGTAAGAGGCTTTCAGTCTCCAAGTGGAAGCAAGAACTGACAGAGAGAAGACACTAATCAAATATAAGCTGGCTCATCCTCCTTGTATACATCTATATATGGATCCCTCATCCCAAAGATCCAGAGGATGGAATTTTGTACATTGCAAGGAATTGCTGTTGGTTTTGAGATAGATATCAGAGTATTGGGTGATTTATGCTTTGTTGGAGGTGAAGAAGGGGCTTCTTTGCTGGGAGGTTGATGCTGGGTCAGGAATCATCGGTTGTAACTCCTCCTGGATCTTCTTGTATATCAATGAAAACTATTTGAGTTTCTCCTACATGCTTGTGTATCATTGATTCTTGTTACATTTGTATGTTTAGCTTAAATATGATCCTAAGCTGTTTATGAATATAGATCCATGTCTTTGTATAGTTTTCTTCTTCTGTGATATTACAGGAACTTGGTGAAGCTGGGCAAGTAAGGGAGCAGGTAGCTAGAAGCTGTCAAAGAAGAGGGGGATTGGATCAAAGGATTAGCGCAAGACACAGGTTGGTTCTTTCTATCCCCCTCTATCTTTAATTCATAAACGAAATACAAAAGTAGTTTTCTCTGTTTGTTTCTAAGGCAACTGTCACACCTTAGTGGGATAGAGCAGTTCTAAATAGACACTTTTCCCGATAACAAAATGGCGACTTCGCTGGGGAGGATTGTCTAATTAGTTTGTTTGTGTATCTCTTTGTTGTTTGATTCATAAACTTATAAGTAGCATTCGAACTGCATTTGCCATAACAAATGCAAAGTAGACATCTACTGCTTCAATCCATTCACTGGATTTGTTTATGATTTGAACAGCCGATTCAAAAATGATCTGATTGCCCTTTGTGATAGCTCTTAGACCCTCCTTAGATCTACCCCCTGATTGTGCATTACTGATTTCTTTTACTCGGCCAAAAACCAAAGACTAAATTGCAAACCGTGACCCAGAACCTGGATAGAATTCTCGTTTTTTTTCCCCAGCGTAGGTACTGTGAAGAGATCCTGCATTTCAACGCACTTCCCGAAAGGGCAACCTGCGCTGCAATCCAGTTTCTCTGTGTTACAGGTGCGCTGATCAGATTAGCCCTGTGCAGCTGAGGTTCTTGTTGGGCCTCAAAATAGTCCCTATTTTCACTCCATTATTCACCAATATTTTCACATTTTACCTTCATGTCACCTCCATTCCACCTCCATATCATTACATTTACCTCATTTTTGGGTTCTAACAATAATTTTCCAAAGTTTATTAATTCTTAACATTTCTAAGTGAATTTATGGCTAAAACTTAGAAAATAATATGCTTAAACTTATACCTAACAATTAGCATGAGTTTGTTGACATGTGTAGGCACAAAGGAAGCTTCCAGGACATCTTTATGTGGCCTTGAATGATCAAATTCGAATTTGATAAGATAAGCTTCATGGAGAAGATCATGGACCTCATGGAGGAGATCATGGAGGATAGGGTTATGTGTCATCATTGGTTGAGAAATATGTGGGTCAAAGGAGAGAATAGTGGGTCTACATTTATGAGGTTGTTATCATAGTTTTTGTATAAATAGGAGTACCTCCTCCATTCCAAAGGAGAGGACTCTTAGAGCATTGTATCCAACTTATGATGGAATAGAATAAAGCTTCATTTTTCATATATTTCCATTATGTAGATAGGAATTTATGTAGTTTTTAGATATGTTTTCTTAATGTAGTATATGGAATAATTTGTCTTGTTCTTAGGAGAATTGAGCTCACTCTAAAAGGATGAGAGAAACATGTTATTTCATATTAGATCTTATTTCATTTATTTGTTTAGATGTTTAAGGATTTGATTGGTGAATGAGTTTTGAATTAAAATCTTATCAGTATGTGAGAGGACAACTAAGGGTCTAAGTTAGGCTCTCTCTCTCTATTTGATTTGTATGATAATTGGAATTCATTCTTTTGCTTTTATGTTTCAAGTATCATATGAGGAGATACCAAGAGTCTAAGTTAGGCTCTCTCTCCAATGATTTATATGGTAATTGAAATTCATTCTTTTGTTTTTAAGTTTTAAGTCATTTCATTTCTTATGCTCATGAATGACTCTTAGTTTAGTTTGGATTAGTACATGAGAGGACAATCAAGAGACTAAGTTAGTCTCTCTCTCTACTTGAATCTAAACAATAACTAAGTTCATTCTCTTGTTTTCATTTTAAGTTTATGTAATGAATGATTTCTCTATGATACTGTAGGGAAGGACAACCAGGACCTCCTTAGTTAGGAGCCTCTTCCCTTGCATATGATATTGAATCGTAAATAATTTCATTAGACATAGAATTAGTTGCCTAGTCTTGCATATATATTGCTGGCACCATCACAAGCTTACGAGTTTCCCTGGTCGACAATTTATGCAGCAATTTAAGTCCAATAAATTGCCCAACAGTTCTTGTGCTTCATTCTTTCTAGTTTTGTCTCTGATTTTTGCAGCCCGTGATCAGTATATGTGTCTTTTTAAAAACCCCTTTTCCTTGTTGTAATTCCGCCTCCTTTGTACAAAAGAACTGTAGATGTTTTTGTGTGTTTGTTGAGTCATTTACAGTTTTCCATTGCAAAAGTAAAATAGTCATACTGTCGTCCTTTGATTTAGATCTATCGCAAGCGTCGATTTCGATCATAGGAGAAATTTTAATTGCTGTTGATGGTCGATTATACTTTTACTATTGCCTTTGGTCTGAATTTGTGACTTTCTAGTATAAAAAACGAGTATTCATTTCAAAATCGTAAAGTGTCGTAATCGTCTTTATCTTTTGATTTCGAAAATAAGCTTGTTTATATTTGTCGCTTGAAAGCAAATTCAGATTTGTACATCAACTTTCTTTTTAGAATCAATACTAAGAAAGTCGAAAACAAATACATGCATGTGCATTTGCATATTGACAGTCTGTTTGGCTTGATTTAGGAAAGTGCATTTACAGTGTGCTCTTTGCTCTTTGTGAAAAGATTGTGTCTTTCTTTTCCTCTAGTAGCTAGGATTTTCATTGCACAAAAGAGATAAAAGTTTGTTTATCATCTTTTGATTGCATTTTAGGAATTACATCTACATCTCGTGGTGAACCCAAAAGGCAAACTTCATAAGAAAGATCAACTTAAAATAAATTCAATGAATCTAACAACGCTTTGGAACTTAACGCACAATATTTAGAGGTCTAGGCTAGAGACGTATTCCGGCATCGTAAAGCCTGGTAACTGTTGTCCTCACTGATGGTTGGGTGATTCCTCCACTTTGAGACGATAAGTGCCAGTATGGACTTGTGCTTCCACGTACCGTCGAGTATATTTTGGGAGACCCCTATAGGCTTAAATCCTTTATCCATAGGAAGCCGTGTCTGTCGCCCTATCGATCGCAATGCACTGAACACAACATTCGGGAAGTTTGACTGCCGTACCGTAAAAAGTATTCTGCAGTTTTGCGATTGGTTTGGTACTCCCTCTACCTAGATCTCCAGAGCAGTCCCTTTCGTTCCTTTTCAGACTCCTTAATGGAAAAGGTCCATCTGAGCACTTGTCACTTCAGGCTCATTAAAAATCAAAGGCGACTAGAGTCATCTTTTGTTTTTTCTCGACTCTTAAAAATTGAAAAAACAAGTTGTGTCAAAGCGTCTAAAATTTATTTTAAACGGAATAATCATCACCTTTCCCTCGTTGATCTTCGAAGTTAGTCTCCCTTCATCACAAGTTCTTGTAGAATCGCTAGGATAGACTTGATATGTCTGAACAACCGTCGACATCCAGGACTGTGTCATCTGACGCAGCAGTAGCAGAGCCTCCTGCTGCTACTCCAACGATGTTCGCTGGTGTACCATCTGTCCCGGCAAGTTATCAACAACAAGCTGGAGTCCAATCACGGATTGTTTCGACGACATGGTTAGTTCCTATTTCTTCATTCGGATTATCATCTGGTATTTCTTATGTTGAAACTCAACAAATTGATCCAATGTGTCTTCAAAGGCCAATCTACCCTTTAAGTACTGGATTGCCACCATATGGAGGACAATATGCCTTTTCATTGTTCCCCCCCGGAGAACAACCATATGGGAGTTTACAACAAAGTTCAGGTCAAACTGGAATTACATCCAGCGGTTGGGTACCAATACTGCCTCAGCAACCAAGGGTTGTATATTCAATGCAACCAGTCCACCCTGTGTCGAATATTCCCACTATACCTGCTATGGTGACTGCGTCACAAGTACAAGCGCTACTTGTTGTATGTCAACCCCAAGTTTCTCAGGTTGCAATACAACAGCCTCTTGTCTCGACGACTCAATCACAACCTTAGGTTAGTGCCTCCTTATCTGGAGCGACTCAGGCTCAAACAAGTACTATGACTCCTCATCTTGGTCAATCATCCAGTATTGGACAACAGCAAATGGTCCAACGACCAGAGCTGGTTCAATCTCAACAACCGCAATTCCAGCAATCATATCGAGGACCTGAGCAATAAGTCTTTGTAAGTAATGGGCAACCGCATTTCCAAAGCGGTTATCAACAACCATATTATAATGGTTATGCCCATCAACCTTGTCAAAGTTGCCAACATCAAATACATTATGCTGGTATGCAAAGACCCACTGCTCAGGCGATTCCATCTTATCTTGGGTATGCTTCGCCTAACCTGAATCAACAATTGCCCTTTGTAGCAACTCTAGAATTACCAGATCTAGACCGGCTGACGAATGATCCAATTGCTTATGCCCCTTGGTGGCCAACAATTCCGCATAAACTTCCGTCAGATATTCCTAAATTTAATGGAAATCCGAGTGAAGATCCGTCGAATCATGTGATGACCTTTCATCTGTGGTGTTCATCAAACACCCTAAACAATGATTCGATTAGGCTTTGCCTTTTTCAGAGGAAGTTAACTGGTCCGGCGGCAAAATGGTACATCGAATTGCCTAGAGCTTCGTTCGACAACTTCAGTACCTTAGCCACAACCTTTTTAACCCATTTTCAGTTACCAATAAGGTACGAAACTGGAACAGAACTTCTTACCAACTTCAAACAGACAACGGCCATTCACATATCTGATCATATACATGAGTGGCGATGTCGTCGTAGAATGGTAAAAACGTATGTTCCCGATCAGCTCTTAGCTGAATGGTTTATCAAGTCATTACTACCTTCCATCACGGAAGATGTGGCAAAGGGGGGAGTCGTAACAGAAGAGAAAGTTATCGCTCGTGCGCAATATCTGGACTTGATTTACACTTAGTCTGGCACACTCTATGAAAAAATACCTGACGCTCCTAGACCGGAATTCTCAATCCCTCCTCCTCCTAAATCAAACAATGACTCTCATGCCGGCGATGGCGTGATTGGCACAATAGACACGAAATCGACAAAGGCTACATCTAAAAAGGCCCGTAAGATTTCTAGTCAAAATGAAAATGAGGAACTTCTTGCCTCGGAAGTAAATGCCGTGTCGACCGACAAGGGCAAACAACTGAAGCAACCAGGGGGCAAGAAGAAAAAGAAAGGGAGAAAAAAGAAGCAGGATGAGTCATCTCCTGAAAAACCTTCTGCAAACCCTTCTGGGCAAAGGAAACCCCCTGCGGGGTGTCATATATGCGATGAGGATCATCGGACGAGAGATTGTCCACATAAAGATGAAGTTAAGAAACTCTTTAAGAGTTCAAAAACCTCAGCAGTATTGACTGATCCGTTTCCAAACCCGGGAACCAAACTGGTTGCTAATCAAAATGCTTCCCGATCCCAAGTGCTTATGTTGTCTATCTCAAAGCAACAAAATGATGCTTTGACAAGGAATAAAGATTACGGGAATCCACAACTGTCAAATAACAAGGCTAATGAACAACCTAGTAGTTTGACAACAACTTTGACCGAAGTTGTGTCACCCATCATTCTTGAACCAATGATAAAGCCGCCAAAGGGAGTAGTACACAAATCGACATTTAATCCTCGTGCAAAAGTAGCACAAAATTATAATATAATAGAGGACTTGGCCCAATCGTCGTCCGCTATGTCGACACTTGAGGTACCACAAAATTGCCTCTCCCAAAAGCAAGATTTATTATCAGCAATAGGTGGGATTGGCCCAATGGATTCCAATCTTGTGGCCTTTGATCATAAAGGATATGACCCACAGTTACTAGCTCAACTAGCTTTCCTTATTCAAGTGAAAGCCCTCAACAAAACTATTCATCGAACAATTATTGATGAGGGGGCATCTACATGTATTATGTCGATGAGTTGCTGGAAAAATTTAGGCTCACCACCCTTGTCGAGATCGTCAACGATGTTAAAAGCATTTGATCGACGATCATACACTCCATACGGGATTTTAAGTAACTTGCAAGTTGAACTAGGGGGCAAAACAGCAGAAATTGATGTTGAAGTAATCAACGGAAACCTCGATTACAACATCCTACAGGGAAGGCCCTGGATATATGCCATGGTCGCAGTTGTGTCGACCTACTTCAGGAAGATTGCATTTCCCTTCCAAGGAGGAATTACTATCGTCGACCAACAAACATTTCTCCCCAACAGTTCACAAGTTACGGGAAGCATTCCAATGATCCATGGAAGCAATCATTCACTTCAAAATATTGAAGTAGGCCTCCTAAAAGACCCTGCCTTAATGGGTACTTTTTCCCTACCGCCTCCGAGTAATCTGGCGGAAGTGGCCACAGTGGAAACCTACAATATGAAATCTTCTATATCTAATGGATTTAGAAGATTCCTAAATATTTTATCAGCATGGATCATCGCCATTTTAGAAATATTGTAGCAATCAATTTTCTTGGCTTGGGGGGCAAACCCAAATCAACGCTCATCGAGTGTTTGGATAGATAGGTCTAAGGAATATGGCACCTCTTCAGATCCTCAGTTGCATGTACATTCTACAGACAAAGGGATCATAGGAGAGGCACCATGGGAAGATTACCACTGTTGCTCCCATCTTCCGATTTACCACAAAGATTATTCCAACAACCTTAATCATCCATCAGTTTTTGATTTTCTATCAAATACTGTAAATACGGTGGATTCTGAGGATGGTTCTTATCTCGTGTCAACCTCGTTACAAAATGAAACAAGGAGTTATGAGGATAGTTCTTTTACTGTGTCAACCTCATTAAAAAATGAAACAAATCCCCTTTCCAAGTCTCAAAGGTAAACCTTCATTCCAACCACCGAGTTGAATGCAATGAAGCTTGGGGGGCATGCACCTCGATTTGAGTTATTATGCTGGGGGCATGCAAACTTATCGAGAAGTGTTACCGCAAGGTTCAAGCTCGTTAAAAAATAAACCCGCATTGAGCAGTGTTACCGCGAGGTTCAAGCTCGTTAAAAAATAAACCCGAACCGAGAAAATGTTTCCACCCGCGTTTAAGCTCGTTAAAAAATGAATTATTCCCCGGTAAATAACCACCGTGAATGTAGTACTTTAGCCATTAAAGCCTTGGTCGTGTTTGCACCGTCACCTCCACTTTTACATTGGCTGATCATTCACCTCCATTTGATTGTTTACCCATTTTGAGGAACAGCTGCGAAGAGTGATTTCACTAGCCATCCTTGTGACACTGCCGTGATTGGAAAATTCCAAACCTTACCTGGAATCAGTTGCTACCCATTTTATCACTCGTTCCTCAAAAGACGAGTCTCCTTGAAGCTCTTTTCAACTGACTCATAAAATATGAAAAGATTGCCGAGTCCTTGGCCTTCCAGCTCGTTAAAGGGACAGGAAGTGCTATCCCTCCTCTAGATTTTAATCTTTTTGGACCTGAGGGATTATTGCACAAAAAGATCGAGCGCTTGTTTTGTTCGGCTCGTTAAAACTATCGAAAATTCATCCTTCTGTATTGTTTTATATTTTTTCGGACTTAAGGGATTAGATGACGAAAAAGGATTTTTGGAGTTACCTTTACGTACCTTTTCAGACTCTCTAAAAAATGAAAAGGACCGAGTTATCTTTGTCGTTAAACTCGTTAAAAGGATTAATAGCGACAAACTTGTCTTTAGACAAGAACGAGTTTCACTATCGCTAGGCTCGTTAAAACATAGCGATGGGTTTGCCCGAAGGGAAAATTATAGAACAAGAATATGTTATCCTCCTCAAGCTTGACAAAAATAAAGAGGTACTGGTCAGCAATGATTGGGGAAAAATTGGGAAGAAAACTCAAAGAATCTTTATTGGTAGCAAGTCGCTCTTGAACATGACACTTCCACTCCGTGTCCGAGTCAGGTTGGGTTGTTTCATTCACCGGTCACATCGCCATGGTCATGCCATACCATCCACATTTGGGGTTAATGCAACCAATCCATCACATAAGTGTCGCCGACATGTTCAAGAGAAGTCATCCAGAGAAGTCACCTGTGTCCCACCCACTACCATACATTATACTTCATTCTTTCATGACCGCCACCCTGAACCATATATCATCAGATCGTTTTCACCTCCATCAAAATCATTTGCTCCGTTCTGTGTCATTGATGTGGGATTCATTAAGGCCCTCCTTTGGCGGATCACTTCTTGTCGACATCAGCTCATTATCCAAGAAGTTGGTCTAGGAACACCCCATTCAGTACTTTGAAGCTTGCATGCCTCAATGGCAAGTTTCTCACTTCTGGCGACAGGTTTACATGAATGGCCTTCGACCGAAAGATTTTGCGTGGTGTTCGATGCCAAGTCCTTTATTCACACCACGTGAATTGTACTGTAGTACCTTGAGGGTCATTATCATTATCGGTGATTCCTCTTGCGCTTGTTAACAATTTACATCATTGACTGGTAATCAAGCGATGTCTTTCCATGTTCGACTTCAGAACGTTTCTCACATGGATCGACTTGTACTTTGAGTGAATATCGGACGAGATTGAAGACCCCGGATCTAGTTTCATCCATCCGGGCTGCGATATATATTCAGGAAAATAAAGACATTAAATGTACATCATTGCAGCACAGACAATCATCCTACCAAAAGGATGATGGCTCTATCAGAATCATCAGTCTACACTCAGACAATTGTCTGTCCTATGTACATGAAAATGAATTTATAAAGCTGAGCATAGGAATGCCTGCCTCAGCTAGATCATGAAAAACAGTATGAATATGATGTATTGTATTGTATCTTATTACAGGTCTCCTCCCAGCATTGAAAGAACTTCGGATCCTCATAATAAATCATTTCACCCGATTAACGGCCTCATACTTTAGGGGGCAACTTTTATAGACATTTTTGTGCCTTGCAGCTCCAAGCATGAAATGTCCATAAACCAAGGGCTCCTAAGTCCCTAAAAGTGTTGTTCCAACCCCTAAAGGAACAAGTTCAACAAATTACAGCTTCTCCCAGAAGTTCTCCACCAGAAACTGCTCAGAATCAGTCAAATCAGGATCATTTCAGATGCTCCACTGGCTAGCTGCGTTGCATAGCACCTAAATACACTAGCTTGGTGCATTGCAACGCAACTAAATGCACTATCAGGGTGCGTTGAGCGAGAAATGACAAATGGCAGTGTCATTCCATGAGGTGGAAAGACAATGGAAGCTTCCAGAATCTTCTCCTATGACACTCGCCTCACTGAATTCAACCAAGGATGAGTAAGAGGCTTTCAGTCTCCAAGTGGAAGCAAGAACTGATAGAGAGAAGACACTAATCAAATCACAAGCTGACTCATCCTCCTTGCATACATCTATATATGGATCCCTCATCCCAGAGATCCAGAGGCTGGAATTTTGTACATTGCAAGGAATTGCTGTTGGTTTTGAGATAGATATCAGAGTATTGGGTGATTTATGATTTGTTGGAGGTGAAGAAGGGGCTTCTTTGCTGGGAGGTTGATGTTGGGTCAGGAATCATTGGTTGTAACTCCTCCTGTATCTTCTTGTATATCAATAAAAACTATTTGAGTTTCTCCTACATGCTTGTGTATCATTGATGCTTGTTACATTTGTATGTTTAGCTTAAATCTGATCCTAAGCTGTTTATGAATATAGATCCATGTCTTTGTATAGTTTTCTTCTTCTGTGATCTTACAGGAACTTGGTGAAGCTGGGCAAGTAAGGGAGCAGGTAGCTGGAAGCTGTCAAAGAAGAGAGGGATTGGATCAAAGTATTAGCGCAAGACACAGGTCGTTTCTTTCTATCCCCCTCTATCTTTAATTCATAAAGGAAATACAAAAGTAGTTTTCTCTGTTTGTTTCTAAGGCAGCTGTCACACCTTAGTGGGATAGAGAAGTTCTAAATAGACACTTTTCCCCTTAACACCAAGTACATCCAGTAAGAATCCCAATTTAACTTGGTTAACCTTTGGATTGATTCTGCCTTTTCTTGAGCCTTCTGTTTCCAGTTTGCCTATAGTTGCTGTGTCTTTGGTAGATACCATTTTGAAGATATTTCTGACAAATATCACTGGTTTAGAATTCAAGTTTTACTTCTCACCTCTATCGTTGCTTTCTTACAAATTTTTGGGCTTACAGGTGACTGAGCAATTATGAGCTTTACTTTTCAAGAAATTTTTCTCAGTGATGCGCGCATCGGAAACTGCCTTTGTTTCTTGATCTGGGCTTCCTTGATGTTTTTTTCGCCTTTTACGCTTTTCCTTTTAACGGATATAGAGCTCAAAATTTGTTAAAATAATGATTCCATCAGTTCTTGACCTTGAGTCTTAAACTGTCTATTTCTGATATCCACGTTGTCCAGTATCCATTTAACCATGTCCGTGTATGGAAGAATTTTGGGCCTCGCCGCTATTTGGTGTAAGAATGAACAAGCTAGCTCTGTAAGGGATGCCTCGGAGGAACTTTGTGAGCCTACAGTAGCCTCGACCTCCATTACTCTGGGATTCTCTTCCTCAAGTAGATTGTACATGCCTTCCCAGGTAGCAATACCAACATCTCAGTTATAGGCGGTGTCTGTATACAAGGGCGCCATTTCCTTCTCTTCAGAGCTCGGGGCTTTGCCTTTCTTTCCCATAGTATTCTGCGTACTACTTTGTATCATTCTCTGTTCTTCGTTCCTTCAATTTACAAGTGAAGTGAGAATAATGATAAGGAAAGGTGTCGGGAAAGCTTTAAATGTCAAAGACATATAAAATACACCACCTTACGTGAAATGATTTTTTGATAAGCACGAAACCCTATTCCATTAATTACTGGCAACTAACTCATTAATTGGCATTAAAGCGCATAACCAGGTCTTGGTTTATGGAAAATACTTTTTCGAACCACGAGCCCACAGGATCTGCGATGAAGCGATTTTGCGATTTGCTTCGCAATATCGCAGAATCACGACATCGCTTGCTTTCTATATCAAAGATCGTAACATCGCATTATCGCATAATCGTGTTATCACATTGCCGATTTTACCGTAATATCGCAGAATTGCTCTATCGCAATATCGCGATATCGCGGGAGTGTGGCATATGAAAATTTTTGTTAATCTGTTTCCTGCGATTTGTGATATGTGTCGTCGCATATTGGCAGTTTAAAGTTTTTCAATGTAAATGGTGTTTGACGCATGTGATGCGATATATGTCCGTAGTCCCATATTGCGATTTCGCAATTTTAGAATTCGGCTTACAAGGGGGTATTCATGATCCTTTTGAGATGCGATATTTCTTAAGGAATAATCCTACTTTATCATAAAACTTAGGGTTTTCTCCTAAGTTTAAGATGGTAAATTTTATTGAAAAAGGAAATATAAGCACTAGTTGATTTTTTAAATTTTTGACTAAGGGTCCCCACTTATTTAGTATTAGTAATAACACCAAATAAGAAGGGGGGTTGTTGCTGGCCACAACAGGAAGCTGTAGCCTTTTCATCCTCCTTTCTCAATTGATCTCTTGATTAGTTTGATCGACCATCATGTTCTCAGTTAGTTTGCATTTGTATAGGTATGCACAGTCACTGGTTTCTATCCTAGAGTGCTCAGTCTGGAAGTGTTTGTGTGTGTGTGTGTTTTTTGCCTTATTCCTCTCCCAACGCGCTTTCTGTTCTGAAATTCGCACTACCAATGCACTTTTTTTTAAAACAATCATGTTGATCCCATGTTCAATGCCAGTTTGGCCATAACATCTGCATTGATCCTTGATATTGGCAAAAAACCTAGGTTTCTCTACCAAACTCCAGTGTGTCTGGGCCCTTGAGGTCATGTTTTGTTCAGCATGACTAGATTTGTTGATGTTTTGATTGATTACCTCATTTTATTAGAAAATTCTTACTTCTTTGAACTTTCAAGTGTTTGAGTGCAATTAGATTGATTTTAGGGTTTATAGGTCATTTGATTGTCACTTTCCGCTTGTGAGTGTCATTGAGTCTCTGGTTTGCTAAATGATTAGGTATGTTCATATGGTAAAATCACTTGAAACATTGATTTACATTGGTTTCAGTTTGTTTTGTGCAAAGTTGTTTTTCATTTGTACTAGGTCATATTGCATTGTAAATCCATGTTTTTCATTTATCAAGCATAGATTACATTGTTTGGTTTACGAAATGAAATGAGTATATTTTATTATCTATTCAAAAGAGAAAGTGAAAGACATTTTCATTGAGTGCTTTTGAATTTGGTGTTACTTTGATTGATGCCTTGTTTGCATTAGGAGTATTTTGAATCAAAATATTCATTTTTTCTTTAGTTGAAGCTTAGTTGCATGTGAGCATTTGAAAATCAAAGAGAACATCATATAGGTAAAGTGCATCTTAGTAAAGTAAAAGTCATTTTTGCTTTCAATAGATTGCATGTTCATTAGTGAAAGTGAAGTTTAGTTTTTCTCTTTCATTTTGCATTTGGAAAAGTTAGTGGAGGCATATTGTTTGATGCATTCTCTTGTTTGATGCATTAATTGATTGAACCTTCTTCCCTCGTTAGTATAGAATTCATTGAAATGAAAGGTTTCCTTTTTCTCATATAGTTGCATTCTAGGATTCAGGTGACATCGTTTGAGCCCAAAATTGAAACTTAATTCAAGAAAAGCATTAAAATTTAATGAATTAACCTAAGGAGCATTTGGAACTTAACACAAACATTTAGAGGTCTAGGCTAGAGATGTGTTACGACATCTATGAACCTAGAATCTGTCATTAACTGCCTACATTGTATCCCGGGGGTGAAATCTCATTCCAGTACAAAAGTATATTGGAAGTTCTCCAGTACTCTTGGGTATATCGGAGGCACTCTAGTATGGAAAGTATATGGGAATGCTCTCACTGAAAGGTTATGCATTAGATAGTGCTAACATAGACTTGTGATCCCCATACCATCAAGTATGTGTTGGGAGACCTAGTAGGTTGCTATCTTTTAGCCACAGGTAACCGAGTCAGTTGCCTTCTAGACATGATACACCAAACACAACATTCAGGGAGATCAACCATCGTACATTAGGTCCTTGTTTTCGGCTAAGATGTATATAACGGTTCACAGATAATTGGTAAGCCCTCTTTCCTAGTACACCCTTTTTGATTTATTTCTTGTTTTTAAGTTCTAAAATTTAATTGGCCACGATAACATGACTTATCTATGCAGTTATCCTTGGCATCACATTACCTGATTAATAGTAAATTTTAATTGTAGGCTCAAATAAACCACCCCTTATTATTTTTGAGAAAAGGTCATTGTGGCTAAACCATCAGGTCACATTACATTTCGCTTTCATCATCTGACACTGAAGGGTCATCAAAAGGAGTTCATCTTGAGATTTCATAGTCACTTTAAGACCAAGGTATTGAACTTAGAATTATCCCGAGTATTCAACCCCCTACTTCTCATCCTCCACCTTGAGAGTTGTCATCTCAGGAATCTGATTCAGAAACTCCTGAGAGTCCATAGAGGTTTGTTTTATTCCCTCCGAATCCACTTTTTGATCCATTGGTTATATCTCCTCAACAACCTTATAGTCCATATGATAATCCTGGTGTGCCTTTCGAGTTATCTCCACGATCATCTCAAATTCCCCATCACCAAATGTTTCCACCCATGGCTCCGAAGGTGAGTTTCTAGCCTCTTCTTAAGGTCCTCCAGAAGTCTTAGCCACTCATACTCCTAGTGTTGACAATGATTTTGATTATGACTTTCCACCTGAAGGTTATCCATATGTGGGAAGTATTGCACCTCCACCACTGCCTAAAAGCAGTGAACCTTTGTTTCCAGTTGGGTATACCTCTTTGGCTCAATTAGTTTAGGTACTCCAAGTGTGTCTTCACTTTATAAAAATCCCATTTGGTCATTGGGCGCCATGCCTACTTCTGGTCCATTTGTTTCAAATTTGGCCTCTCAAATTCTTGTATCGACTAGAGTTTTGTCAGTTCCTATACAACCAACAGTTACGGTTGGGGCAATTAATGTCCCTATAAGTTCTTCAGGTCCTCCATTAAGTGGAAAATATGTGTCACCACCTATCCCACCACATAGGGGGCAACAACCACCTCTGCCTTATGTACCTCCTATTTTGGGTGGAGTTTATGTGAGTGCACCTCAAACTCATGCTACCAGAGCTAGTCAAAATGTTGGTAGTATACCTTATCCTAGTGGATCATCAATTCCATATGGATCAGGCCAAATCCCGTATCAATAGACTCTTTCAGCCAAGATACCCTACCAACAACTGTACCCTCTATATGGCTCACAATAGTGTCAAAATCCTCCTTTTACTCAATAGGAAGGCCCCCAAATGCAACCTAGTTTAAATCCCTCATTTGGGGCATCTATTCAAATTCAAACTGGAATTTATTAGTGCCAACCTGGAACTTAACAAATTCCTCAAGGAACTTTCCAACAACAACAATCTTATGTACAACAACGACCTTATGTGCAATAAGGGATTTACAAACAACCATTGCAGCAGTAAGGACAACCCTTGCAGCAACAAAACTAACCCTTGTATCAACAAGGCCAACCCTTACAGCCACAAGGTCAACCCATATAGCAGCAGGGTCAACAATTTTACCACCAGGGTCAACAATTGCAACAAAAACATTATAATCCATATGCTTCACAAGTCATTTATCCACCTTATGGCTCTCAATGGCCCATGGCGGGTTAGTATCAACCTTACCCTGGTCAAAACCCACCTTTGTGGGGGTAGAATCCACCTTTGTATGGTTAGAATACCCCTCAGTGGGGGCAATATCAAGCTCCTTATTGTTAAAATCTACCACTTTGGGGACATAACCTATACAAAAAATGATGGAATCCATAAGCTAGGCCTTATCAAAGGCCTCCCATGCCTTTCAATCCACAATTTCCTTTCCTAGCAATGTTGGAACTACCGGATGTGTCAAGACTCACTAATGATCCAATACTTCATTCGCCATATTGGCCTCCAGTTCCTACTAAGATTTCTGGAGATTGCCCAAACTTTGAAGGAAAGCTTGGAGAAGACCCCCAGGCCCAAGTTACGACTTATCATTTATGGTATTCATCTAATTCCTGGGTTGAAGACTTTGATCATCTATGTCTTTTCCAACGAACCGTGATGGGTGCTGTCACGAAATGGTACATCGAGTTACCTTGAGGTGCCTATAAAGACTTCAATTCTTTGGAAATGGCCTTCCTTACTCACTTCTAGTTACTGGTTCGATATGAAACTAGTACTCATCTACTTATGTATTTGAAACATAATACTGCTACCCACATCTCTGATCATATTCATGAATGGAGACGTCGACGTCGCCTTATCAAGTTTGATATACCTGATGAGATGTTAACTGAATGGTTTACCAAATCATTCGTCAACAAAATTTCCAAGGACATAGCTATGGGAGGTTGTGTAACTGAAGATCAAGCCATTTCCCATGCCCAATATTTAGATTTGGTGTATTCCCAATCTGGCACATTATATGATCTCTTGCCTGATGCTCTGAGACCATCTATGGATCCAGCATCTTCTAAACCTCCAAATGTACCACTTATCGATGGTATCATTGGATCAGTGGCTCAAACGTCTAGTAAATCTTCTTTGAAGCAAAATTCCATTTTGAATACTGCATCCAATCCTCCTTCGAATCCCTCTCCAAATCTTGTAAAACCTCTGAGGTTAATGTTGTTCAGTCTACAGCAGCAGACAAAGCCTCAAAACGTAAAAAGAATGGTAAAGGAAAATCAAAATATGATACCCAAAATAGGATCCTTGAAAGTCATCTGCTGATGATGCCTCTAAATGTAAGCCCATATATCCTTGCCTCATTTGTGAGGAAGATCACTATACCAAGGATTTTCCCGGTCATGCAGAAGTTAGTTGCTTGTTAAAGGTCACTCAAGGGACACCAGTTGTACTGAAAGAACCTTTTCTATCACAACATACATAATTGGTAGAACAACCACAATCTTCCACATATTCGGGTTCTTAGGTTTATATGAGTGGAACAATACCTATTTTTTTTGCCACCCTGTCAAAAGAGTATTCGACTCCTCCCAAACAGACTATGGAAAAATAATTTACTGATACACCTTCTACTTCTACTCCACCTAGTTCTAGTCCTCTATATTGAGAGACCTAGTAATGACTCTATTATCGACCACCTCCCAAGAGTGTCCTTCAGAAATCATCTTATAATCTGAATGCGCGAGCTTCCAAAAATTAAAATATTGTTGAAGATTTAGCTCAAGCCCCTTCAAAAATGTGTGCCTTGGAAGTTCTCCAGAGATGTCTATCGCAATGGAAATAATTACTATCTGCTATAGGAGGAATTGACCCTACTAATTTGAGTTTGATTACTTTTGACCTAGAAAATCATGTTCCACGTCTTCCCCATCAACTTGCGTTTTTAATCCAAGTCATTATAAAAGGGAAGATGATTCATTGGACTGTGATTGATGAGGGTGCTTCCACCTACATCATGTATGTTTCATGCTGGAAAGCTATAGGCTCTCTGCCTCTCAACCAGTCTCCAAACACCTTAGAAGCCTTTGATGGTAGAGGATCTCGTCCTTACGGTATTCTCACGAGCTTGCCCATCACGTTGGAAGGGAAAACTGTTGAATTAGAAGTAGAAGTTGTTGATGAAAATTTGAATTATAACCTTCTACTTGGACAAAGTTGGACTCATGCTATGTTTTGCATGGTTTCTTCTTTGTTCTGTGTGCTCCGTTTTCCTCTTGAGGGGAAATAATCACCGTTGATCAATTAACCTTTTTCTCTTCTAGTTATTCGAATGAAAACGTGCCATATGTGGGAAATACTGACATCCCTTATGAGAGTGTTGGGGTGGGTATTTTTAAATACTCTACTCTTATGGGAAAATTTTCCTTCCCACCTCCAAACGTCACTTCTATCAACATGATCTCCACAGCTTACGATCTTTGGATCGTTCCTTCCCCCAATCAAGTTGATTCTTTTGGCGATGTCATGCCACTCCGCCCAACAGAACAAGCCTATAAATATGCTGTTTTGGCTTCAGTGACCGCTTATGACTATTAGTATGCATATAGACGTGTATTCATAGTCTCCTTGGCTTGGTTCTTGGGATTCTACAGATCCCTTGAACGAGAGATTTCCCATTGACAAGAGTATGACCGAGGTTATGCCTCTTGAGGAAACTGCCTGGAATGATTCTCATCATCGTTCCTCATTTCTCTTGAGTCTTAGAGAGATTTCATTGTGTTTGGATACCTTTGTTTCCCATACACTCACCCATCCACTTCAAATGCCCATTTTGGTGCATGAAGTTTTGTCTGAGGGAAACATGGGGAACATTACTGCTACCATGCCTATCGACATTTCTATTAAACCAGGAATTGTTAAGAACATCCATGTCAGGGTTTCTTGTTCTCTTGATGAGATCAATATTTACACTGCCCTTTTTAAGGAATTCCATGATGTCTTTGCCTGGTCATATGAAGAAATGCCTAGCATAGATCCGAGTATAGTTGTGCACGAAATTCCTACTTATCCAGATGTGAAGCCTGTTTGTTAGCAACTTCATCCAGTGCACCCTAGAAAGGAAACCACTATTAAGGGAGAGGTTGAAAAAATTCTAAAGACTGGTTTCATTTACCCCATTCCATTGACAGATTGGGTTTCGAACATTTCCCTCGTGACTAAAAAGCAAGGGACTATTTGCATTTGTGTTGATTAACACGATATCAATCGAGTGTGTCCCAAAGAAAATCATCCAACTCCTTTTATCGATCAAATCATTGATGAATGTGATGGGAGTGATATTTTTCCTTTTATAGACGATTTTTCTGGCTACAACCAGATTAACATTCTTCCTACCGATCAACATAAAATTTCATTTATCTGTCCACGGGGAACCTTTGCCTACAAGAAACTTCCTTTTGGTCTGAAAATGCTAGTGTTACCTTTTAACAAGCGATGTGTTATGCTTTTCATGACATCAAACACATCATTCAACCATACATTGATGACTTACAGGATCATTCTGCTAAGCGTCATGATCATCCTGACCACCTATAAGCGATTTTTATTCATTGTAGACACTACAACATTCGTTTGAATTTGCATAAGTGTGTCTTCTGCATTGAATCTAGTCATCTCCTAAGGTTTTTTCTATCTAAGGAAGGCATTCAGATTGACCCCTTCAAATTTGAGGCCATTGTAAATTTACCCCCTCCACCATCTTTACATCAGTTGTAGAGCTTGCAAGGGAAAGCTAATTTCCTTCGTCGTTTTGTACCCAATTATACTGAACTTGCCAAGGGATTTACTCATTTGATGACAAAGGGGATCCCATATATTTGGGATGAAATCGCTTAAAAATATTTCGATGCATTAAAGAACACCTTCATTAGTGCTCCTTTGCTGCATCCCCGCAACTATCACCACAACTAATTCTTGTATTTGGCTACAACCGATAGTACTATTGCCATGGTACTGGTGCAAGACTATGATGATGGCAATGAATACGAGATCTACTACTTAAGTTGGAATCTTGTTGATACCGAAACTCAATATGCCCATGTCAAGGAAATTGCTTTAGCAGATGTTCACGTTTTTCAACGCTTTCGAAACTATATTCTCTTGAAGAAAACCACTGTGATTTCTGATTGCAACCCCATGACCTACATCCTAACTCATCAGTTGATAGGGGGAAAATATTATAAGTGGACTTTTATCCTTAAAGAGTTTGATTTTGTGTTTGCTACAACCAAATCAAATAAATCGTCGGTTTTCACTAAGTTAATTTGTTACCTTCCCTCCACTACCACATCTACGACTTTTGATGAGCTCATTTCTGACAAGACTCTCTTTCTCATCAACACTCTTGACCCATGGTACGGGAATATTATTGTCTGTCTCCAAACCAAAATTTTAGATAAGAGTTGTCCAATTTTAAACGTTGTCACATTCAACATCAGTCCCAACCATATCGAATCATTGGAAATACTTTGTACTATGTTGGTGTCGATTCTATCCTTCGTAGATGTTTGACACTCAAAGAAGCTAAGAGGCTCCTCAATGAATGCCACTTTAAGGCTTGTGGTGGTCATCTGTCAGTGTATGCTACTGCTAAGAAAATCTTCCGTACTAGTTATTTATGGCCTTTGATCTTTAAAGATTGCATTTTAGCATTCCAAAAATGTCATGCTTGCTAGATTACAACTGTAAATAGCATGCCCCACCCGCACCCCTACACCCAGTTGTTACCATCATCCATTTTCTAAATGGGGTATTGATTTCATGACCTGTAACCCTCGCTCGACCAAGGGGCATGGTTATATCATTGTCGCCATTGATTATTTCACTAAATGGGCCGAGGCGATGCCCACACATGATGCTGACAGTAAAACTGCTGCTCAATTTCTTTTCAACCATGTCATAGCTCAATTTGGTGTCCCTCAAGCCATCGTTACTGATCATGGATCTCATTTCCAAAATTACATGATGGCAGAGGTAACTGCTCGGTTGGGTTTGCGTCATGACAAATAAACTTCTTATTATCCATAGGCAAATGGCCAAGTTGAGGTAGTCAATAAAGTCTTGGTTACTATGCTTCAACGCACCATTGGGATGCATAAATCAAATTGGCATCTTATGCTATTTTTAGCTCTTCGGGCTTACTAAACCACAACTAATATTGCCATCGGATTCACCTGAAAGGGAGTGAAATCAAATTTTATAAACCTACAACAATGCAGAAAGTAAACTAGAGCTGACTATTCGCCCACGTGGTACTCATGATAGCATGAGACAACCCTAGTGACTCGGCCCAACAACTGATGCAGTATGGCAGAAACTCCTATGGTGTGCCTTTGGTAGCATAATGACACTTCATTGATCAAGGCATACTCTAGAATCCCCCTGGTCAAAACTTCCAAGTTATGCTCTACCTTGACGATAGGATCTGCTCCCTCCTCATAAGGAGGAGCCTCCTCAATTTGGCGTGCCACTCACCTGGCTATTGGAGAAACCCCTGGAGGTCTCTCTAGTCCCACATCTACACAACATCATAAGTCAAATCTCAGTACACATATAAAAAACAACAAAAACTTCAAAAATAGTTTTTACCTGAATCAGTCCACTGTGCCCCTAGAGGAAGTGGAAGATTTGGATCTCCTCAGAAATCCATACCTACATATGCCCAATCATCGACCATGATTAGCTACTCACGCAACCATCCAAAAAATGTTGAAGGGAATGACATCTGTTGGTCACCTCCATGTCGAGGCATCAACTCTCCCCATCTGAGTAATCGTGGATCTCTGGGCACCAGTGCATCCACTTCCAACCACTGATAATAGAATAATGACACACATTCTAGGATGAACATCACCAAAATAGATCCGAAACCAAATTGTTTCATATTCCCTAACTTGCACTTCGTTAGTGGTGCTTCATGCACACCAACAAACCTCTGCTCCAAATGAAAATCGTGGGATTTAGGCACTCAATTGCATATTGGAAATGAGACTTTGTTGCCTCATGCAATGCTTGTGCCCCAGCTACTCGAGCCATGGTGTGTAGGATTATTTTCTGTGGGAGGTTGGTAATGGTCTTTATGTCAATTTTATCATTGTGGGCCTTCTTGGCCCTCGAACAATGCCTCGCAATGACCATATCCGTGCTCTCTCCTCCAGTGCATGATCCAGACAACTACACCCATTGTCCCTTTCTAGACAACCCAGTGATGAAATAAATTTTGACAACCTCTATTTCGAGCTCTTGATCCCTGAACATGAATAGTTGGTGATTTACATCCCTCCAAGTGATTAGGTGCTGCAATAACTCAGGTTGTGATATGTTCCCGGGAATCATGAAGAAATTGAGTAATGCACATGCTCATAGGGCATCAATATAATCTTGATCCTACATAGCCTGATGGTCTTAGGCTTCATGACCCCTCTCTTTCCATTCAATCACCATTTTGCATTGGTTATCCTACAAAAAATCAACAAACCAACATTTCATGAGCATCCATGGAGAGAAAATAAAAAATAAACTATTTTACAGGGAATATTTCACTTTAAAATTTTCACCTAGGTGCCAATGCATCTGTTTATGGGTTTTCTTGCGCTGCCAATGCGAGGGCCTAATTGACTGTAGGGTGAGAAATGCAAGCTTGATGGGTGAAACCTGCACTGGTCACCCATGATATGAATTTTTTGCAAGTATTCCTTGCAACCTACCCTATGGATGAAAATGCATAAAATGACTACCAAAATGAAGGGAAGGGACATATATTTTACCTACAACAAGCGGCTCGACGAATGGTGTCCTGGATTGATCGTGCTCCTTGCTTGAAAATCGAGGTAAAATGAGGTAAAAATGCTCTCACAATTGCAAATTGGTAAAATGGTAAAAATAACTTACTTTTTTCCCTATTTATAAGTTTTAAATAATATTTTTACCAAATTAGGGCATATTTCACTCATTTTTTAATATTTTTCCTCGAAATCAGTAATGTGTGTTTCCTTGTGCAGCGATAGGTCATATATTCTTAGTGATGGTGATTTATCTTTATTGATTCAACGAGTTTTATTTATCACTTTTTTCGGACTCGTAAAAAATAAATGAAAATGACTCCCTAGAGTCATCTTGAAGCTCTTTATGACTCTAGAAAAATGAAAAGATTGTCGAGTACTCGTTGTTTTGAACTCGTAAAAGTAAATGAAATGAGGTCTACTCAGTATAAGTTTAACCCTTTTCCGCACTAACATAGACTATTGTACAAAAATGGAATACCTTAGTCAAACATGGCTAAAAGGTTCTCGTGGATATCATTTTCTACCTTTTCAGATTGAAGAGACAATTTATGAAAAGGGACCTTTGGAGTTTCCTTTTTCGCTTCTTTTTAAAACTCTCTAAACATGAAAAAGAAGTGGAGTTTCACCTTATTCAGACTTTTAAAACTTAAATTACGCAACACTTGTCACCATGACAAGGCCAAGTTTCTCCTTTCTAGGGCTCGTAAAACTTACTAGGATGGATTCATCCTAAGGGTGAACTTATATGGAAAGCATATGCTATCCATTTCAAGCTTGTGATAAAAAATATATGGGGTATTCACCATAAATGGTGGGGGAAAAGTGAAAGCGATCATCTCTTGTATTTTGTAAAGGCAGCATGTCACTCTTGAACATGACACTCATCTATTGCTCGTGTCAGGTTTGGGATATCCTTACTTAGTCACTTGCCTTCTTGGGTTTAGGGAATCCATTTTGCCTCTCATCTGATTATACCACTTCGTCATCATGACCTTTGATCTTATGTTGAGTCAAATGCTGCCAAACTCCAGAGTCGTGTCACCGATATGTTCAAGAGAAGTCCTATCTGCAGTTCTTTACCGCCTATACACTGTCTGACTTTCTGCCACAATCCTGGATCACACTTATCTACTCTACTATATCGTTTTGTTTCATATCGATGATGTGGGATTCATTATGGCCCTCCTTCGACGGATCACTTCCTATTAACTTCAGCTCATTATCTGGGAAGATGATCTAGAAACTCCTTTCTAGTACCTTAGAGCTTTCATGCCTCAATGTCAAGTTCTTTGCATTCAATGATACATTTACATCATTTCCTTTCTATTGGATGATTCCATGGGTGTTCGACTTCAGCTTCATTATTCACATTCGTGGATTGTGTTGATTGTACCTTGAGAACCATTGTCATTATTGGTGGTTTCTGTCGTGCCTATTAATGGTTTACATCATTGGTCGATAATCAATTGGTTTTATATCATGTTCAACTTCGAAACATATATTCACATGATTAGAATTTTTACGTTGATCGAGTCAAAACAAGAGGGCAAGACCTTGGACTTTTTCTGATAAAGTCTAGGTTACATGGAGTTATGAGTTATTCATGATTGTGCACATGTTTCCTCTGGATGGATGGTCGCGATGATGCCGTGGGTCCATATTCATGATCCTTTCTATTCGGATGGTTGCAATCATACCGAGGATCCTTGCACCTGATCCCTCCTATTCGGATGACTGCATCCATACCATGGATTCATGTATTATTAGATGTGTATTCTTGTATGATTAGGCATGATCATTAGAGATGTCAGATATGTATATGTATATGCTTGATTTGTAGGTCTCCTAATGGTGTTGTTCTCATCCTTGCACTGACTTGTAAAGAATCTCAACCATCACTCCCTGTTCTGCTGTCATGCTTTAAGGGGCATCTGTTACACAATATTTTTTCATACCTCGTGTTCACTTCCTGTCCATATCTCGAAGTGCCAAAACATTGACTATTATGCAACATATCCATCATGATATACATACCAAAACCTCCTTGAAGAATCAAAGGAAAACTGCCCTGAATCCATTCTGAAGAAGGTTGGCTAAAAACCCTAATTTTAGCATCAACACGTTTTGCTCCACTACTTTCCCGTGATGATAGCAGGTTGCTCAGTTATAAACTCATGCTGCCAACACGGGTTTTCATAGGAAAACCCATGCTAAACCTCTTCTGGAAGGTTTTCCCAAACTAGAGGAGAAGCTTCGCCTACTAGAACCTTCGGGAACAACGAGTTGGATATTGGTTGTTGTTGATATGGTCGAGCTCTCCCATTTGGACCTCTTGATCTTATCATCATGGGATTTCCCCTTGAGATGTGGACCTTCCTCCCTCTTTTGTGGATCCCTAACTCCCTCTCCCTTCCTATAAATTCACTCCCTTCCATCCCCAAATGGTTGGTCATTGATTATTGCATCCCTATGCTAAGATTATGCTTACATGCTACCCATTCTAGCTTGGAGAAGGAGTGCTTGAAGAGTATTTTCTTGGACTTGGACATCCACCAAAAGGAGGTCTCCAACATCAAGGCATAGGTTGTATGCTTCCCTTTTTAGCTTATTAATATATACATTTAATGTTCACTTTCCATAATTGTGTAAATGTTTATGCTTTTAGCTTAATACTCCTTGATCTATTAAGTAGTTTATGTTTGATGTATGCCATATATGCTCTTGCATCTTTCATAGCTCTTTGATCTTCCGTATAGGTACTCAGACGTGAATAATAAGTAAAGAGTGAAGCCTGGAGTGAAAGATTCATATCCATCTCCAAGGATCGAGCGATTAGCATCAGAGCGTTGTAGGTTTCTCCTTCTCTCTGCATTTGTCTAGCATAAGCCAGGAAAATGTATGTTAGTTTGTTTAGTTTGTTGCTAGACCCATTCATTGGTCTAGAGGGACCTCCTCTGTCCGCAGAGGGGATTTTCCTTCACAACACTCCCTCTCAGCAAGAAAGAGATTACCAACTACCCCTATCTTGCACCTGTGGAACTTAGACTCCCCTCTTGACAAGGCCTTTGTCAAAATGTCAGCATCTTGTTCCTCTGCCTGAATGTACTATAACGACTTTATCTGCCTCTGCACACAATCTTGTAAGTGGTGATACTGAATATCTATCTGCTTGGATCGATGATAAAAAAATTGATTTTTAAAGAGCTTGATGCAACTCTAATTATCAAAATAGATCACAATTGGATCCATAATATTTCTCATCTAGATCACCTCACATGCTGCTTTACTGGAAACCATGCATTCTGCTTTTGCCGAGCTAAGTGCCACATATATTTTCTTCTTGTTGTACCAAGAAACCATTGCAGAGCCAACACTGAAAATTCCACCTAATGTACTCTTTCGATCTGATGGAATCCCCTCCCAATCTACATCCATGAATCCACACAGCTTCACTCCCTCTATCCGTCTGTACCATAGTCCAAACTAGGTAGTGCATCTGAGGTACCATAGAATATGCTTAGCTTCCCTCCAAAATAGTTTGGTTGGCCCAACCATAACTTGGCTCAGCTGTGCAACACCCTCCTCCCACATCTACCCAAGTAACCAAGCAATAGGGTTAAAAATGTGATGAAGAGTTACTATGATATGATTCAACTCCCTATGTAAAAGTTAAGGAAGTGGAACTGACAGAACACAAACAACCTGACCCTCTACACATGCAACAATACCCCCAGGAGCCATCCAACCCATCCAGGTGACTAGCCCCTGAGACAAACTATCAGTTTTCTCCCTTAAAGCCCCATTCAGTCTCTTGACATGGGCATGCATGCGATTGGGACCCTCCACTCGCTCTCACAACAAGGCATGAATGCGACTGGGGACCTTTCTAGGTAGTTCTGTGCTAGGGACTCTGGATTCTGTGCCACTTTTTCAGGGCCAGGACTGAGGCATTTACCTAGAACTCCATGAAACTTCCAGAAATGAAAGGTAACATAAAAAAAATGGTATAAATGAAAATAATTGAACAAGGACTTGACTTGAACCCTACTAGCTATGACATGCATTTCATCAAACATGTCACAAATATGCATTTTACAGGTTTAAACAATAGATTTGAGCATAAGGGTCTCATACTTACCTGAGAATCACTAAGAAGCATTGATGCCTCATCACAATAACTACATTACCATCTATTAAGCCATATATTCATTATACCTTTAGTGATTAACCAAAATATTATGAGACCCATACATTATTACTGTCACAAAACTCATTCATAACCAACATATAACCAACATAAATATCAAGGATATAACAACCATATAAGCAACATATAAACATGTATATTTACCCATAAAATACAGAGGAGAAAGAGAGCTCTTATTGAAGAATCTAAAGGCCAACTAGGTTCGGTACTTCCATGTTTCACCTGACAATAGATTGGCTGAACCAAGTCTCTCTTGAGCCAATCACCCCTGTGCCATATTCCAAGAATGAATGTGGGTTCTCATAGAACAAATCCATCAAAATCAAACCAGATATTCCAAGGGACAAACCACCTCAAACCTCAACCAGTAATTCCACCTCATGGTCGGAAATCACTATCCATCACCATATTGGTCTTTACCCAAGCTGTCTACGGTTCCAGAGTGTTTGTTCCAACCAAGGCTCCAGGACTAGTAACTCAACCCACAACTGGTGCCCGGCTCTAGAGTGTTTTTCCAACCAAGGATCTAGTACTAGTAACTCAACCCACCAAGGGCTCAAGAGTGTTTTTTCAAACCAAGGCTCCAAGACTAATAATTCAACCAAATACGTTACAAGGATCGAGAGCATTTGTCCAACAAAGGTTCCAAGAACTAATAACTCAACCCAAAACTAAAGGAACATGAGAACCAACCAGAAAACAAGGGGAAAGATTCCCACAACACCATGGTGATCTAGGAGGTGGAAAGGCTAGGAAAAACCACTGTCAAACCAAGAAATCCTCCATGCCAATGAAATATCATGACCAAAAAACCACATGCATTTTCCATGCATGCCAAAACTAGTAAGGAAATCATACATGCAGTTGGGTACCTTCAAGAAAAACCCACTGTAGTTGCTAATCCCAATGTCCTATTGCGCTTTCTTGCTCTATCCCAAGTATGCCACACTCCTCCAAGAGTTCTCCAAGAAAACTCTAAGTGTCCAAGAGTATGAGAGAGATAGAATAAAATGAGAGATCCAAAACTAAACTAATCAAAATCCATGAAATGATCCTTAAAAGCCTTTTTATTAATGATGCCTCTATTTTCTTCATTTTCCATTATTTTCCTCCTCACATGCAAACTATGACCTTTCACCTTCCTTTTCTCCTAATTTCCATTATTTTCATAAAGAAATTCCAATAAATGCCACTTTTACTTTCCAAAGTCCTAGCCATTTCCTTTGCCAATTTCCATAGCCTTAATAAACCAAATGAACACCCACACTAGGATTTTTTTCCCAACATTCATCTTGGAATACGTGTCCCATGACCATGGCTATTATTTTTCTTTTATTAACTTTCATTACATGGATTTTTGACCAGGGTTGTTACAAACCCCTCCCCCTTGGGGGAACATCATCCTCGGTGTTCAATGACACCTACAACCAACAAGATCGTTGAAAGCAAAACATACTGCCCATGGAGCTTTATAACTTAGCTCATTGCAGTATTTACAATGATTAAGATGATGAGAAGAAAACCTACATGACAACATAACAACATGATAACCATAATGACATTACACCCATACCACTTATTGGATATTTATAACACATATCATGGCAGTATTTACATCCATAGACATATGTACAAATACCAAAATATCATACCAAGCATATACCAAAGACATATATCAAGGATGTTTTCTCGACCAGCGAATAGAGAAGGATACATAACCTGTATCTGATCTGCCATCTCCCATGTAGCTTCATCAAGCCCAAAGTGCTTCCATTGTACTTTAACCTATTCAATTTCTCAGTTCTGGAGCATCGGAATCTTTCTCTAAAATATACACTAAGGTTCTGGTTGGAATTCTCCTTTTGGATCCACCTGCAATACAAACTAGTCAATCATATGATCAACATATTTAACATACTTTTTAAGCAATGATACAAGGAAAACATCATGGACTTTCACTTTCGGAGGCAGTGAAAGTCGATAGGATATTGGTCCAATCATTTCAAGAATCTTGAAAGGTACAAAAAACCGAGGTGCCAGCTTGGCACATGATCCAATACACAAGGAGCTCTTCTTGGGCTTGATGTGCAAGTACAACTGCTCCCAAAACTAAAGCTCCTTAAACAAACTGTTCCAATCTGCATAGATTTTCTACCTGTCCTGTGCTGCCTTTAGATTCTTCTTGATTACCTACATTTCCCATTCCATTTCTGCTAACATATCTGGTCCAATCAATACCCTGTTCACTAGGTCACTCCAACTGATGGGAGTATTACAACTCTACCCATACAATGCCTCAAATAGACTCATCCTCAAAGACTCCTGATACCCATTATTGTAAGTGAACTCAATCAATGGCAGATACTCCTCCCATCTCCTATACTGATGCAACACATGCATCCTCAACATATCCTCCAATGCTCTGTTGACCCTCTCTATCATTTCATCTGTCCGTGGATGATTAGCTATACTAAAGGACAACTCTATACCTAAACCTGCAAACAATTCCTTCCAAAATTTGGAAGTGAACTTTGCATCCCTATTTGACACAATATTCTTTATAACACCATACAATCTGATCACATCTCTAATGAAAATCTATGCCACATCACTAGCTGAATAGGTATATTTTACTGGAATGAAGTGTGATACCTTAGTCAACCAGCCCACCATAACCATGATGGAATACTGTTATCTAGATGTTCTAAAAAAAATGTGATGAAGTCCATGGAAATGACCTCCCATTTCCACTCTGGAATAGAGATTGGATGTAGTAACCCACCTAGATGCTTACACTCTGCCTTTACTTGTTGACAATCCAGGCATCTCACCACAAACTCTACCACTTCTTTCTTCAAGTTCAACTAGTAGTATAACTTCTTCACTGCTATCAATGTATTTTGATATCCCAGGTGACCTAAATATGGTTTCACATGAAACTCTCTCAAGAAAAGATTCTTGAGCTTGATGTCATCTAGCACATATATCCTGTCCCTAAATCTGATCAAACAATTTGCTGTGAGATGATAGTCCCCATCCTATGGACCTGTACCTACACCTGTACCTGTAGATGTATTTGTACTCTGTTGTAACCTGTGCCTTAGCTCCATTTACTTGTTATCATGTTGACCTGCCTGTAATATTTGAGCTTGTAAATCTATCCCATAAGAACTCGTAGCTACTATATGGTGCACCTGTATCCGCCTGCTAAGAGCATCTACAACTTTGTTCTCTTCAACTTTAATGTACCCGATCTCAAATTCGAACTCACTAATTATGGCCAACCATCTAGCTTGCCTGGAATTTAGATTCAGTTTGTCAAATTGATACCCCAATCCACTATGATCACTCATCAATACAAATCTCCTACCAAGAAGATAATGCCTCCACATCTTCAATGCATGAATGATCGTTGCCAACTTAAGATAATGTGTCAGATAATTCTTCTCGTGCTCATTTAGTTTTCGTGACGCATAGATTACTACTTGTTCCTCCCGCATAAGAAATCCACCAAGTCGTATTTTGTAAGAATTTGTGCATCCCACAAAGTCTTTGTCTGAATCTACAATATTTAGCACTAGAGAACTTGTCAACAACTATTTCAGTTGTTCAAAACTTGTTGCATATTCTTCTGTCCATTCAAACTTCTTTCCTTTTTGCTGCAATGTTGTGATGGGATATGCAATCTATGAGAAGTCCTTGATGAACCTCCCGTAATATCCTGCTAACCCCATAAAGGACATTACCTCATCCACATTCCTAGGAGATGCCCACTCCATGATAGCCCTTATCTTCTCTGGATCTACTACTATACCTTCCTTGGAAACCACATGTCCCAAGTAATGTACCTCTGTCTGAAAGAAACTGCATTTTGTAAGCTTGGAATACAACTGATGTTCTCTTAGAAATCTCAATACTGCTGATAAGTGTTCGACATGCTCTTCATTTTTAGAATATACCAATATATCATCAATGAATACAATAACAAACTTGTCTAGATAAGGGCACAACACACTATTCATCAAGCACATAAAAGTAGTTGGAGAATTTTTCAAACTGAAAGGAACTACAACAAATTAATAATGTCCATACCTGGTCCAGAAATTTGTCTTGTAAATGTCATCTTCCTTGATGCGTACCTAATGATATCCAAATTTCAGATCAATATTCAAGAACACTGCTACTCCCTTCAACTGATCAAAGAAATTATTAATCCTTAGCAATGGATACATGTTCTTGATGCTCACCTTGTTCAATTTCTTGTAATCAATGCACAACCCGAGAGTACCATCCCTCTTATTCACAAATAATACTGGTGTGCCCCATGGTGATACACTTGGCCTAATGTATCCTTTGTTAACCATTTCATTTAACTATAACTTCATCTCTACCAACTCTGGAGTGCTCATCCTGTATGGTGCTAGTGCTTCCCTTGGTACCAACTCAATATAAATATCCACTTCCCTATGAGGTGGAAACTCTGAAATCTCTGCGAGAAATAAATCCTGAAACTGTTATAAAACTAGGTTCCTCAAATTCCTTACCTTTTTCATTAGAAATATGTGCTGCAAATAACACACACCCTTTTCCGCGACTATGATTTGCCTGCATAGCTATCACCATCCTTCTTCTTACCTTTTAAGACTCTTTGTTTTCCATTATCATCCAAACACTCAATGGATTTGTCATAATAATCCACCTTGGTCCTATGAAGATACAACCAGTCCATGCCCAACAACATACTATATGATCCAAACGACAATACACTCAAATGTATTAATGTAGGCATACCATTCAACTCAAGTGCACAAGCTCTTACTCAATGATGAACCACATTCTTTGTACATGTATCCAACTACACTAACCAAGACTCTGCATGCACTTCTTTATTCAAAGCACACTTATCCACCAAGTTAGGATTAATATAACTATAATTAGATCTAGGGTCAATCAAAATAAAAACAACTTGATCACAAAGATTACCATCCATCTCAATAATAGATGCCTGGTGATCTTCCTGCATGTTATCCAACACTGCATAGATCCTAAGAACACTCTGTCCAACATCCCCAACCGTTTGTGCCTCCTGGGCACTGTAAATCTGCAGTCTACCACCCTGATGTTGTGGACAATCTCTCTGACATTTATCTTTGCCACAAGTCCAACATCATACGGGCTTCCTATCATCACCCTTGTTCTACTCAGACCAAAATTATTGTCCTCTGTCAATTGCATTGAGCTTCTTGTGTGGCGCTACATTCTCTTTGTTACTTATGTCTTGAGGCCTTGCCTGTTTCTTTTCCCATTTCCCTTTATTCTTATTATTACCTTTCTAGTCTAGTTTAGTCTTAGATTTGGGCATTGATTGCTCGTAACAATGATTTATCTTTCAGATGGCCTCCTCGAATGATCTAGGCTCATCAAACTTAACACTATCCTTAAATGCTATCAGCAAACCATTTATGAATCTCTGAATCTTGGTGTTGTCCTCCTTGAGGTAAGGAATATATCTCAACAACTCTAGAAATCTTCTAGTGTATTCCTCGTATGTCATAGATCCCATCTTTATCCCATAAAACTCTTTTTTCATGTTTTCATAGTACCTCTCTGATAGGTATGTCTTCCTGAATAGTCTCTTTAATACACTCCAAGTCAACTCCTCCTCATAAATATCTCTAACGTTCTTTACAGATTACCACCATATATCTACTTTACCTCTAAGACTGAATGTAGCTATTCTAGCCTTCATGTTGTATGAGTAATCACGTATCTTGAAGAACTTATTCATTCCAAGCAACCACACTTCTGCATCCTATGATTTTTTCATTTCCTTATAAAATGTAGGTGGATTTTCTCTCTTGAACTCATCTAGAAAATATCCCCTATCACTCGTCTTGTAAGGATGATAACGATGATGACCATGATACCTGTTAGAACCAAAACTATAATAGTACCTGTGTCCATCACCTCTCTTGTCCAGTGTATCCAAGAACCTTCCATCCCTGATTGTATCATCTCTATCTGACCTGTTCCCACTGCGATATATCCTACCATATGCCCCATTAGTCCTATCCTCCTGTCCATAACTAATCTAAAGTGGTCCCTGCCTCTGCAACTTTGACAGACTCTGAAGAATTACTACATTCACTTCTTCTTTTCACTCCTATGCTTGTATGATTATGTCATTATTTTCTTTGCAGCTCCTTATTGCTTCCTTCGAACTCCTCAATGTTTCTGCTAAGTTAGAAGAATTCCCAACACCACACTACTCATCAGATTCGTAGGGAGAATATTTGTATTCTACCATCTTACTAGTCATCTTTGATCTCTTCTTCCTGTAAGGTATATTATGCAAGCTAAACCAAACCATAAACAAACCAATGTACCTTAGTATATTTTGGGGAGGACATCTCATCTGCAAGACCAACCAGATTAACGCAATATATATATATATATATATACACACATAATCATATCAACATTTATTCATCGTTTCAATTATTATCTAGTCATCAATGCATGATAACTACAACCAAATCAATGTATGCATAATGATATATAAGCACTGGCATGCATAACCAATGCATAACTAACATACACTCATGACGACCACATACAACCACAAAACCATCAACTTTCATATATCGACACCACTGTAATCATCACCAACACCATGCATATGCAACATGAACATAGACCACAAGCATAAGGAACACATATACAACCGACATGTACATATGAAAACACCTTCATCCAAGGGGAACATAAACTAGAAACCACCCAAGGAAAATGGAACCATGCTCTGATACCACTCGATAACACTCTCCTCCAGCATATACTAAAGTAACCAACCAACCGGGGTAAACATGTGACAAAGAGTTACTATGATATGATTCAATTCCCTATGTAACAATTATGGAACTGAAACTAAGAGAACACAAACAACCTGACCTTCTACACATGCAACAGAACCCCTAGGAGCCATCCAACCCATCCAAGTTACCAACCTTTGAGACAAACTGACATTTTATTGCCTTAAAGCCTTAGTCGATCCCTTTACATGGGCATGCATGCGACATGTACCCTCCAATCACTCCCACAACAAGGCATGCATATCACTGGGGACCTTTCCAGGTAGTTATGTGCCAACAACTCTAGATTCTGTGCCACTTTTTCAGGGCTAGGACTCAGGCCACTACCCAGAACTACATGAAACTTCCAGAAATGAAGGACAACATCAAACCAATGGTACAAATACAAATACTTGAACAAGGACTGACTAGACCCGTACTATCCATGACATGAATTTTGTTAAGCATGTCACAAATATGCATTCTATAGGTTTAAACAACAAATTTGAGCATTAGGGTCTCATACTTATATGAGAATCCTTCCCTTCAAGATGTTTCATTTCAAAATCGAACTCACTTAAAAATTCTCTCCATCTGGCCTGTCGAGCATTTAGGCTAGACTGGTTGAAAAAGTTTGTAAGGATGCTATGATATGTTAACAACAAAAATTTCTTCCCCAACAGGTAGTGTAGCCACATTTTAAGTGCCTGCACTACCATTATTAATTCAAGGTCATAAGTAGAGTATTGTTGTTCATACTCCTTCAATTTTTGTGATTCGTAAGCAATAACTTTTCCCTCTTGTGTCAGCACTCTACCCACACCTTCTTTACTTGCATCAGTGCAAACCATGAAATAATTTTCTGGATCTACTACCTTTAATACTGGTACAATGGTAAGTAGGTGTTTTAGTCTTTCAAAGCTTTGCTGACACTCTGCTATCCATTGGAAAGTGCGTCCATTTTTCTGTAAAGAGGTCATTTAGGAAGGCAGTTTTTGAAAATCCCTCGATAAACCGACAGTAGTACCCTGCCAAACCCAGGAATGATCTGATATTAACGAAATTCTTTGGAGTGTTCCATTCCATAATATTCTTGATCTCCTCCTGGTCCACCACTATTCCATATGCTGATATAACGTGACCCAAGTATTGAATCTGATCTTTGAAAAAGTCACATTTGCTAAATTTAGCATATAACTAATTTTCTCACAGAGTTTGCAACACTATTCTCAGATGTTCTTTGTGTTCCTCCTGATTCTTAGAGTATATTAAAATGTCGTCAATGAAAATCAGTACAAATTTATCAAGATAGGGCTGGAAAATACCGTGCATCAAACTCATAAAGGTAGTTGGGGCATTTGTGAGGCCAAATGGCAACACCACGAACTCGTAATGACCATAACAAGTTCGGAATGTAGTCTTATAAATGTCCTCCTCCTTTATCCTTATTTGGTGGTAGCTAGACCTTAAATCGATTTTTGAAAATACTTTTGCTACTTGCACCTAATCGAATAAATCATCAATATGTGGCAAGGGATATTTTTTTTGATGGTCAGTTTATTTAACTCACGATAATCGATGCATAATCTCAAAGTTCTATCTTTCTTCCATTCAAACAATACAGGGGCTCCCCAAGGGGACAGGCTGGGGCAGATGTACTTTTTATCCAGAAGCTCCTGGAGCTGCATTTTGAGTTTTGTCAATTCAGGTATGCTCATGCAATAAGGGGCCCTGGAAATAGGGGTTGCACCTGGAATTAGTTAGATGGTGAAATCAATATCACACTTGGGTGATAATCCAGGAAATACATCAGCAAACTCCTGAATGATAGGAATATTTTCCAAAGAAGTGATTTTTTTTTGGTGTTTGTAAATCCCACTTGAACAACATATATTTGACAGCCTTTCCTAATACACCTTCCTAGTTGACTAGCAGTAATAGGATGCAGTTTGGTATTTGTCTTGATTCCTTGAAGTTCCTTCCTTTGTCCTGATTCCATGATAAAACTGATGGTTTTCTGCTTGCAGTCAACTAGGGACCAACATTTTTCCAACCAATCCATCTCGATTAAAATGTTGTATGAACCCAAAGGAAGTATGTTAAGGTCCATGTGAATGGGTTGTCCTGAAATTGTTATGGGACAACATTATGTTTTACAACTACCCTTCTTTTTGTCCCAGTGGCTAATTGAACTAGCCATGGTTTCGGAAAATTATGGCTCTGCAGTAGACACTTTTATACCACCTTAGGACTAACATAGCTTAAGCTAGCATTGAGACCAAACAAAACAGAGATAGGTTGATTAGCAATCATACCTTCACATTCGATCATGGTGGGATGATATTTTGCCTGATGATCGTCCAGAGCAGCATTGGGTTGATTCCTTGCTGGGAATTTACTGAGAGGTTTTTTCTATATATTTATGCCATTAGAAAATTTTAGGTTTCTAGTTGGGATCAAATTCCTTCCCTTCCTATTCGACCCTCCTTTATATCCTTCATTTTTCTGTTTCATTTACTGGTAACATATGTGGGCTTTTCGCACTACATCATCCATTGTTTTGGGGTAGTCAAACTCAAGTTTTTCCTTCATAGAATTGGGTAGGCTACTAATTAAATGTTGAATCTTGGCCTCTTCCTCTTGCATATAAGGCACATAGCATAGTAAGGAAGTGAATCGTGCCACATATTCATCCATAGTTAAGGTTCCTAGTCTTAACTCATGAAATTCCTTTGATTTTTTGTCATAGTAACATTCAGTTAGATACTTATCTTTGAAATCCTTTTTGAATTCAGTCCTTATAACCCGTTCCTCGTTAATTTTCCTCACTGTTTTGATTTCTTCCCACCAAAGGTTTGCCTTACCCCTTAACTGATAAACTACCAATCGTGCCTTTAGTTTATCTGTGTATTCGTAAATCTGGAAATATTTGCTCATATCAATTAACCAAGCCTCTACTACCTCTGTTAGTGTCAGTGTTTCACACTGCCATCAGTGATAAAAATCTGCTCTTTTTCATTTCATAGTAGGAGTCCCATACTGATGAGTTTGCATTCCATTAGGTCATGGATTCACTGATGGTAAGGTTTACTTCAATTTTCCCTCATGATCTGTACTTGTTGATCATCTTCCATATATTTCAGTCATGGCTCATGTTCCATTTGCAATTCATTTCATTAGGTGTTAGGGTTTGGTCTCATTAGGTTTTAGGGTCCCACCATGGTCAAATCCAATAATTACATGCCAATAATGATCAGCAAGTACATGAGGAGGCCAATAATGATTATCAAAGCCATAATTTATCATTTTGAAAGCCTAATGTAGTTCTCACCTCAAAACTTGTTTTGAGGTGAAAACATGGTATTTTGTTTTTATCTTCATTAATGATGTAATTTTATGTTTTCATATGTAATATTGGTTCCCAGCTGCTCCTAAACATCTTGTGATGTTGCCAAGCACCTGCCACTACAAAAAATCAGGTTATCATGAGCACAAATCCACCTGCAAAAGCAAAAGAGAACAAGCACTAAACCCTAATTTCCTCTCCCACTGAGCTAGGGTTGGCTATGGGATCAGAGATATCTGAGCAGAGGAGGCATAAGGTATATCATAAGGTATGAGGCCATTTCATATCATCAAACATCAGGTCTCCATCATTTGTCGAGAAGTCATTCCAAGGAACAAGCCATTCACCACACATAAGGGCCGATTTTTCTTCAAACTATGTTCTAGACCAAACAGGGCAGAATTTGGAAAAAGTGAGAGAGGTTTTTGTCCACAATAGGCCAAGGAAGAAAAACCTCCTTCACTTTTTACACAGGTGTCATGGTTTTAGAGAAATGTCAAAACTACAGTCGCTACAAGAGAGTTGTTGCACTTCTGGAGTGACCTTGGAAAAATCAATTTTTCTCCTAGATGGAATGACTAAATGACTTGCTTGATGAGTCAAATGATAAATAGACACAAATATATTTCCAATGAGCTATCATAAGCTCAATTTGGAGTTGAGGAAGACCTCCAAAAGTTGACTGAAACAACACTATGCATTTTGGTAGCCTCATTCTGCACATTTTGACCAGTCTTGCGAGATTGGACTTTTGACATGGCAAATGCTGAAAAATTCAAGATTTTCTGGAAAGTAGAATAGACAGGCTTTCCAGCAAGCTATCCCACGCCAAATTTTGACATCAGGAAGGTAGTCAAAAGTCGTCCTAAAGTTGCGTTGCGCTTAGGGAAAGGCGCTGCGCGTAGGGAGTTTTTTGCTAGTGTATTTTTGAATGGGCACTACGCTTAGAGCACAGAACTACGTGTCTGGGCAAGAGCACTATGCTTAGAGCAGACAACCATCCCATCACTCCAAACTTCAAATTTTTGCCCAAATTGCCTCCAATCTCGTATTTGCAAGTAAGTACCTGCTCTTATACAATGTTTAGATTGCAAACTTCATGTTGTAGACCTCTCCTCCATTCTCATTATTAAACCCTAATCCTCTTCCATTAAAACCCTAATCACTTGGTCCATTTCACTATCTAGCTTCATAACTAAACCCTTTCATTCATCATTCCCTCCATACTCATCTACTTTTCATCACCTATCTTTCATTTCCATAACCCTCCCTTCACTCTCATAGCCTATGCTCTGTTTATAACTACATACATTCACTTACAAACCCTAGAGCATACCCATCATCCCATTTACATTGTCCCATCTACACTGTCAACATTTGTGCAACTAAATAGCTAGTTCAATGGATAGAGGAAGTGATTTTGATTATGATGAGGAGACAGCAAGTGATAGTTCAGTGGAGAGACATAGGCAGCAGAGAAAGCCTCATAAGGGAGGCAAAATCATAAGAGAAGAGCCCAATAATTTAAGAGAATTGCAAGCCTGTCCACTAGCAGTTTCATGTTTTAGGCACCTTGGATGTTATGAATTTTGTGAACTAGTGGAGAGGGTCCAGTTTCATCATGAGCTTGCTAGACTTTTTGCGGCTCACTTGCATAACTATGAAGTGACACTGGCTGGAGTAACTTTCACAATATCACCATCTATTATTTTAGAGGGCCAACAAAGATAACCAAATGATGAGGCACATGGCCTATCACTACAGGACACGGAACAAAATTTGCAACATGAGAATGAAGAGGATGAAAGCTAGGTTGAGGAGAGCCTTAGAGGGAAAGAAAGAGCAAGATAGACTCAAAATGTTGGCTGAAGCCTCTTTGGCCAACCAAAGCACTTAATGATGGTGCTCCATGCCAAATTTGGGAAAATTTTGAGAAGTTTTTGTATTTTTGAAATTCACAACACAGAAAATTTGTCCAGAAGCGCAATGCCACCAGTGCTGCGCTTTTTCCTGGGGCATCCATTGGAGAAAAAGTTGACATTTTTGGATTCAGAATGATGAGGACATTCACCCTAGAACTTTTCAAAAGATTTGGAGTAGAGCTGGTTCACCAAAAGGTCCACAAACTATCAAAAAATAACCTTTCTACCTCTTTTTGGACACACAGAAGCAGTCTTGGGAGATTCAAGCTTTGAGGGGGCACATGACCTCCAAATTCAAAAATTCTAGGTGTTCCAAAAACTACACTTGAAGACCTTTCCAATGAGCTATCATGGGCTCAATTTTGCTAAGGGGAAGGCCTCCAAAATCAGGTGGAAAGCGGCGCTATGCTTAGGGCCATTTTGCTCAGGGAACTAAAATTCGCCTGTTTTGACTGTGAATTTGATTTCTTTTTCCTCATGGATGATTTCACTGATGTAATTGATGATGTGGCATGTAAATGTAATGGTAAAACAATGTTATAGGGTAGATTCATTAGTTAGAGGTGGTTTTGAGGCAAATGAATCAGTTTCCCCTCTTTTAGAGACAAGTTGTTTGATTGCCTATATTCCAATTCTTTGTTGGGAAATGGTTGAAACAACCCCTCTTCTCATGGATTCGACCCTTGAAGGTCAGGATGAGTAGTTTAGATGTCTATATTATGTGTTTTCTTGGTCATTTGGTGGGGTTGGACTCACTTGGATGCTCTGAGCTTGATTGTACACCATTGTAAGCAGTTTGGCAAGGAAATTAATAGGAATTGCAACTATTTTTATGGGATCCTTGTGGTATGGTGTTTTAGCATAGTTTCTTCTTTTGTTATCAGTTGTTTACATATTTTATGTATGCCATCATCTATTTCACTGCTTCTAATTGAATGATATCAAGATAGATAGGTAGAATCCATTGTTTGCAGTGCTCTACCTTGGGAAATCATTCAGTATTCTATGTTTTCTGTTGTTTGAGAAGGATCCATGATTGCCACATGCCCTCCTCAACTCCTCACCGGTCTTAGACACCTCACTTCACTTAATTTCAAGTGATAAAGCCTATACCTACCTTGCCCCATAGAACACCCTGCATTTTGACCTAATTTCCCAGACCTAAACTGCCCAGCTCCATCTGATCCAGCAAACACCAACAAATTCAATAAAAACCTTTCGAGCTACTATACCTAGCCTAAAATGCCTAGCTGATCCAGTCACCCCGACTGAGACCCTAAATGAGAGAGCCCTCTCCCGACCTTGTAGGGATAGCTACGAGGTTAAGTGGTTTGTGGTTACCTTGGAAGCTTGCCTTCTTTAGCCTGAGGCAAATCTAGGTGATAACATAGTGGCGACCATACTGGGGAACTAGTTTTATGTTCCTCAGTAAAAAGTATCAAGCTCAGATCTGATTTTTGATGGTGGACAACGATTAGACACCGGAAGAATAAAATCATTCACCTGGCGAGTCTGAATCAGTTTTGAGATCAGATCCAAGGACTCCACTAGAGGATGAACCTGACCAGAAAAAGCATGAAAGGACAATATGGAAAGATCAGGTATTCAAGTTGGAATTTCATCCAAGACATTATGTTCTTTGTTATAAATTATTTCTTCTCTTTTCCTGAGAATGTCAAGAAGGCTTTATGAAGTATACTGTATTTGAGAAAAGATCCTAGACCTGCATTTGATTCTTTCCCTTTGAAGATTGTGAATACAAAATGTTTGCATGCCTTTGATCTTGATCAAGACCCTTCTTTTGAATCTTATGATGACCATCTTCAAACTGATGAGCCTAAAGAGACCAAGACTGATTCTATAGCTTTTGTATATACCCCTATACCTTGTAAAATTCTGGATAGATACAAGCCTCTAATTTTACCTCCTATATCCCATGCTTTCCCTAAAAATCATTACCTATATCTACCAAGATTTGATGGTGAATGTGACAACATCACTGCTGAGAGACATGTACTGAATTTTGAGTCTTTTCTTGACCTTTTTGAAGTTGATGAAGAGGATGTCATTATTAGGATTTTTGCTCTTTCTTTGCAAGGCAAAGTCAAGAGTTGGTTCAAAACCCTACCTGATGCAAGCATCTCAGATTTCCAGCAGTTCGTCAAAGTGTTCCTTGACAAGTGGGTGGTCAGACAGAACCCCTTCTTGATTCTAGAAGAGTATAACCAGCTGAAAAGACTGCTAGGGGAGATAGTACAACAATTTTCTACCAGGTTTAACCAAGTCTATTTTTCGATATCAGTTAACATAAGACCTCCTCTTGGATCCGCTCTCTTGCACTATTCGGAAGCCTTTGATCTGGAAATGGAGTTTCAGCTGAGAGAAAGGAATCTTTCAACACTTGAAGAGATGCAAAATAGTGCAGTAGATGTAGAGGCTAATTTGCTGATCATAAGGGCAAAGTTGAAGGAAGAAGAGATGAAGAACATAGATCTACAGGAATCAACATCTTTAGAGGTAAAGCTCGACATTTTGGTAAGTGCGGTGGAAGAGATGATGCAAAAGATCACCACAAGGAATGAGTATCATGTTCAAGACCATGGCTCGCTGATTGAACAAGAACAAGTGGTCGATCCAAAACATTTTGTTTCTTATCCCAGTTGTCATAGATCTGATAATGATTGTTTTATAGACCATCTTGGAGAAGAGAGACCTGTTGATATGAAATGTATGCTTGATGATGTGTTTTATACTGATGATTTGCCTCAGTTTGATCAGTATGATGATGATTATGTTCTCCAAACAGAAGCTAATCTTGCAAACAAATCAGCAGCTGGTTTGTGGAAGGAGGAAGTTCACTTTCAACAGTTTGAATACAGTGATCAGTCGTTGCATATCAGTTATGGAAGTGAGGAGGAAAGTGCAGAAAATTTTGAAGTTAGCGAAGGATCTTTGCCTTTTTGTTTTACTTCATTTCAGTTCATCAGAGATAACTTTCGTGTAATCAGAAGACAATCGTCAATGAGTTTTGATCTCGACCATCTAGAGGGCAATGAAATCCTTGTTCAAGACTTCTCATATCTAGATTTGCAGCCCCCGAATGCCATTGATTGTCAAGTTTCAGATGAAGACTCGGAAGCTGGAACATATGATCAAATGATGCAAGATGATTCCGTACCATTATGTTTTGAATCATTTCAGTTTTTGAAAGGAATTTTGCATAGTATATCTTCAAATGAGCAGCCTGTCGAAAATCATACAATCTCATTGGAACCAATAGAAAATGGGTTGCAAGAGTCTTTTCAAGTTTTTTCACGATCCAATAGTTGATGTGTTGGATAATGTCTACAGTTAAAGTCCTTCTCCATTAGCTAACTGTGAGCTTGAAAAAGTATTGATACAAACTTGATCTGGCAGTCGGTTTCTTTGTCATTTTCAATAGGAGTCTCATCACAAAGCTCAGATGAAAGTTTGCATTCATGGTATGAGGAAAAGAAAAGTAAGCCATTGGATGAGCTAATTCCCAGTGTACATGAATTTCAATATCCTTATGCAGTGTTTTTGGAGTCAAATAGAGAATCCATATTATTCAATCTGGGAAAATTTAGATCTGTTTACAAGTTTTCATGGGAGTTGCCTTTCAGTAGTTCTCTCTTGTTGTTCATAAGCAAGCACTTGTGGAAAATTCAAATAGCAGCCAAAATACTTACTTGGTTGCATTGGATGTTTCATTTCACTTGATCAGGTGATAAATGGAACATTTAGAGTAGGTTTTATTGAATAAACTCCATTTTGAGCATCTTTTCCAGTTTGTCAGTTGCGTTTTAGTATCGAGTCATTTTTTAGTTGAGTAAAAGTCAGTTTGTGTCGTCAAGTCGTCAGTTTTTAGTCATGCATTTCAGTTTGAGTTTTTGACTCCATGCCCAATGGATAAGGCTACTTGGTCTACGGTGTTCTTGGCACCTTCAAGGAGCTACCATCCCCATTGGAGCCAATGTTAGTGTCAATGTTTCACACTGCCATCGGTGATCAAAATCTGCTCTTTTTCATTTCATGGTAGGAGTCCCATACTGAGGAGTTTGCATTACATTAGGTCATGTATTCACTGATGGTAGGGTTTACTTCAATTTTCCCTCATGATCTGTACTTTCTGATCCTCTTCCATATATTTCAGTCATGGCTCATGTTCCCTTTGCAATTCATTTCATTAGGTCTTAGGGTTTGGTGTCATTAGGTTTTAGGGTCCCACTATGGTCAAATCCAATAATTACATACCAATAATGATCAACAAGAACATGAGGAGGCCAATAATGATTAGCAAAGCCATAATTTATCATTTTGAAAGCCTAATGTAGTTCTCACCTCAAAACTTGTTTTGAGTTGAAAACAGGGTATTTTGTTTTATCTCCATTAATGATGTAATTTTATGTTTTCATATGTAATATTGTTTCCCAGCTGCTCCTAAACATCTTGTGATGTTGCCAAGCACCTGCCACTACAAAAACTCAGGTTATCATGAGCACAAATCCACTTGCAAAAGCAAAAGAGAACAAGCACTAAACCCTAATTTCCTCTCCCACTGAGCTAGGGTTGGCTATGGGATCAGAGATATCTGAGCAGAGGAGGCATAAGGGATATCAGAAGGTATGAGGCCATCATCTATTTCATTGCTTCTAATTGAATGATATCAAGATAGATAGGTGGAATCCATTGTTTGCAGTGCTCTACCTTGGGAAATCATTCAGTATTCTATGTTTTCTGATGTTTGAGAAGGATCCATGATTGCCACATGCCCTCCTTAGCTCCTCACCAGTCTTAAACACCCCACTTCACTTAATTTCAAGTGCTAAAGCCTATACCTACCTTGCCCCATAGAACACCCCGCATTCTCACCTAACTTCCCAGACCTAAACTTCCCAGCTCCATCTGATCTAGCAAACACCAATAAATTCAATCAAAACCTTTTGAGCTACTATACCTAGCCTAAAATCCCTATCTGATCCAGTCACCTTGACTGAGATCCTAAAGGAGAGAGTCCTCTCCCAACCTTGTAGGGCTAGCTACGAGGTTAAGTGGTTTGTGGTTACCTTGGAAGCTTGCCTTTTTCAGCTTGAGGCAAATCCAGGTGATAACAACCTCTTCAGATTCCCCTTCAAAGAGTGACAGCTTAATCTTTTTTAATTCTCCTTGTAATTCAGATTTCTGTCTTTTTGTCATGCACTGGTCGGAAACATTGTCTGAGCATCCTTCTTCGGCTACCTTGTGTTTTTCAGCTGACTCAGCATTTTCCTCACCATGCTGAGCCATTGGGGTCTTCTCTCTATCTTCAGTACTAGGGTCTGGATGTCGTTGGTTAAGTCGATTAGACAGACATCTAAGAATCTTCTCCTGTTCTAGATGTAATTGTTCATTGTCTGTTCTTAAATTTGTCATCTCAACACGCAGCTACTGAACAATTTCGAGTAAAACCACATTAGCTTGACAAGACTCCTCACCCAACTATATCCAAATATCACGATTAGCATTCACATAAGCTGTTTGTGGTGGATTGGGTGGTCTTGGGATCCTCTGCATTCAGACCTTTTTTGTATTGATGCGGCCTCTGTGTTCAAACATATATTTAGTTAGTTAAATTACAAAAATCACATTCATTGCATATATATATATATATATATATATATATATATATATATCACAAAGAATCTCAATGTACGAACCTGAGCTCTGATACCATTTGTAACACCTTCAACTATTACATAGAACATAATATAAAAAAAATAAAAATAACAAGGCATAAACCTATGATTTAATACATTTACTAATTATTACGCCAAGGTGGTGGACGAGGGTTTTAACGACACATTGATTAATTGAAAGGTTTATTAAATTTCACACAGTTCGCATTATGGTTTTTGTCATATATTAAAGAGTCAAATGGCCTCCCTTGAGGCATTAGGCCCTGCTCTAGAGTAAAGGCACTTGGTACGTCCATCCACACAGTGTGATCCTCAATTGTTCTAGGGCATGCGTCCGTCCACCAGTGAACTCTTTCTGCGGAAATTGTTCTTTCTTTCGTAAGTCAATCTGTTTGTGGGGATCGGTGGCAAGGAGGGTTTAGGGTTTTTCCAACTACCCAACTCAGAAGGCTAAGGGCTCGGCTTCTCTACAACGAATTCGGCCACTCGGTAATCGCTTGATTTCACAACTCATTCACCGTGCGCTATGGTGCTGGCTGACCATCCTTCACAAGGAGGTATTGAAATGTTTACCCTTTGATCATTCAGGCTTTTACACACTAGTTGTATATAGTATTTGTTTTAATGTATCATTTTTTATAATGGCTTATCAAGTGGCCCTCAATGTCCAGGGGTATCACGAGGTTTCTCTGGTTGAACAAAGAATAGCAGGTTTCGGTGCCGATTTCAGGAAGGTGATTTTACGACCTTCAGGGATCCTTTTACAGTTCTCTGTATGTGCACATTCTAAATATAACTAGGTGATTTTTCTTGTGCTATGTAGGTGGACTACCCCCAGATGGAACCTTCCGAGCTTAAGTGAGGTTTCTACTCTTAGGTGCTCTAGTCTTTATTGTTTTAAGAGAGAGCATGCCTCTAAAATCGCTTACATGTGATATTGTTGGTAATGTGTTGTAATTACCGGGGTCCTTTCGTGGTCAGGTCCGCGCCTCCTGAGGTCATGCGAACTGATACCCTCCATGGCTATCTATAGGTTGGAAAATACTTACCATGGACTCACTCAGTTTGATTATTATGATTTAGTTGCATGCAGAAGATTTGCTTGGCAGAGGGTTTCAGCCGAAACTTACCGGGTTCTTGTTCTTTTTTTATTTGGAAGACTCTATGTATTGTTAAATGCCATTCCCGACAATTACCATGGTTGAAATGTTGATAGTTTTGATTTGATTTCTGGGTTCAAGAGACTGTTTGTTCTTTTTTTGCAAGACAGTGAGTACAAAGTTTTTTTGTTTTTTTTTGTTTTTTTCCGATAATAATTAGTTCTTGAGGTATTACGAAACTTGAGGGTTTTCCCTTTTCTTTGATTTTTCTTCCATTTGGACATATTTAGGTCGTCCCACTGTACTACTGTAACATGTTGAGGTTATGTTTTACTTATTTAGTTAATTATATCTAAAACAGTTTTCATTAACCATCTATGTATGGGTTTCCAGCTCCAATACAGTTGTCCTGGAATGCTCGTTAGTTTATCTTCAGTTTTTATTTTGATGTATCTTCTTAATCATTAATTAAGGTTTTTGTTCCTGTGGAGTAAACCTAGTTGTCTCCTTCATGCTTCATTTTTGGAGAATCTCTTTCTCGTGTTACAGTTGACTGAAAGGTTTATTCACTCCACTTGTCGGGATGAATTTCATCTTAGGGTAGGTTCTTTTCTCTGTCACGACTTATAAAATACAGTTGATTCTTCCAGAAATAAAAGAGTTGCTTTTCCAGTTTATAAATGCGTGCTTTAGCTAGAATAAGCAGGAAAATAACGCTCATATATGGCTTCGTTATTTGCTAGCATTTCTGCAGTACTATATATTTACTATTGTCCCTTTGACGTGAATTTCATTCTAGTTCTGTGCTGATATACATTAAATGAGCATTTAAATTATTCTGTAAGAAAATAATTTTCTATATGATCCATATATTGAATTACTATGTTACTGTAAGCAGGTAATTTTCTATAATCTGATATCATCCTTTCTTAAATAAAATCTATATTACTTATCTGATTAACTTATCAACATATAATTCCAAATTTGTCTGGAAAATATCTCTTCCCAGCCACGATCCTGGCAATCACGTCCAGACTCTCCCCCGAGCACTTTCTCTCCTTCACAACTGGATTATATCTAGCCACAGATTCTACCTTGGGCCTCAGGACTCACTGTCCAGTCTAGCCTCAAGTCCTGTACTCTGTTTTTTACTCTATTTGAGCGATTTCCCATTGGTTTATTCCACCCAGCTCGAGGATATCCTCTTCCCCCCTCTATATTTCCCTTTCCAGGGCAGAGGGGCAACTGTTTCTTGGAAACCATTTCTTTTAACTACTGCAAACAATTAATTTTTTATTAACATGTCTGAACTCCTAATTACTCATTAATTAGGTAACAAATTGTAATATGGCCTTTCCAGCCTTAGTCATTATCATAAAGTAAAAGAAATTAATGCATCAAGACATAAAAATGAACTTAATAACTACAGTAATTCTTTCATGTAGCCTGGGGTGTTACAGTCAAAAAGACAAATAATTTGCAAAAGTATACTATTTTGATAGGTAGCCATTGATTTTCCAAATATATTTTTATGTTGATTAGTTTTAAATAAATAAACTAAGAATATGTATTTTTTAAATATATATTTTTTTATTAGGTAAAAATTCTAGACAAATAAGTTATGAGATTAAGGAATTGATTTTTTAAAGAAAAATAAAAAAAATTGTGTGATTTTTTTTGGGTGAATTTGCAATATTATCTAATTTTTTAAGAAATTATTCAAAATTTAAAATGAATTAGGAAAAAATGAACGTATCACATTATTATTAGAGAATATATATATATATATATATATATATATATATATATATATATATATATAATTGAATTTTTTTTCTAATTCAAATTCAAACTTGATAACTATGAATCATGAGTCATTTGTTCTCAAATTCAAACTTGATAACTATGAATCATGAGTCATTTGTTCTAGCCAGGATTTTAGATGAACACCAGTGTAAGAAGCAACACCGAGTAAAGATCCAATTCTGGGCACCAAAATGTACTATAAAATTGCCTTCTCAGTTGCAATCGGAGGGTCGACTTTGGGTTGATAAAGTTCCCCTTCCACAAGGTCATCTTTAATATGATTGTGATTTTATGTGTGGGCACTAGGTGATAGATTATGTGTAGCATGGAATTCGATAAATTTGTAGGTAGACTAAAGGAGGAACAAATTAGAAAATATGGAATATTGTTGAATGTTTAAATTTATAATTGAAAAAAATTAAAATTAAAATTAAAATATAAACTAGCACAATTATATAAATTAAATGGTTTAAAATGTTCTAATAGGGGATAGTTTAATTGGCAATAGTTGTAATATGAAGAATTTGTCTTATGAAAAATCATGTAAATTATGGGATTCAAGGTTCAAATCCCATGGGTCTAAGCCCCCCAAAAAAAAGAAAAGCTTTAACTAATAATAATAATATTTAAAACAAAATAAATTATAACTTTATTTCAAATTAATAATAATAATTTAGCCCATGGGGCGTAGAATAGATGGTGACGAGGTGTATTGTTAAGTTAGTATGTGATGTGAAGATCACCCGTTTGAAACTCTGTGGGAAATAACCCTGCAATGTTAAGGGATGGTGTGGCCTAGGATGGGTGTGATTGGGTTCAAAACTCTATGGGAGAAAATCCAGTCATGTTAAGGGATGGTGTGGCCTAGGGTGGGTGTGATTGGGTTCAAAACTCTGTGGGAAAAAATCCAATCACGTTAAGGGATGGTGTGGCCTAGGATGGGTGCAATTGGGTGGGATCCTCGGGTGATTTTGATGGCTTCGATTATCCCTAGGTCATGGTTTCTCAAGGCACAAGTCAAGGCTGATGTAATCTCTCATGAACTCAGATCACTTGACAAACAAAACAATTAATAATAATAGTATTAATTAAAAAATGATTGCAAATCCCCATGGGTCAAGCCCAAAAAATAAAATAAAAAATAAAATAATATTTAAAGAAAAATAGATTATAACTTTATTTTGAATTATTAATAATAATATCAATTAACATATAATTGCGCATATAGGTGCATTCCACTACAACCTAGTATGAGGCGATGTGTGATTTCATGCTCAACATCGAATTGACATGTGCCTTTCTTAAAATAAAAAGAAAATATTCTCTTAATAGAAAAGCAATGTTGGCTATAAGAAAAAGCAAAAGTAAATATGTATGTTTAGTTAGTTTTAATTAAGAGCATTATAAAATATCAATAATCACTCTATTTTTTTGTTGATATTACAATGTGATGTGGTAAAAATATTTCATTCACTCTCAGTTATAAATAAAATAAAATATTTCATTCACTCTCAGTCATAAATAAATTATTTCAATGTCCACTTAATATAATTTCATATGAACTTTAAGAAGAGATAAAGTAATTAAAAGGAAAAAAAAGGTCTAAGTGAAATGTTTAGACCTTATACTTTTAAAAAATATTTCAACAGGTGATTTAAATAAATTATTTGAAAATTTATATTAATTAATTTATGTTGATATCAATTTAAAAAATGATAAAATAAAATATTTTAATGATGTATATAGTAAAATATTCAATATGCAAAGAAAAAATAATTAAAAAATAAAAATATCAAGTACTTCCAAATAAAAATAATAAAATAGAGATGTGTAATTCATTCAATTCTTAATATAAAATTAATATAACATTTAAAATGACTCATAATAATAAAAAAGAATCAATACCAGTCATTAATAAAATATTTTAATATACATAATTGATACTATTGAAATATATTAAAAATATGTTAATAAAAAAAAAATCAATTTTTTTTTACACAATGTAGTCCATAGACAAAATGTCTCAATACACTTGTTATGTAGAATATTTTAATAGCAACTTTGTATATATTATATATTATTTAAAAAAGTTATGTATAAATTGAAAAAAGAAAAATTATGGCTAAAAGTTTTGAAGTAGTCTCCGTATTTTACATTTTGACATTATTAGATATATTTTCTTTTGGTCAATTTTCCTTAAAATGTAACATATATTTTTATAATTTACAAGTTTCAACTATATATATATATAGAGAGAGAGAGAGAGAGGGGCTAGCACACATCCATTCCATTCTTAAGACAAATCTATATTGATTAATATATAAGTTAAACATATATTGGTCTCGTGGCTAGCGGACATGCTGTTAAGTCGTCCGTGTCACTATGCAGGTTACGAGTTCGAGTCTCCTCTTACCTGAGGGCCGTTCTTACGGGCATTCGACTGAGTACGATACCACCGCCATCATAGATTCAGCTAGTCAACAAAAAAAGAAAAAATATGAAACAAAACTCTTATAAATAAATATTTACTCCTTTTATTATTATTATTATGAAAAAATTAATATATAAATTAAACATATATATTTGAAAAAATATGGAATAATATTATTCATATATTGTTATGGAGATTTTTAATCTAGGTTGAACCAATACAATGACTTATTAATATTTGTCCAAAAAACCATAACTCATTTCATATGACACTTGTTCATACAACATTTTTGTAATTAATCAATTTAAAATAATTTATATATAGTATTAATACTATTTTAGAATATTTTGTATAAATTAAATCCTTACCATCCACAAAATAATTATTAATAATTAAATTAGAATTATGAAAACTCTATTCCAAAATAAATATATCGTTAATACTAATATATTGTACCCTATAAAATTAAAGAAAAATCAAAATCACATAAATATACCCTATAATTTATTAAAAAATCATAATAAAAATAATGGTTATTGTTACCATTTATTCATCCATAATTATTTGGTACACAATTATAAAGAATCAAAATAATGGTACCATTTCTTCATCAATTATAATAACGACATCAAATAGCGACCGTTCACTCATCAAACACCGACATCAAATTGGTGAGAAACAATTTCTTCTTGTTTTGCATGTAACAATTTTTTCTTGTTTTGCCTGTTTGATAGGAAATTTTGAGCTTAAATCAATTGCAAATTTTTCGAATATTTGGAAATCAAATAAACATAAAAATGATTTCTAAATATTCTAGAGGAAAAAGAGAGTGAGTGAGTGAAACAATATTTTGACTCGGTTAATGTTTAGCACAGTGCCGAGTCAGTTTCTCTCGGAATGGACTCGAAAGATAAATAATTTTTTTCTATCCTTTCCTTTGCATGGTCGACTGCTGGTCAAAGGAAATTTGATTAAATGTCATAACGTTAATGTTTACCACATTCCTTGAACATACTACGACATAAAATGAATGCTGGTCAAGAGTATTTTTAACATGAAAATCTTAAGAGAATAGCATTTCATAGTTACAATTAGGTATATTACTAATCACGAATACATTATACAATCTCCTGCATTGATCTTAAACCTATAATACAAATCTAGAAATTTTAGGTAATAATCATGCATTGATTTATGAAAGGACATTTTTAATTTTTATTACTATTTTAAAGTCATTATCTACTATGCATATTTTATTTTTCATTATTATTTTAATGTCATTATCTATGATGCATATTTTATGAGTAATTCTAATTTTAATATATTAATATTAATTTATAAATTTAATTGTTTTACTATTTCAATTTAATGATAAAAAATTATATATTATTATTTTTTTCATCTAACTCAAATTATAATAAATTTTGTAATAAGTTTATTTATATATTTCAGTTTAGGTTTTTCTGAATTTTAATTTTATTTTTAGTAATTATTAAGTGGATGCTAGATATTTAACCTCCACATAATATGCTAGAATATTTATATTGATAACTATGTCTATTTTAGAATAGGTTTTTAGAATTTTAATTTAATTATCAATAATTATTTGCTGGATGACAAATATACAACCAACATATATAACTTCCATGGGATATATTGAAATATTCATAGTAGTATCCAAATTATATTCTTTTAATGAATTTATCTCAATTTAATTAATTAAAAAATTGTCATATCAATATGTGTCATATTGGGCATGTGTTATTGATAAGTCATGGTATTGGTTCATGGTAATGAAACAAAAACGACTGCCAATTAAGAATTTCCATAATAAAGTAGAGGTGAATTTCCATGGTTAAAAATATTGTTTAACTCATATACTAATTCTTTTTATAATAATAATAATAATAATAAAGTTATAATTTAGTTAATTTTTATATATATTTTTAATCTCGGCAATGTGAGATGTATCTTGGAGTAAGTCTTATGATTTTTATCACAAATTGGTACCTATTAACATTAAGCAACCATTTAATTTATATGGTTGTGCTAGTCTTAGGTTATCCGCTAATCTTTATATCCAAGTTAGTTATTCCCTTTTAAATAAATAATCTCAAATTAATTAATTAAAACAATGTCATATGAACTTGTGTCATGTTGGACATATGGTACTCATAAGCCATGGTATTGGTCCATAATATTGTAACAAAAACTATTTACAAGTTAAGAATTTCCATAGCAAAGTGAGAGTGAATTTTCATGGTTAAGAATGTTGTTACATGTATTTTAAAATCTATATATGTTTGACTCATGTATTAATTATTTCAATAATTAATAATAATAATTTACAATAAAGTTATAATTTAGTTCATTTTTGTGTTTTTTCAGTCTTAGCAATGTCAAATGTGTTATGGGGTAATTTTTTTTAGTGTCTATCATGCATTGATGCCTATTAGTATTTACCAACCATTTAATTTATATGGATGTGCTAGTATATCTAAAATGTACTTATCAACAGAAAATTCAAAAAATTTAATGGAAGAAGAACCAACAAAGAATACCAAAGATAAAGTATTTTTTATGCAATAATAGAGCCAATAGGAGAACAAATAGGAAGATATTAATATTTATTTAAGTGTATTTTTATGTTATACATTGATGTTCACACAAATTTGATGGTTAGAAAAGTGGTAAGAAATTCGATATGAATGCATTTGTGTTCTTGAAAATGCACATATGTTCTTGGATATCAACCTTCAACATTCTTTGAATGCCGAAAATGACACCACAGAGGTATGAAAAAAGAATGCACACACATTCTTAAAGGAATTCTAGTGTGCTTTAGAAAAAAGTGTGTTCTTGATGGGCTCAAATCCCAACTCATAAATGCCAAACTTTAACATGAAAATTTATGTGAGTTTGAGCTCTCTAAGAACCCTCATCCATAATTTGTGAAATATCATAGAGCCCTCGACTATCACTTCTCAATTCCTTAGGAGCAATTGTATTATCCACGGCAAATACCCAAGGCCTATTAACTAATATTCAAGCCACTAATCATGAAAATACACATTCGTATGGACTGTTCCACCTACCCACCATTTATAAACCATTGAGTGGATAGGTAGTTGATGGTATTTGAAAAACCTCACTGCAATAATAGGGAGGTGCCTTTATATTTTCTTAGGAATTAATGGGCAGATGTTATGATAGGTTTCCATATGAACTACTTTGGCATTGGTTAATTCTAGGCGGTGGGTAGTGGGTCCACACATGATAAGGTAAAATGAGAGGGGTGACCTATTGTTAAGTCCTCATCCTCCTAGCTGAAGGTGTAAGGCCCTACCCAAAATCCTCCATTAGGAGATTAAATTAGCCAAACCTAGATGGTCATAGCTACCTTGACTCGTAGCATTGTGCAACATATCACTTTTATATCCTTTTCCCACAAGGCGTATAGGTGATGTTAGGGAAGGTATTGGGTTTTAAACCCCTATAGTGGAGTTTAACCAAGAGAGACCACCTGGAGCCTCATGGATGTCCAAGCCCCAAATAAAGTTTTTTAGGGCGACTAATGGAGGCAAATAAACATTATAATTTTATGGAGGATGTTAGTATTTTAACCATCTCTATGCACTTCATTGACTATATATACACACCCTTGACATATATACATACATATATACACATATACCGTTGTCATACATACATACATAGCCTTGACATCGATAGATGCATCAATATTAATGTCTTGCTCATTTGGTGTGCCACACAGTTAGGCATGGTTATTTAAATTGATCTCTCATTGTAAAATTTGTCATATGTTTTCAATCCATATTCTAGATGCTTATAATTTGAATGTGATTTTAGTTTTGGTATCATTGTGGCCTACATTTACTATTTCTATAGGTTGAAGTGCCATTTAATGTTGAAAATGTTCACCTTGATTGAGATATAACCTCTTTATTATCTATCATATGCCATGTTAAATATTGTTTATATGTGAACTTTGTTATCTTATTTTGGTTAATTAATTCAAATATCATAAATGTTTATGTGGTTTGTCTTATTGTATTCGAAGTTGATAGTATCATTGTTATACTCTTCACCACCACCCACTTTCTACCCATCATTTGTCCCTAGCTATAGGGACAAGTTTTTCCTTTCGTCACCTTTCCCCAATTATTAGGATATCACTTTCCTCCTTTAAGGTGCTTCTATCATTGGTACAATTCATGGTGGTTTATTTCTACCCACCTACACCTAAACTTGTCCCTAGCTATAGGACAAGTTTTTCCTTTCATCACCTTTCCCCAATTATTAGGATATCACTTTCCTCCTTTAAGGTGCTTCTAGCATTGGTACAATTCATGGTGGTTTATTTCTACCCACCTACACTGTCGTTGTCATACTACCCATCTAGAATAGTTGCACCATACATCACTCACATGTCCCTAGTGTAGTCACCACAAATTCATATAGTATGGTTTCATCACCTACTGCTCATGTTCATGTCAATAGCAAAGTTGATGTGACAACAAATGTTGCCTCAAAACAACTTGTGTAGTTGAGTGTTTCATTCACTAGTGAATCTTTGTCATTGCCTAAGATATTCATGAGGAAATTATTCTTGATGAAATTTTTATGTATTGTGAATGAAATTGATTTAGACAACTTTATTTAAATTTCATGTTTTGATTCATATAACTATTGCAGGGTAGTCATGGAGAAGAGTGACACTCTCAACACTAAAGATTTTTACTATCATTTGTTGTGAATTTTCTTGACTTAAATTATGAAGTAACACTTTATAGATTAATAATTCATTGGATGAAAAAAATTCGAAGAAAAAAAATATTATTAAAATATTGTTTCCGTGTGTAGTCTAAAATAACAAACGAGAGCTGGATTAAAAAAAATCCAATTCTTATTTCGAGTAAGAAGATATATTGCAACTTTCATAATACAATATAAACCCAAAAAAAAAAGCTCAAATATCATTTTATATTTAAGGCAACCTATACCATACTTCTAAGTTTAAATCTCAGATGACATTTCAGTAGGTTCCTCAATATATGTTGATTATTATAAAACAAAAGCCATATATATAAATCACTTTATTTATTCCTGGTTACATGGAAAAACGCATAAAAATGTACAAATCAGAGTTAGTGATTTCGCCCAAGTCAATCAATTTTTTTTTTCCAAAAATGGCAGATTCATTTGATTGAACCAAACTATTCGTAGAATTTGATTGGTTCTGCCACACAATAGAGAGATCACATTACACATCTAACAATGAAATAATAAATTATATTCATCGTAAAATTTGATTGGTTCTGCCACACAATAGAGAGATCACATTACACATCTAACAATGAAATAATAAATTATATTCGTTATATGACAGAAGGATCACATTGCAAATATAACAAAGCGATAATGATGGTGGCAGGTATCAAAATTGAAATAATAAATTATATTCGCTATATGACACAAAAAGATCACATTACAAATATAACATTGAGATAAAAATGGTGCCACGTATCAAAATTGAAGTAGTCATCGCTGATTTAGAGCCTTTTAGGTTCTCACAAAAAGGGAAAATTATTTTCCCCGTAAATTATGTTGGTTTGTTTGTGTGTTTTTTTTAACAATAATAAAAAGGAGTGTTATATTTTTCTATAATAAAAAAATAATGTTGATAATTTTTCATAGTAAAGAAAGAACTTATACATTAATAGGAAAAAAAAAAAAAAACTTTTTTCTTTCCACTATTTTCAAGAAAACAATTCTAATATTTTTTTATATAACATAATTTTATATTTATGGAGTTCATATAAGAATGTCTTATTCCTTTATTGACTTATAACTAGCATTGGTGAATTTGACATGCATGAATTCTATTCTTGATGTTCTTAGATAAGGAGTGAATCTAGATTGAATCAATCTTTATGATCTATCCTTTTGCTACTTGGATTATCAATCATTTTCTTCTATGGATGCATAGTCTTCTCTTGTAAGGTTAAGGGCAATCTTAGAATCTGTACATGACTTCATTTAATTCATTTTGATTCCATGCATGTCGTTTTTCTTTATAAATTATGGTATGGAAATTATAGACATTGGCAATATTTGTAAAGTATGCTATGTGCAAGTTGTTTTGTATAGCTGTGAAAAGCAAAGTTAAACCAACATTTTGATTTAATTTATCATATTACAATCAATCTTAAAAGTTAGATAAATTATAATACTTAAAAAGCATGTTTAGATCATCAAAAACTTTATGAGTTCTGTTAGGGTCCTATAATAATAGGATTCATAATTTTGAAATGACCATGTAAGTTTTGTAATATTGTACATACCTTTGCTTTCTGCAAATGTTTTCTTATATTTAAAATATTAAAAAATGTAAAGAGGATGTGTCCTAAAAAAATATCAAAGGACAAAAAGTGAAAAAAAGTGAAAAAATATGGACCCCAAACAAAAAGAGATCATGAAAGTATGGAAGTCCAAGTGCCACTATTTTTTACTTTACTGTGCAAAATAATGGTTGTGTATAGCTTGTCATAAATGCCACAACCCATGATAGTAGAAATAGTTTAATCTTTGACTATTTCATGCTTTAAATTTCATGTTTATAGTTAGATAATAAAGATCTAGCCAAACTGTTTAATCTTGGTAGATCAGAAGTTAGACGAAGAAATAAAATGTGCCCAACAACTTAACCTAAGCCATTGGAAGATATAAGGTTAGAATTAGATAGTTTGTTTGAGAAAAGAAAAATGAAAAAAAGAGTTTGCTAGCTTAAATGCACCAAATAACGTGAAGAAAAAATGTTAGGGTAAGTAAAGGGTAGGTAGAAGAAAGGTTGCAAAAGTACAAGGTTGTTGAAGAATAAGCATACTTATCATGCTTAACCATATGTTTCAGTGTGCATGAACAATTATGCGAGTAAACAGATGTTTACAAGCTTATTTGATAAAATCCCCCTCATTTCATTTCACCTTCACTACATACTTACTAATTTAACCCTTACCCCTTGGTTTCATACATTTCCCTAGCAAATTACCCTCCAAAACTCATTTTCCAGCCCAAAACCCCTTTTCCCTAGTGTGAAACCCATTCCCCTTGAAAAAATACCCTTTCCCCTCATTTTAACCATTTTCATTAATTTCAACACTTTTCCCTAGACATTTCCCTTTAAAAATCACCCCCCCTTGTTAATTTCCTTTTTCCCTTGTAAACCCACTAAAACCCCTTATCCTAAGTTTGAATAGTGTATCGGGCCCCATTAAAAAAAACCCTCCTCGATAGCCTTTTAACTTATATCACTAATGTATTTATTCCCAGGTCCTGCATTTTATTAACCCATCACAATATGTTAAATCCCGCTCATATACTAATATTAACATTTAACTCTAATTATTTAATTCCCTTAAATACATGTATCCTGTATTAAAATAATTAACACATATATATTAATCCCAAACACATATAATACAAACCTACATATATTAAACTATATTAATATATATCCTCACCCCACCTCCATTATATCAAAATACTCTTCCGTACACAACCCCACGTCAAGGTTAACACCCCACCATATTCATCGCGCGATAGCCTCTGATCACTCACCTCCAGATCTGCGGCATGCATCCATATCGTGCTCATCCCCTCTCCGATCTTTACCCGCCCGAAAGCACGCGAAACTCACATTTTGCTCAAGCCCGTTTCAGCTACGTGGTAGCTTCAGGCGAACTCGCATGCTCTCGAGGAAATACCACCCGACTGCCAAAAGTGGTGCGATGGCCCCCAAAACCACCTCTTCGCCAAAAGCCGAAACCACTCACTGTTCATTTATCGAATTCCAAGCCAAATTTGACCGTTACTCGTTAAAAGGCCGAAAACGCCCATTTTTAACTTTTTTCACTCATTATCACAGTGAAAGCTGCCTAAGCCTTCCTGCACCACCCTAAGCATCTGCAACCGAATTTGACCCCTGATTACCTTCCGAACACGCTCTGGACTCCGTCCATAGACATCTTAGTTAAATAAAGCCAATCATTTCTTTCCCCACAGACCTATGTTTTATTAATGATTGTTTCATTTTGCAGGTGATTAGAAGACGAGGAGATTGGACAAACAAGTTTTGATACTAGTCACAAAACCTGTTTACTTTGGATTCTCAGGAAATTTATTCAAAGGCTTCATTGAGAAGGAGTTTTCTGTACAAAGAAGAAAATCAAGTTTAATACAGCAGCAGAGCAGAAGGAAACAATTTACACAGTAATTGTTAAAACAAAGATGAAATCATCTTCATCGGCACATCAAAAGATTCTTACAAACTACTCTCCAATAAACATTTTGTATTCTACATGTGTCTTTTAGTAAAAATCATTTTTACTAAAAACACAGAAGCATGAAAGAGTGGGTAAGATTTACAATAAAAGGTCAAACTAAACAGAACATTCAACGTGAATACCAAATAGCAAAGTATATTAAAAGGAAAAAGATCAAAGATTAAAAGCCAGCAGAACGTAAATAACAAGGACAACAAATAGCAGTTCAATAGTTGTCTCTATCTTCTCGCATGAAGATATTTCTTTTTCTGAGAATAAATCTTAAAACAGTTTAGGATATTTTGTAACATTTACTGTGTAAATACTTCATTAATTGAAGTATTAAGGGGGGATTTCTGAATATTGTTGTAGCTGACTGATCTACTACCTAAGGGTTATTGTACGAATTTCCAGTTGACAGATAGGACAAGTTATAAAGAAACTTCTTTACAGGATTCATGTTTTAAGTTATCTCAGTGAAGTACAAATTTCTTCTTGTTTATGTTCTTTTTCTAAGTATTCCATAAACTCATATGTGTTCTAAATTTGAATGTTACAACAGGGATGTTATTGCAAAAATTGTTTAAGTACACTCTACTTTTAGTGTTATACATTTCTATGTTTTCTTCTAATATCAAGAGTAGGGAATTCTTCATTGCTTCCTAGTTTCGATTGACCTCTTTCACTTTCTTAATTGTTTGGTTTAAGGAATACTTAACTGCTCCTTGATCCCGATTGGAAATCATTTCACCATTCAGCCTTTAAGATCTGATATTACTCAACTATCTTGCCCTATAACATTTTCTTTATGGTTTGTTACTCTTATTTTTTCAAAGCCTAATTGACTCCATAGCCCAATGGAAAAATAGACATTCATCTATTCATCTAAGTGATCCCACCACCCAAATTCAAATCAAAACCAAATCAAGCTTACATAATTAGCCTAAAATGATTTCAACTAAAAAAAGTTAAATATTAAAGAGAGAGACCTCTTTGAGCATTAGGAAGGCTAGATCCTAGTCTCAAAACTAGGTTTGTGGTTACCTCGGTGACTTCTTTCTTTAACCTTCAGAAATTACTGAGTGCTAACATAGTGGCGACCATACTAGGGATATTTTCTTCAGAAAGATTATACAAAGATCAAATCTGATCTATGATGGTGGACAATGATCAGACACACAAAGGTTAAAATCATCCACCCGGTGACTCCAACTCCAAATCAATTTCACAATCAACACTCCATTGGAGGAATGAACCTGAAAGAACAATATGGGAACATCAGGCTTCTAACTTGGTTTGTTATCCAAGACATCATGTTATTTCTCATCAAGAAGGTTTTTCAATGTATATTGTATTTTAGAGAAGATATTAGATTAATTTTTTATTATTTTCCTTTGAATATTGTAAATATAAATTCTCCTTATCCATTTGAGAAGCTTTCTTCTAAATCTTATGATGATCATTTTCCAATTGAGAAGCCTCAAGCAATCAAGACTAATCTTACAATCCCTGTACATATTCATGTACCTTGTAAAGTTCCTGATAGATATAAGGCCCTCATGTTACCTCCTATACTCCATGATTTCCTTGATAACTATTACAAATATCTCCCCAATTTTGATGGAGAGAATGGTATCACTGGCCAAAAACATATTCAAGGCTTTGAGAATTATCTAGACCTATTTGAGATTGATGAAGATGATGTCATTATCAGGCTTTTTACTCTTTCTTTGCAAAGTAAAGTAAAGAGTTGGTTCAAGAATGTACCTATGGAAAGCAGCTCAAATTTCCAACAGTTTGTCAAATTTTTCCTTGATAGATGGATAATCAGAGTCAATATTTTTGTGATCATAGAAGAATATAATCAGTTGAAAAGACAACCAAATGAAACAATACAACAATTTTCTAACAAATTTAATCAAATCTATTATTCAATGCCATCAAATATAAGACCTCCTCTTGATTCATCTCTCTTGCATTATCCAAAAGCATTTGATCCAGAAATAGAATTTCAGCTAAGAGAAAGAAACCCAGCAACTCTTGAACAGATGTAGAACATTGTAGTAGATGTAGAAGTTAATTTGCAAATCAGAAGAGAAAAGTTGAAAGTAGAAGCAGAGAAGAACAACATTGTAGAGGTAAAATTCGATATTTTGGTAAGAAAAATAGAGGAAATGATACATAAGATCACCATGCAAGATAATTTTTTTGTGCAAGATCACCTTGACACATTTATTTCACAAAAAGAAGAGGTTGATAGCCATGAACAAATTCCTGCTAATTCCAACTACCATAGATCAGAAAATGTGGAAGAGGAATCTACTGATTTAATGTGTATGTTTGATGACATTCCTTATTTTAATGATTTGCCTAAGTATGATAAATATGATGATAATTATGTTCTTCGAACTCAAGCTAGCTTTACAGAGAAATCAGAAACTAGTTTGGAGGATGAGGAAATTTAGTTTCAGCAAATTAAATATAGTGATCAGCCTATACATATAAGATATGAGAATGAGAAAGGAAGTGCATGAAATTTGGAAATAAGTGAAGGTTCTTTTCCTCTTTGTTTTGCTTCATTTCAGTTCATCAAAGAAAACTTTACAGCAATAAAAAATCAGCAGTTTTTAGGTATTGATATTGACAACAAACCAAACAATAAAAATCTTAATCAAGATTCTTTGGTTTCACAATTACAGTTATCAAATTTCATTGAAACACCTGATCAAATGACACAGGAAAGTTCTATACCACTATGTTTTGAATCATTTCAGTTTTTAAAGGAAATGTGGTATAAAATCTCTAAAGAAAAGGATGAGTAGCTTGTAGAAATCTATGAAGTTCCATTCAAACCTATATGCAATAAGTTGTAGCAATCCTTCCAAGTTTTTTATGATCCAATAGCTGATATATTAGATAATGAATGCAATCAGATTTTTTCTCCATTAACTAACTATGAGATTCAGGATCAAGATGATAAAGGTTTCATCAGTCAAACATTTCAATCAGTAGAAATATCATCACAAAGTTTATCTGAAAATCTGCAGGGGGATAAAGATAAAAATGACATTTCAGTTTCATGGCATGGAGGCCATCCAGAACAATTGTACAGTTGCTTAAATCAGTTGAACAATAGTGTATATATTTTGGAAGATCCTTTTGTACACTTTTTAGAGTCAACAAAGGAAATCAAGTATTTCCTTATCTTCTCATTTGTTGACAAGGTTATATTGGGTTGTAGAACTTCAGTTTTAATCACAAACAAGCACAAGCAACAAAATACATCAAAGTATATAATGCTTGAATGGTTGCATTGGCTGTTTCATTTTACCTAACCAACAGTTGGACAACTGATTAGAGTAAGTAGGTAGGATTTCAGTTTGAATAAATTCAGTTTTTCAACAACAATTTTATTTCAGATCAGATTTCAGTACAACATGTGTCAAGTTTCAGTTTGCAAAAAAGGTTATGATTTTAGTTCAATATTTTCAGTCACAAAGATTATACAACAACGCATGTGCAAGATTGGGATCAACCCAATGAATTAGGCCACTAGTCGACAGCGTTCTTGACATCTCACAAGGAGATGCCATCCCCGTGTGGAACCACTGTTAGGGTCCTATAATAATAGGATTCATAATTTTGAATTGACCATGTAGGATTTGTAATATTGTACATACCTTTTCTTTTTGCAAATGTTTTCCCATATTTAAAATATTAAAAAATTAAATAGGGTATGTCCTAAGAGAAATATCAAAGGACAAGAAGAATAACAAAAGTGAAAAAAAAAAGTGAAAAAATATGAACCCTAAAAAAAACAAATCATGAAAGTGTGCAAGTCCAAGTGCCACTACTTTTTACTTTACTGTGCAAAATAATGGTTGTGTGCAGCTTGTCATAAATGCCACAACCCATGATAGTCAAAATAGTTTAATCTTGACTAGTTCATGCTTTAAATTTCATGTTTATAGTTAGAGAATAAAGATCTAGCCAAACTATTTAATCTTGGCAAATCAGTAGTTAGGTAGAGAAATAAAATGTGCTCAACAGCTTAATCTGAGCCATTGGAAGATATAAGGTTAGAATTAGATAGTTTGTTTGACAAAAGAAAAAGGAAAGAAAGGGTTTGCTAGCTTAAATGCACCCAATAAAGTGAAGAAAAAATGTTAGGGTAAGTAAAGGGTAGGTAGAAGAAAGGTTGCAGAAGTACAAGGTTGTTAAAGCATAAGCACATTTATCATGCTTAACCATATGTTTCAGTGTGCAGGAGCAGTTATGAGAGTAAAAGGATGTTTACAAGCTTATTTGATTAACTTCCCCTCATTTCATTTCACCCCCACTACATACTTACTAATTTAACCCTTACCCCTTGGTTTCATACATTTCCCTAGCAAATTACCCTCCAAAACTCATTTCCCAACCCAAAACCCCTTTTCCCTAGTGTGAAACCCATTCCCCTTGAAAAAATACCCTTTCCCCTCATTTTAACCTTTTTCATTAATTTCAACCCTTTTCCCTAGACATTTCCCTTTAAAAATCATCCCCCCTTGTTAATTTCCTTTTTCCCTTGTAAACCCACTAAAACCCCTTATCCTAAGTTTGAATAGTGTATCAAGCCCCATTCAAAAAAAACCCTCCCCGATACCCTTTTAACTTATATCCCTAGTGTATTTATTCCCAGGTCCCGCATTTTATTAACCCATCACAATATGTTAAATCCCGCTCATATACTAATATTAACATTTAACTCTAATTATTTAATTCCCCTTATACATGTATCCCGTATTAAAATAATTCCCGCATATATATTAATCCCAAACCCATATAATACAAACCCACATATATTAAACTATATTAATATATATCCTGACCCCACCTCCATTATATCAAACTACTCTTTCGTACCTGACCCCACGTCAAGGTTAACACCCCACCATATTCATCGCGCGATAGCCCTCCGATCACTCACCCCCAGATCTCATGGCACGCATCCATATCGTGCTCATCCTCTCTCCGATCTTTACCCACCCGAGAGCATGCAAGATTCGCTGTTTTGCTCGACCCCCTTTCGACTACGCGGTAGCTCCAGGTGAACTCGTGTGCTCTCGAGGAAATACCACCCGACTACCAAAAGCACTAAGATGGCCCCCAAAACCGCCTCGCCGACAAAAACTGAAACCACTCACTATTCATTTATCGAATTTCGTGCCAAATTTGACCATTACTCGTTAAAAGGCCGAAAACGCTCATTTTTTACTCTTCACACTCATTTTCACAGTGAAATTTACCTAAGACTTCCTACGCCACCCTGGGAATATACAACTAAATTTGACCCCCGATTACCTTCCGAACACGCTCTGGACTCCGTCCATAGACATCTCAGCTCAATAAAGCCATTCATTGCCTTCCCCATAGACCTATGCTTTATTAATGATTGTTTCATTTTGCAGGCGATTAGAAGGCCACGAGATAGGACAAACAAGTTTTGATATTAGTCATAAAACCTGTTTGTTCCAGATTCTCAGGAAATTTATTCAAAGGCTTCTTTGAGCAGGAGTTTTGTTTACAAAGAATAAAATCAAGTTTAATACAACAACAAAGCAGAAGGAAACAATTTACACAGTAATTGTTAAAATAGAGATGAAATCATTTTCATCGGCACAACAAAAGATTCTTACAAACTACTCTTCAAGAAAAATTTTGTATTCTACATGTGTCTTTTAGTAAAAATCATTTTTACTAAAAACACAAAAGCAAAATAGAACAATATTTACAGTAATATTTAGGAAAGAGTGAGTAATATTTACAGTAATATTTAGGAAAGAGTGAGTAATATTTACAGTAAAAGGTCAAACTAAATAGAACATCCAGCGTGAAGACCAAACAACAAAGCAGATTGAAAGGCAAAAGATCAAATATTAAAATCCAACAGAACCTAAATAACAGGGACAACAAATAACAGTTCAATAGTTGTCTCTATCTTCTTTCATGAAGATATTTCTTTTTCCCAGAGTAAATCCTAAAATAGTTTAGGATATTTTTTATTAGTTTTTGTATAAATACTTCATAAATTGAAGTATTAAGGGGGGATTTTTGAATATTTTTATAGCTGACTGATCTACTACCTAAGGGTTATTATACCAATTTCTGGTTGACAAACACGACAACTTGTAAAGAAACTTCTTTACAGGGTTCATGTGTTGAGCTATCTCAGTGAAGTACAAATTTCATCTAGTTTATGTTATTTTTCTAATTATTCCATAAACTCATATGTGTTCTAAATTTGAATGTTATAACAGGGATGTTACTATAGAAATTGTTTAAGTACACTCTACTTTTACTGTTATACATTTCTATGTTTTCTTCCGATATCAAGAGTAGGGAATTCTTCATTGCTCTCTAGTTTTGATTGACCTCTTTCACTTTCTTCATTGTCTGGTTTAATGAATCCTTAACTGCTCCTTGATCCCGATTAGAAATTATTTCACCATCCAGCCTTTGAGATCTGATATTGCTCAGCTATGTTGCCCTGTAACATTTTCTTTATGGTTTGTTGTTGTTCTGTTTTCAAAGCCTAATTGACTCCATAGCCTAATGGAAAAATAGAAATTCATCCATTCATCTAAGTAAGTGATCCCACCACCCAAATTGAAATCGAAACCAAATCAAGCTTACATAACTAGCCTAAAATCATTTTAACTAAAACAAAGTTAAGTCTTAAAGAGGGAGCCCTGTCTAAACATTAGGAAGGCTAGACCCTAGTCTCAAAAGTAATTTTGTGGTTACCTCAGTGATTTATTTCATTAACCTTGAGAAATTACTAAGTGATAACAAGTTCAAGCCTTTTGAATTTAAATTTATTAGTTCTTATTGTACTTTTAACCTTCCCATCTGGACTTATACCTCCCACCTCCTCCCACCAACAATCATGTTGAGTTGCTTCAACCAAATGATTAGAATCTTATTCCACCTATACCTCCCACCTTTGTTGAATATTTTAACCCCAATAAAGCCCTCACTTCAAGGGTTTTTTCACAATCAAATATGAAAAACTAAAGTTAAATTCATCTAATTAAATCCATTCCTTTAATTTATTTCCAACTATTTATCTTTATAGCAGCAAGTCAATTTTCCTACTACCTTTCCTTTCACTAAAGTATTTTAGTATGTGTTCATTTTTCATTGCAGTAATTTAGTAGATCTACCTTCTCTCCTTCTTTGTGCTATAGATGTGATCTCAAAAGTTTGAGGGAGAGGGGACGAATACCTTATTTTATTAGCAAATATTTGTGTTTCATTCACATCAAGGGAGACATGGAGAAAAACTATTTCTCATTCATACTAATAAAAATACACTTAATTATTTTAGGCAACCACTACCCATAAATATTGATATATATGGAGACCATTTTATAATTTTAACCTTAGTAAAATTACTTTAACAATCTCACACTCGGTCCTTATACATATCAAGATTAATTTCAGGTTGGAATCTTTATAGATTGAGTGGGCACTCTCTATTTTCTATAAAAACAACATTTCTTAAAATAATTGAGGTAATACTTGAACTTTCATCCAAATTTAAGGATACCAATAATGATGGAGCATGGATGTTCACAGTATTCCTATTTGATACGAAGATAGTTCCATGGTCACAAAATGAGCACCATCAACGAACATGAGAGTTTAACTTTAGGTAATTATTTATATGGCTAGTGTAAGGAAAATTCACATCCCTTATGCGCATTCCCAAGTCCATCCTTCTTCATATAGATGGTATGTAATCATGATATCTTACAACAAATCACCATGTGAAAACCATCATTAACCTATCAAGATAAATGTTTACCAATGTGGTTCCAAATCATCTCTATCTGAAGTGAACTTTAATGAGTACACATTCTCTCAGGAAAACTTTAGATATAACCTCATTATATATGCACAACAATATACATATATAAAGAGAGATGCATCATGAACTCTATTATAATCATAATAGAAGTAGAAGAAAGACTAGAATGAAGAAAACATCATGGGTAACTCCCGCTCAAATAACATAGTCTAAAAACTTTATCACTCCCATGCAGGTCACATGCTCCTTAAAATTTTTTGGGATAATACCTTTTGTGAGAGAATATGCTACCATACTACTCATATCTATGTAAGGAATCTTAATCATCCCTTCACAAACCTTTTCGCACACTAGGCGATACTTGAGATATATGTGTTTGTTTCTTTTGGTGACTTCTTCCTTATTTACTTACTTGGTAACAAATTCATTATCATAATAGATAGTCATAGGTTTGTGAATAGAATCAACAACCCTAAGCTCACCAATGAAGTTATTCAACCACATCGCTTGATGAGTTGCCTCATAACAAGTAATGTACTCAACAAACATGACTGAGTCGGTCATAACGGATATCTTGGAGCTTCTACATGAGACTGGTTCATGAGAAAGAAATAATATATATATATATATATATATAAGTATACTTTAAACTATTATAGTGATGGGAAAAGTTAGAATCAAAATAACTGACCACCTCAAGCTCACACAATTTCCTATAGAGCAATATGAAATCCTTTGTTCTATGTACATATTGCAGTACCTTCTATATATATCCTTTTGATGATAAATTCTTGGGTTCTTCTAGTGTTTTCCAAGCATACCCACAACATAAATAATATTTGGTTGAATGAAAATCATTGCATACATAAGGTTGCCAACCATAGACGCATATTATTTCACATCTACTTAGATTTTCTCAGTTTGATGTCTGTGACACTACTTTTGGCTAAAAATATCTCCCTTGACTACTGGGGTCTCTCTACGTGCACAATTCTACATACCAAACATCTTGAGTTCTTTATCAATATATTATTTATATGATAATCCCAACAATCTTACTGGTCGATTCTTATGAAACTTAATCCCTATAACATACTTTGGATTTCCCATGTCTTTCATATCAAATTTCTTTCACAAAAAATGTTTTGTGTGATGTAGTAGATGAATGTTGTTCCTTGCAAGAAAAATACCATCAACATAGAGTATAAGAATAACAAAGAAACTCCCACTCACCTTGAGATATATGTATTTGTCTATGTTTTTTTCTTTGAAACCATATCATACCAGAACCTAGTCAAATTTTAGATACCATTGTCTCAATTCTTGTTTCAAACCATATATAGAATTCTTCATCTTTTAGATGTGGCTCTCTTTCCCTTGGATCACGAAACCCTCAAGACTAGTCTTATAAATTTCCTCTTCAAGATCATGTTTTATAAAAGTCATATTTACATCCATCTGATGCAACTCCATGTCATAATGTGCTACAATGGCCAAAATGATTCTAAGAGCATCCTTTCAAGATATTGGTGAAAATGTATTAGAGAAGTTAACTCCCAAATTTGGGTTGAAACCCTTAGCCACTAATCTAGCCTTGAACCTTTTAAATTTTCATTTAGAATCCCTCTTCATCTTCAAAAATTAATCCATATCCAACAACATCACCATGATAAGAAATAACCAATTTACCGTCTCCGAAAGTAAATATATAACCAACAACAACAAGTCTAGGAACATAAATTAGGTTCTATCTAAATGAAGGTTCATAAAAATTGTTTTCGAAACTAAACTTAATAAAAAATCTAAAACAAGATGGCATGTCTCAAAAATTTAAACTTGCATCGCCTCAACATTACCAAGAAAAAAATTATCCTCATATTTGGGGATTCTCCCACTATTAAACCTCTCCTTCACTATTCTTCATCCATTTCTTGTACTTATAAAAATCCTTCTTCAGATGCCCTTTTTTCTTGTAGAACCAATACTCAAATCTTTAGAATTAACTGACTTACCATTCTCGCTAGTTCTGAAAACTTTTCCCTTCTTATTGTTATCATTCCTCTTAAAAAATTTCTTCTTGAAGTTATTTTTGTTAGCCAAACTAACTTCCAAATGTGGTAAATCAACTTTAGATCCATTAAGGTGCTCCTCCTTAGCAACGCATAAGGTGTTAAGATGATTAAGATCCCATTTGGTTTCATGAGGATTGTAATTAACCTTAAAGGTGTTGAAGTAATTTGAAAATTAAAGGAAAACCATATGTACTAGAAGGTCATCATTAAAAGTGATTCCTTTCTCATGTGACCTAATGAACAAAATGGAAATTTTCTGTAAATTTTCTCTCATGTTTCCATTTCCATCATATGACTACAAGTAATTCTTTTTTCGTATTTGTGGGTGCAATGCCACCATGAAGTGCCTTGCTAACAAAGGCTTGAATGATCATCATGACCATCATGTTGGCCTTCTCCCACTTTGAGAAGTGGGCCTTCAGAACCTCTAAAGAAGATGAGGTTGGAGTAGCGAGCTTGTCCTCCAAAAGGACAAAATCATAATCCATACAACCAAGTATGATATCTATGTTCATTTTCCAAGAAGTATAGTTAGATCCAGTCAATGAATCAATCCCTATGAGATGTTTCTAGATCATATACCCATCCATATCTTTAATGACAAGAATCAAATGTGATCATGGGTCATTAATTAACGATTCAAAACTTTATTACTTTGAAATTGTGCTAGGATTTAAGACTGAATTGTCTAGAATGTCTTACCATGTGCAAAATTTTTATCCAGGCAGTAAAAAGCAAGGTGCATAATCCAATCTCACCATTAGGTAGAGACTTCGACATGTTATATCCCCCAAGGATCACATTAAAAGAAATGTGCATATACCTAGAGTGATTCTTGTTCTGGTTTTGATATAGAAACTTCCAATACCTTTGGGAAAGATGGTTATCCTTCTCTCCTCTTAACATTCATGAATATTCTACTCGTCCACTCTACAGGAAATTTCCTAAATCACCTTTGAGTAGAAATAGTAATTCATACAGACGACTGCTACTATGTATCTTAATGAGACTCGAGTCCTGAAATTCAGGAAAATCACAACCTCCATAAACAACAATTATTTCTTCAGCCACTATGCTAGGTTCACAAGTTCTACAAATTGTCCATAAACATATGTATACACAATATTCTACATGTGATGAGATAGTGTTTTTAATAATTTTATAAGCAAAAGCTTCAGCCATAAATATATGTATGTGTATACATATATTTCACATCTATACAATGTTTAAACGAGTTTAATATTTATGTTTAATTATTTTATCTTGAAAATTGGTGAATCACCAAAGGTTTTTTTTTTTTTTTTTACCAAAAATAAACGACTTGCTCAATTGGACTCTGTGTATACATATGTTTAGGTTTATGATCAAACATTGTATGTGTTTTCTTGTAACCTAGACATGGTTAAACAAGTTTAATATTTATGTTTAATTATTTTATTTTGAAAATAAATTTTTATAAAAAGTTTATATTTTTGATCTTCTAATTAAACACTGGAAAAATAAAATGTTTACTAGAATTGATTGTAACAAAACCTTTGAGGCTCTAATACCAAAATTTTGAATATTTTGACCCCATTAAAGCTCTAGCATCAAGGTTTTTCACAATCAAATATGAAAAAATAAAATTTAATTCATCTAATTAAATCCATACTTTTAATCACTTTCTAACTATTGATCACTCTAGCATCTTGTCAATTTTCTTGTTAGATTTGTTTTCACTAAAGTATTTTGGTATTTGTTGGATGCAATAGTTTAGTAGCTCTACACTCTCTCCTCTCTCCTTGTTTGTGCTATAGATGGGATCTCATAAGCGTGAGGGAGAGGGGGTGGCTACCCTATTTTATTAACAAATCTCCACATTTCTATCACATCAAGGGAGATGTGGAGAATTTTTTTTTCTCACTCATACTATTAAAAATGTGGTTAATTATTTTAGGCAACAACTACCCATAAATCTTGATATATATGGGGACAATTTTATAATTTTAGACAATAATTTTTTTTAACAGTCTCGTCCCACCAATAGCCATGTAGTGGTTAATTCCACTGAGTTCTTAGAACCTTACTTGAAAACAGAAACATCAAAACCAGCTAAGCTCGGTCATTACGGATGAAATTATTGTTTCATTGATTGATTGCTTGTTGGTGTACCAGTTCCTCCACCCATGGAAATCATTCAGTGAAAAATGATAAGACTCTGATATGAGGCTAAAAAGGCCTTTTCCTATCCATTTTTGTAGGATATAAGAATTATGAATAATATGATCCAACTTTAAGCCTAGCTCTAAGCTGAGAGAAGCTTTCCTCCCTTTAACTTTAATTATTTTTTGATAATAATATTGTTAAATAACTTGTAAAATAATATTTTTATATATAAAATTTTAAATTATTTTCAAACTCAGGGAAATTTATTTTAACTTTTCAGCACAGAATGATTAAATAAATGTAATCTTTCAATTTGAAATATAACAAAATTATTCAAATTTGATCACTACCAAACTTCATTGTGATTTTTGTTGGAAAGACAGAGAAGATACAACATAAAATTCACCCAAAACACATGAGCTGTGTCTCTTCTATTGATAACATAAAACTTGATTCTTACAATGAATCTGTGAAGGGTATTTAGCCTTTTCCAACTGACGACTCGCCTAAAATATCTTGACACGAAACCACAAACTAAAAATCATCTATCTCTTAACTCAACTTGACTCAATACTCCAACACTCAACACTCAGTTAACTGACTCTCTAATTTTAGCCAACTCCTCATGCAGGAGTAATTAGCTTATTTTAATACTCCCCCTTAATTACGACTTCTAAACTAAGACTGACTCATAACAACTCAAACATACCTACTGGTCTATGTCTCAGCTAGGCTTACCAATCCCAAGTTTCTTCTATGAAACTTAAACACATATTTTGCTAATGACTTAGTAAATATATTAGCCAATTGATCAAAATATTTACAAGGCTTCAAGTGAACTTCTCCATTTCTCACAAGTTCTCTAATAAAGTGATATCTAGTATCAATATGCTTGCTCATTTCATGAAACAATCTATTCTTGGATAGTGCAATTGCTGAGGTGTTGTCACAATATATTGTTGTTGATCCCTATTTTTTATGCTTTAGTCCATCAAATACTCTTCTTAACCAGAGTACTTTACATGCTGATGATTTTGTTGCTACATACTCTGCTTCTACTGAAAAAAAGTATCACAATGGGCTGCTTCTTAGATGCCCATGAAATCACACCTGAACCAAGATGGAACACAAAACCATAAGTGCCCTTCTTATCATCCAAACTACCTACAAAATCACTATATTTGTATCCAATCAAATCCTTCTTTTTAATGTTTGCATACATTATGCCACAATCTCTACTTCCTTCTATGTATATGAGATTTCTTTTTCGTGCACTCCAATGTGTGTCTTTTGGAGTCTCCATAAATCTAAAATTCAAACTCACTCTTTACATGATATAGAGTCTTGTGGCTATGAGATACATGAGGCTACCAACCAATCTTTTGAATAGAGTTGGATTGACATCTGATTCTTCATCATCCTTGCTTAATTTTGTACCTGTTTCAACTCGTGTAGGGTCATGTTTGCAATCTTCCATCCTGAATATTTTCAACAAATCTTCGGAATATTTATTTTGACAAATAAAATTCCTTTTTCAAATTACTCAATACCCAACTTCTATACCAAGAAAATAATTCATGAGACCAAGATTTGTCATCTCAAATTCTTTCATCATGGCTACTTTAAATTCATCTAACTCAAAATCACCTGTAAAAATCATGTCATCAACATATAAGTAAACAATCAAAATCTTTCCATTCTCATTTACCTTTGTGTACAAGGTAGGCTCAATGTGGCTTCTGTAAAATCCATTCTTCATCATGTAGCTACCAATTCCTCTATACCAAGCTCTAGGTGCCTGCTTCAGTCCGTAGAGCACTTTCTTCAACATGTAAACTTTATCTTCGTTACCTTCAACTTCATAACCTCGAGGATTCTGCACATAAATTCATTCTCCTAGAATTCCATTAAAGAAGATTGATTTCACATCCATATGATATACTTTCCACTTTCTCTGAGCTACTATGGCTAGAAAAGTTCTCTTACAATATCAAATCTAGCTACTGGAGCAAATGTTTTTCCAAATTCTATTCCTGGTTGCTACGAGAATCCTTTTGCTACAAGTCTTGCTTTAAATTTGTCAATTTCACCTTTCTCATTTAACTTTGTTTTGTACACCCACTTCACACTAATGGAATTTTTTTCCTTTGGTAAATCAATCAAATCCCATGTATCATTCTTTTCAATAGCTTGAATTTCTTCATCCATGACTTGCACCCAATTTTCATCTTTGATTGCTTCTTCAAACGAAGAAGGTTGGAATGACAACAATGCAAAATTTGAACTAAGATCCAAATCATCATAATTATATTTCAGACTTCCCATATTTCTCTTATCATTTCTCGATTCATAACCTGATTGACTGTTGGGAGAATCTCAATCTGTTAATCTACTTGAAGATTCATGCTGCTAAGAAAATATTGTAATCCTTGTTGGTGTGTCAATGTTTGGTGTCCTCACCTATGATTATTGTTACTCCTTGTCAACTACTTCATCTTCTTCCATCAGTGGTACTTGTGCATCAACTGTTTTGTCTACACTACCATTCCATGACTCTTGTTCTTTGAACACAACATCTATGCTAATTATGGTCTTCTTGTTGACAGGGTTATATAATTTGTAAGCTTTTGATTGTTGGAAATAATAATTGGCGGTTGGGGGGGTGGGGTGGGGTTCGGGTTGAATTTGTATTTACAATTAAATAATTTTCAATTCCCAATTGGATTTATATAAGGTACTTTAGTGAAGTGAACTTGCGTGTGTATGCTACTGTGATTAAAGAAACCACTGTATCCCAGAGAATTTATGATTTAGTCAATTTATTATTTGTTGATTTTTAATTAGTGCATCGTATCTTAATATATAGTAATTATGTGTAGTAATAACATAATAAACCATCACACATAAGCAACACACATGAACAGACAGATTTAAGGTGAAAACCCAATGTGGGAGAAAAACCACCCTCTGTTGTTGTCTCTTTCTTCTTTTAATATAAACAAAATTTGCTTACAATCTTGTACTGGTGTAGACTCATACCAATACACATGCACCCACCTAAAGAAGGATACAACCTTCTCTCATTTTCCAGCTTCTACTGGAAGGGAGCTACACCCCCCTAGCTCATGTACTAGCCGATATGTTTACTAGAATGTAGGCGCTGGCCTACAGAAGGCTACGACCTTCTCTCTTCCTCCAAGGACCACGTTTCATTAATTTGTAGACTAGACGCTCCTGGTACACAACATTACAATATGAAGGCCTCGTTTCATCAAATTTTCACACTGGACCCATCAGAAACTTAGAAACTCAAACTACATCAACCAACAATCAGTTAATCTGAACAGTCAGATCATTGTCACCAGAACACTATGCTAAACCCAGAAACCTGCATCATCATTCAAAACCAGCTACAACCTCAAGAATCATACATCATAATGTATATGCCACTTTAATGAACCCAACCTGCATGTATACGCTACTTCCTCTAACAAAACATGCGTATACCTCCAAACTATTGAATCATAAAAAGTTTTGAATAAAATCTGTACCAACCAGTAATATTCTGAACATCTACTGTCAATTACAAAGATCTAGATAGTCAGCAGCAAAGACAACTCTTCTCACTTAATCAATCAATCAAATCAAACACAAACTCCTTATGCATTCATTTTTACTTCTAGATCTAAGAAGACTTCGTTGATAGACAACAATAAAACAACAACATTGATCAGATAGATCATTCATTTTTTAATAATATGATTTCATTTTGCATACGCTACTTGGAAGAATGGAACATGCGTGTATACGTGCCTTGACCAAGGCGAACCAGTGTATAGATTTGCAAATATTAACTTACGACTTTGCTGCTATTCCAAACTTTAGACATACCCAGATCATGACATTTAAAGAATAAAACATGCGTAAGCAACCAGATCTAGCCCAATCAATATTATGTAATACAATGATAAGTCACTTCAAGTCTCATGATCCTGATCCAACATTGTATCCAAGGTGCACAAAAAATTTCAAATCCTATCATAATCATAGCCCCTGCAAGATAAAATAAACCTCAGATAGAAGTATTCCTGATAAACCCTTTCACTTTCACACTTGGCCCTTTGATCTTCTCCTCCTTATATAGGTTTTGGCCTTCCTCAATACCTTCGACAAAAACAACACTTAGAGCATGTGGTATTTTTGGACGGGATCAAATAGTTGTTACTCCGCTCAAACTTGTGGGCTAATACCATGGTATTGACCCTTGGTATTCTTTACTATTCAATTTCTTTATTTACCAACCCATACGTGCTTTTCCTTTTGTGAAAGTGTGTGCATATGTATACACTTTTTGTTTTGTGAACCTGCATGTATATGCCACTTTGTCAAGCTGAACCTATGTATACAGCTTAAAATATCTGAAAACATCCTTTTCCTTAAACTTCTTGATTCTTATCAATAGACTTTTATTCCAACTTCCTGTTCTTCTCTACCAATGCCATGTTACCTTTGAATTGACCTGTTACACAATGAGTTTCCTTTTATTAAATCTGAGCTGACGTGTGAGTGGGTTGCCATCAAGGACATCAACTGTATCATAATGCCAACAATCTCACCCTTTGGACTTGATGGAAACCATATTGCTATTGATTAATGAAAGTTGTAGAAACTGTTAGAGATATCAAGCAACACCAAAATACTCTCTCCCTTTGGCATCAAGGGCAAAGGGAAGATCAAGATATTCTCCCCCTTTGAGATACACTATGCTATCCATGCTCCCCCTAAGTACATGTAGAGTCTACAGAGATAATTTTCAAAAGAATAACATGACTCTATAACTCAACTAAGTGAGTATGACCTCCCTAAGACCAATGACTCATACATACATCAATCACCCAACCAAGAGGGGATACACCAAATTTGACTCATCCACCCAACCAAGTGGGGATATACCAATTGTTTATACATGACTGAAATATAGAAATTATTACATCATCCTTCCCATGCAAAGTGGGGATACAAATTACATCATATGTCCAATAGGACTCATTCAAAAATAGACTATGACAAAAGGAGACATATTACACCCTATATATCTACATGACCTATGCAACAATTCATATGAATATCTGAAACCATAGCTAAAATTGGAAACCATAATGCCAACAATGCAGAATGTTTGTGAAGGCTAATGCTCCCCCTGAACCTGTGCTACCTATGCATTGACAACAAAACATTCATCAAGGCATATTCATCAGTCAGATAAAATTCAATGAATAAGGCATATCAACAGACTGTAACCATCAATATCAGGCTAAGCACCCATAACAGAGTCTGACCCATTGTTTTTCTATCAGAAAAACATATACGCTCCTATAGCCACAGAAACCCACGTATATACGCAATTATCCTTCATGAAACCCGAGTATAGGAACCTTCCTCTAAAAAATTGGATTTAACAGTAGGATCATGCAGGAACTACTCCTGGATTTTGTCTAAGATATTCAAATGTTTCTCTAGGAAGAAATTTGGTGAATATATCAACAACCTGTTCTTTGGAGGGAACATACTCCAATTTAACCTTTTGCTCAAGCACTTGTTCTTGTAGAAAATGGTACTTAATGGGTATGTGCTTGGTCTTGAAGTGCATGACTAGAATTTTCTAAATATTGATGGCACTTGTATTAACACATAGAATGGAGATGAGTGGAGTACATGTGATTTTAATGTCTTGCAATGTTTGCATCATCCAAAGTAGTTGTGTGCAGCAAGATGCAGCAGCCACATATTCTGCTTCAGTTGTAGATAAGGCAATCAAACTTTGTTTCTTGTTGAGCCAAGACACTAATTGTGATCCCATATAGAATGCACCTCCATTAGTGCTTTTTCGATCATCAACATTTTCTTCCCAATCCGCATCTCTATATGCATGAAGAGTGAGATCTGTATATTTAGGATACCATAGACCAAAGCCTTAAGTTCCTTGAAGATATTTGAATATTCTTTTTACAACCTGAATATGTGATTCTTGTGTATTTTCTTAGAACCTCCCAATAATTCCTACTGCATGAATTATATCAGGTCTGGTACCTGTTAGATAAAGTAGACTTCCAATCATAGATTTGTATGCTGTTTGATTCAATGTAAGTGATTCATCGTTAGAGAAGAGACTACATCATGTTACCATTGGAGTACATATAGGTTTAGAATCTTCCATTCCGTATTTCTTCATAATCTGCTTGAGATATTTGGTTTGTGAAAGAAAAATACATCTTTTGTTTGTTGTACTTGTAGACCAAGAAAATAAGTAAGTTCACCAAGTAAGGACATTTCAAATTCTTGCTGCATAACTGAAGCAAAGTTCTGATTCATAGATTCTTCATTGCTACCAAAGATGATATCATCAACATAAACAACAATAATTAGCAGTTTATCATTTTCAATCTTTGTGTATAAGTTTCTTTCTGCATAACCTTTTGTGAAACCTTGTTGTTGTATATATTTGTCAAGATGATAATACCAGGCCCTTGGAGCTTGTTTTAGACCATATAGAGCCTTTTTGAGCTTACATACAAGTTTTTCATAATTTCCTAGAATCAATCCTTTTGGTTGCTCAATATAAACTTCTTTCTATATTCAGACGAAGGGGAAGGCTCCTATAATTATGTGCGTGGAGACCTTCTCACCAAGTATAATATCATGGTTGCATTCACTCCCCCTAACACCATAAAAAACATGCTTGATTCTTCCAAAGATTTAATTAACCCTAAAAATCACAAAGGAGTATACTTTATTCCCTGTTCATGTGGGAAAGTATATATAGGTGAAACATGGAGATTTGTGGGCATAAGGCTAAAAGAACACATAAATGACATTGCAAAGAATAGGTCGGAAAAATCAACCTTGGCAAAACATGCATATTCCTCCTCACACTACATTTGCATGGAACATGCTAAATTAATTCACAAAGAAGACCATTATTAAAAAAGAAGGGTGAAAGAAGCCATTGAAATAGAGAAATCGGCAAACAACATGAACAAAGATGATGGTCTAAAACTAAGTAGTTCTTTGAAATAGTTACTAGGAATAATTAACAGCCCCCTTTTTAATTCACTCATTAAAAAAAAAAAACCTACATTAGTTTTAAAATAATAATAAGTTATCAAACTTTTTAAAATATTATAAAAGAATTTGATATATGCTTTGAAATTAATCATTAAACGACAAAAAAACATTTATATATAATATTAATAATAAACACTCATATATAAATATAAATATTAATCATAATCATAATTAATAACTTACCTCTTTAATTCACTCAATTTAATACAATTACCTAAAAAACTACATAAATAAACCAACATTAATAACATTAATTATATACTTTTAAGTTAATCACTAAACAACAACAAACACTTATATATAATATTAATAATAATCGAAACATTTATATATAAGATTTTTAATAAACTAGAAATCAAAATCAAGCATACTTAAATTAATATTAATTATAGCCTACTTTTTAATTCACTTAATTTAATACAATCACAACAACATTAATAAACCTACATTAATAACATTAATTTTAAAATAATAATAAGTTATTAATCTTTTAAAACTATTAAAATTCATCATTAAACAACGAAAAACATTTATAGATAATATTAACAATAAACATTCATATATAGCACATGACGTGCATGGTGTAATGGTAGGGGCGGAGGCTGTCACTCCCCCCACCCAGGTTCGAGTCCTGCAGAGGCAGGTGATTGATGTAATAAAACAGAAAAATGTAAAGGTCCCGCACTCGCTTACAAAATAAAAATAAAAAATAAACATTCATATATAAATATTAATATTAGTCCTAAGCATAATTAATCCTACCTTTTCAATTCTCTCATTTTAATACATTTAACTAAAAAAAACTACATAAATAAATCAATATTAATAACATTAATTTTAAATAATAATAAGTTATTAATATTTGATATCTTTTTAATTTTTTGATATATGCGTTAAGTTAATCATTAAACAACAACCAAACATTTATATATAATATTAATAATAAACTAGACATTTATATATAACATTTTAATAAACCAGAAATCAAAATCAAGCATACTTAAATTAATCATTAAATGATAATCAATTAAAATAAAAAGCCGACAATAAAAATCATTAAACTATCAACTATTAACTATTAATTGCTCCAAGCATTCACACTCTCTCTTCTCAAAATGCAGATTACAACCCTGATGATGGACTCACTTAGTTAGTCTGAAACGTTGGTTATTAAATGATAACAGGTTTTTTCCACAAAAAAAAAATGATATAAACTTCCTCTTCTAAATTCCCATTAGGAAAAGTTGTTTTTACATCCATTTGATATACTTTGAAATTTCGAAAACTTGAAAGAGCAAGAAACATTCTTATGGCTTCAAGTCTGGGAATAGGTGCAAAAGTTTCTTCAAAGTCTATACCTTCTTGTTGAGTATACCCTTTACAAACAAGTCTTTCTTCTTTTCTAATAACCTCTCCATTTTCATTCAAATTATTCTTAAATATCCATTTTGTTCCTATAACATTTTTATCATGAGGTCTAGGAACTAATTCCCAAGTATCATTCTTTTTAATTTGGTCAAGTTCTTCATCCATGGCCTTAACCCAACATTCATATTTTCTAGATTCATTTACATTCCGTGGTTTTATGGAGGATAGTAATGCTAGATAACTTGAGGTTCCTGTAAGAGTTCTTCTTGTCTGTATTCCAGGCCCTTTTTCTCCTAGAATTTGAGATTCTGGATGATTCTTTTGAACATAATAGGATGAAGTCTTTTCCCTATCTTTTGTCTCTTCTTCTGATGCTTCATTGGTTTCTTCCTCTATATCATTTGAATTTGATATGGGAAAGCATTCTTTGTCTTCCTCATTGTCATATTCCTTTGTTGATTTCATATGTTCCAGATTTTTGCATGCTTCATCAATTACTACATCAATGCATTCAACAATTAATGAAGTCTTTTATTATAACATTTGTATCCTTTTCTTCTAGATGAATAACCAAGAAGAATTTCTTCGTCTGCTCTGGGTTCAAACTTACCAAGTTTGTCATCATTCTTTTTAATGAAACATTTGCTTCCAAAAACTCTAACATGTTTTATAGTAGGAGGCTTATCATACCAAAGTTTATATGGAGTTTGATCACTATTTACCTGAACATTAGATTTGTTGAGAATAGTCACAGCAGTAAATGTAGCTTCACCCCAAAAGGTGACAAGAGTTCAAGATTCATCAAGCATAGCTAGAACCATTTGTTGGGCTGTTCTTTTCATTTTTCTACTACACCATTTTGTTGAGGAGCTCTGGCAACAAAGAATTGCCTTTTTATTCCATGTTGTTCACAAAAATCAAACAATTCATCTGATATGAATTCTCCCCCCGATTAGATCTGAGACATTTTATTTTTCAATCTCATTCCTTTTCAACTAAAGCTTTGAAGGCTTTAAACTTTTCAAATGCTTTATATATATGCTTTAGTAGACCTATCCAACACATTCTAGAGAAATCATCAATGAATAAAATAAAGTATCCTTAATAGCTCTAAATGATTTGGTCCCATATCTCTTTGGTTGTATTAAACTGCATGACTTTGATGAATTCTAATTCTGACAGACTTCCCAATAAAGTATTGACTGCTTTGGCATTGGTTTCATATAAATTCTTACCTGTTGTATCTGTCGATATTGTTGCTGGAAATCAATATCCTCCTTCCACAATTTCTCAAACATTGGCTCCAAGCGATTCAAGATAGGCTTTGGTTATTATTTTCTAATATACCAAGTTGTTACCATTGAAGATCGGTGGTTTGATAGATCCCATGCCTTCCTCATTGTTCATGTTGAAAGATATCCCTTCAAGCGATCAAGCTTCTTCTAAAGGACTTGCTCTCATACCAATTTTTGGAAATAATATTGAGAGGTGGGGGGTTGTTACAGGGAAAAGTGTCTATGCAGAACTGCTAATCCCACTAAGGGTGGTAGCTACCTTAGAAACAAACAAAGTAAAACTACTTTCGTTTTCCTTTATGAAAGATAGATGAGAGAAGAATAAAGGAGACCAACCTCTGTCTTGCGCTTGGTTCCTTGATCGATTCCTCTCTCTTCTGATAGTCCTTTTCTACTTGCTTTCTTGTATACCCAACTTCACAGAGTACCTGTAGAATCAAAGCAACATAACACTATATGAGAACATGGATCTATCATCATAAACAATCTAGGATCAGATGTAAATTGACCATACAAATGCATAAAACATAAATCACACAAGAGTATGGAGGAAAACTTGAATAGCTTTATTGATAATCAAGAAAGAGCCAAGAGAGTTACAACCAATTGTTCTAACCCAGTATCATCCTCTCAGCAAGTGAGCCCCTCTTCACATCATGAAAAGCTTATATCACCCAACACCATGATGTTACCTCAAGAAACCAACAGCAATTCCTTACAAGATGCAAAATTCCAGCCTTTGGATCTCTGGGATGAGGGATCCATATATAGATGTCTGCAAGGGAGATGAGTCAGCTTGTGATTTGATTAGTGTCTTCCCTCTGATAGTTCTTGATTCCACTTGGAGATTGATGATCTCTTACTCATCCCTGGTCGAATTCAGAGAGGCAAGTGTCTCAGGAGAATTTTATGGAAGATTCCATGCTTCTCCACCTCGCGGATTGACACTGCCATTTGTCCCTTCTCGCCCATCGCACCCCATAGAAGGGATTTTTGAAATGCAACGCACCTACTATGTGTACTTAGGTGAGATGCAACGCACTTTGCCTATGGAGCAGGTGAAATGGTCCAGTTTTGACCAGTTCTGAGCAGTTTTTCATGGAGAACTTCTGGGAGAAGCTGTAATCAGTTGAACTTGTTCTTTTAGGGGTTGGCACAACACTTTTAGGGACTTAGGAGCCCTTAGTTTATGGACATTTATTCTTGGGGTTGCAGTGCCCAAAAATGTCTATAACAGTTGCCCCTAAAGCATGAGGTCGTTAATATTTTTTGATGTCGGGTGAAATGCTTTATCATGAGGATCCGAAGTTCTTTCAAGCCGGAAGGAGACCTGTAATAAGATACAATACAATACATTATCTTTATAATATTTTCATGATCTAGCTGAGGCGGGCATTCCCATGCTCAACTTTATAAATTCATTTCATGTACATAGGACAAAAAATCGTCTGAGTGTAGACTGATGATTCTGGTAGAGCCATCATCCCCTAGATTGGATGATTATCTGTGCAGCAATGATGCACATTTGATGTCTTTATTTTCCTGAATATATATCGTAGCCCGGATGGATGAAACTAGATCCGGGGTCTTCAATCTCGTTCGATCTTCACTCAAAGTACAAGTCGATCCATGTGAGAGCTGTTCTGGAGTCGAACATGGAAAGACATCTCCTGATTACCAGCCAATGATGTAAGCTGTTAACGAGCGCGAGAGGAATCACCGATAATGATAATGATCCTCAAGGTACTGTAGTACAATTCACGTGGTGTGAATAAAGGACTTGGCGTCGAACACCACGCAAAATCTTTCGGTCGAAGGTCATTGATGTAAACCTGTCGCTGGAAGTGAGAAACTTGCCATTGAGGCATGCAAGCTTCAAAGTACTGAAAGGGGTGTTCCTAGATCGACTTCTTGGATAATGAGCTGATGTTGACAAGAAGCAATCCGTCATAAGAGGACCTTAATGAATCCCACATTAATGACACGGAATGGAGCAAATGATTTTAATGGAGGTGAAAACGATCTGGTGATATAAGGTTCAGGGTGGCGGTCATGAAAGAATGGAGCGTAAATGTATTGCAGTGGGTTAGACACAGGTGAATTCTTTGAGAGACTTCTCTTGAACATATCGGCGACACTGACATGATGGATTGGTGGCATTAACCCCAAATGTGGATGGTGTGATGTGACCATGGTGATGTGGCTGGTGAATGAAACAACCCAACCCGACTTGGATGCGGAGTGAAAGTGTTATGTTCAAGAGCGACTTGCTACCAACAAAGTTTCTTCAAGTTTTCTTCCCAATTTTTCCCAAGTCATTGCTGACAAGTGCCTCTTTATTTTTGTCAAGCTTGAGGAGGATAACATATGCTTGTTCTATAATTTTCCCTTCGGGCAAACCCATCGCTATGTTTTAACGAGCCTAGCGATAGTGAAACTCATTCTTGTTTGTTATGGACAAGTTTGTCGCTATTAGGTTTTAACGAGTTTAATGACAAATATAACTCGGTACTTTTCAATTTTAGAGAGTCTGAAAAGGGACATAAAGGAAACTCCAAAAATCATTTTTCGTCATCTAATCCCTTAAGTCCGAAAAAGTATAAAACAATACAGAAGGGATGAATTTTCGGTACTTTTAATGAGCCGAACAAAAAAAGCGCTCGATCTTTTTGTGTAATAATCCCTCCTGTCCAAAAAGATTAAAATCTAAAGGAGGGATAGCACTTCCGGTCACTTTAACGAGCTGGAGAGGCCAATGGCTCGGCAATCTTTTCATATTCTACGAGTCAGTTGAAAAGAGCTTAAAGGAGACTTGTCTTTGAGGAACGAGTGATAAATTTGGGTAGCAGCTGATTCCAGGTAAGGTTTGGAATTTCCCAATCATGGCAGTGTTACAAGGATGGCTAATAGGATCACTCTTTAAGTATGGGGGATTTACGCAGTGCATTATATTAGATATCATTTTTGGGATTCAATTGCGTTAAGTAAGTCATTCAAACGTATGACCATTTCCATGAGAGGTAGTCGTAACTGACTAATTTCTCATGATTTTTGAATAGTTCACTTAGCACTCATTGCATCGGGTGATGCTCACAGGGGTGAAGAAGTGGGATTGAAACTAGTGAAATGTGGAGAACGAATCACATAGCATCAATCATCACTTCCGGGGCTTGCACCCGGTAACCAGGACTTCCCAGGAGGTCACCCATCCCAGAACTCCTCTGGCTCAAGCGCGCTTAACTGTGGAGTTTTTCCCCACAATCAAGCCCACTTAGCTTGCTACCCCATTTGCAAAACCTTAGCAAGTATTGTGCCTCATGAACCATTCAAGTAGAGATCCCTTGACTCTTTTTGAATTTAAGTATGGGGGATTTACGCAGTGCATTATATTAGATATCATTTTTGGGATTCAACTGCGTTAAGTAAGTCATTCAAACGTATGACCATTTCCATGAGAGGTAGTCGTAACTGACTAATTTCTCATGATTTTTGAATAGTTCACTTAGCACTCATTGCATCGGGTGATGCTCACAGGGGTGAAGAAGTGGGATTGAAACTAGTGAAATGTGGAGAACGAATCACATAGCATCAATCATCACTTCCGGGGCTTGCACCCGGTAACCAGGACTTCCCAGGAGGTCACCCATCCCAGAACTCCTCTGGCTCAAGCGCGCTTAACTGTGGAGTTTTCCCCCACAATCAAGCCCACTTAGCTTGCTACCCCATTTGCAAAACCTTAGCAAGTATTGTGCCTCATGAACCATTCAAGTAGAGATCCCTTGACTCTTTTTGAATTTAAGTATGGGGGATTTACGCAGTGCATTATATTAGATATCATTTTTGGGATTCAACTGCGTTAAGTAAGTCATTCAAACGTATGACCATTTCCATGAGAGGTAGTCGTAACTGACTAATTTCTCATGATTTTTGAATAGTTCACTTAGCACTCATTGCATCGGGTGATGCTCACAGGGGTGAAGAAGTGGGATTGAAACTAGTGAAATGTGGAGAACGAATCACATAGCATCAATCATCACTTCCGGGGCTTGCACCCGGTAACCAGGACTTCCCAGGAGGTCACCCATCCCAGAACTCCTCTGGCTCAAGCGCGCTTAACTGTGGAGTTTTTCCCCACAATCAAGCCCACTTAGCTTGCTACCCCATTTGCAAAACCTTAGCAAGTATTGTGCCTCATGAACCATTCAAGTAGAGATCCCTTGACTCAAAAGGGATAAACAATCAAATGGAGGTGAATGATCGGCCAATATAAAGTGGAGGTGATGATGAGAACACGACCAAGGCTTTAAAGGCTGAAGTACTACATTCACGACAGTTATTTACCAGAAATTGGTTCATTTTTTATTGAGCTTAAACGTTGGGGGAAACATTTACTCACTTCTTATGTTTATTTTTTAACGAGCATGAAGTTCGCGTTAAAATTGCTCGATATATCTAGTTGCATAATAAGGATGTCTCATATATAAAAACGACAATTTTTCAAATCTTTGCCCCGCATCCTTTCTTTATGCAAGTTAGGAAACGACCAATCCTACGAGTTTAAAGGGTTAGAGGACCTACAAATTTTAAAAAATAAATGGTCGCTCTTCGCTTGCACGCCAAAAGGTTTGCATGCCCCCAGGTATAAAATAGAGTTTCAAGGTCACCTCTCAATCTACCGACAAAACATTTGTTTCATCGGGAAAGGCTTACCTCTTTCAGGTTACCAAAGATTGTTCTATCTGCACCACAAACAAAACACTTCTTCAGCGATGCCTACTGAAATAGACAAAGGTGAGTGGTGCAGATGCCTCCACCCACATAACTTTGACAAGGGAATCTTATTCCAGTCTAACCCCCTTTTCCAATCACGGACGGGAGTGTCAGACTAGTCATATATCTCTCGCGGAAACCTATCCTATATCTGAAGTTTTCTTGCCAAAGCAGACCAGGGTGCATGCCCCGTGGGTTTCAGTCATGTCCCCCAAATCACTCGCGCTCATCAGGTGGACGCACTGGGGATTGATGAGACATTCCTTGCATGAAAATACCATTCAGGGATGGTATATGACTATTTGCCATGTGTGAACCGGGAAATGAAAGCTGGTCTACGAGCTTGACCACTCTTCCTTCGTGCGGAAAACACATTACTCTAAAGAGTGATGAGACAATGGCTCCCATGCAATAAATATATTCTCATCCAAGGAGTAGATTATAATCCAGGGGTCCTTAAACTACCATTACGTTCATTTGAATGATTTTCCCTCTCAATGTTATGGGAACATTGGGAAGGATCCATAACGGCCGACTGGTTCCTTTGTCGAAACCTGTTAGATTTCTCATCTCAGGCAAAAGCGATGGCGAACCAAGCGCTTTCTAAGCAGTCGAGGAAAGGATACTCATAGAAGCCCCTTCATCTATGATGGTACCAACCATAACCATTCTATATATTTGAGCAATGATTGGGAATGGTACACTAGCCAGTAAACGGGGTCTGCCTAGTAGATTCCAGTCAAAGGAAACAACTAGGTTGCTTGGAGGTGGGATCGAATAGACAGTCGGGTATGACTCTGACGAACTTCCTTCCTGCGGTAAAGGAATGGGTAAACTGCCCCCATGTTCATCAGAGTCTGTGCTTACGAAAATAATTTGGACGGTGTCATCCTTGTTCTCTTCGATGACTGCATCGTCTGAAGATGGAACCTATGAAGGCAAGACCGGGTCAACTGCCGCCTCGACCTTTTGACTTTCGTCTGGTATGGGTTCAGATGGTTTATCTTCAATGATAGACACTTCGACCGACCACCTGGGCGGGTCAGCTGGATTTTCAACTAGCGACGAACTCGGCAAGAGTTTCTTATATTTAGGAGGAAGTCGTAACGGTGAAACCAGACGATCGTCCAAAACTCTTTTAGCCTTGTCTAAGAAGGGACAACGGTGGACGACGTGATTGCCTTCACAAAGTTTACAAGGAAATTTGCACTTTCCTTTTTGTCCAAGGGCTTCGCTTTCACTAGTCGACAGTGTGTTTTCAACATGATCATCAGAGGTTGACAACACTGGGTTGTGCACACGAGGAGACCAGTCCCTTAAGATCCGTGGGATGCAAGGACCATCTCTATGATAGTGGTCTCCTTTTCAAATGACACATGGCGATTTAGGCCTGGTCGGTGCAGTGTGTGGATTTTCGCTAGACGACGCTTGGTTGCCCCTTTTCACCTTTGGCTCCTTATTCTTCTTCTCTTTCTTCTTCTTTTCCTTCTTCTTCTCAGATACTTGATTTTCAGCTTTACCATCTTCATCAAGCGAAGAGGAAGGAGGAGAGGAAGAATTGGATGAAGTAGAGGGTTGGGGGGTAACTCTGGAATCGTCTAGTTGCTTACTCGATTGTTCAGGAATTGTGGTGTTCTGAATGACGGAGGTTGAGAAAAGCCATACGAGCAAGCCGATTGTCAATCCTGGAAGTGACAATGTGGCCATATGGGGTGCACCAACATCTCCCCAAGAGGAGAAGGGACTAGGATTTCCTCCAAGGGGAATTCCTTGGTTGGTGGACTCCATTTTTTCAACCTAAGACCAATGTAGGAAAGGTGATGATTATTCCGTTTAAAATAAATTTTAGACGCTTTGACACAACTTGTTTTTTCAATTTTTAAGAGTCGAGAAAAAACAAAAGATGACTCTAATCACCTTCGATTTTTAATGAGCCTGAAGTGACAAGTGCTTAGATGGACCTTTTCCGTTAAGGAGTCTGAAAAGGAACGAATGGGACTGCTCTGGAAATCTAGGCAGAGGGATTACCAAACCAATTGCAAAACTGCAGAATACTTTTTACGGTACGAAAGTCAATCTTCCCGAATGCTATGTTTAGTGCATTGCGATCGATAGGGCGGCAGACATGGATTCCTATGGATAAAGGATTAAGCCTATTGTGGTCTCCCAAAATATACTCGACGGTATGTGGGAGCACAAGTCCATACTGGCACTTATTGTCTCAAAGTGGATGAATCACCCAACCAACAGTGAGAACAACAGTACGACGCCGGAATATGTCTCTAGCCTAGACTTCTAGATGTTGTGTGTTAGGTTCCAACGCATTGTTAGATTCATTAAATTTATTTTATAGTTGATCTTGTTTAAGAAATTTGCCTTTCAGGTTCACCGCGTGATGTAGATGTTCAATTCCTAAAATGCAATCTAAGATGATAAACAATCGTTTTATTTTCTTTGTGCAATGAAAATCCTAGCTACTAAGGAAAGAGAGACAATATTCTTTCAGCAAAGAGCATAGAACACACACTATATGCACTGTCCTAAATCAAACCAATCAAACAGTCTAAATGCAAATGCACATGCATGTATTTGTTTTCAGCCTTCTTAATATGTGAATGATAAAAAGAAAGCTAATGCGCAAATCTGAATTTTCTTTCAAAGCGACAATTACTAACAAGTTTCTTTTCAAAATCAAAATGAAGACAATGACAACACTTCGCGATTTGGAAATGAAAACTTGCTTTCGACACTAGAAAAACTACTAATTCAGATCAAATACAATAGTAACAGGGTAATCGACTATCAAGAGCAATCAGAATCTCTTTTATGACTGAAAACGACACTTGCGACACTTTCAAATCAAGAAACGACAGTACAATTACGTTACTTCTTTGTAAAGGAGAACTGAAAATGACTCAACAAATACATAAAAACATTTACAGTTCTTTGCACAATGGAGGCGGAATAACAGCAAGGAAAGGGGTTTCAAATAGAGGTGTACTAACTACAGGCAACAAAACTCCTGAATAGATCTGAAAAGAGTGAACACAGAAACCAAAATTCAGGAACAAGGCCTTGTCTAATCAGCGCACCTGTAACACAGTGAATTTGAAATGCAGTGCACCTACTACACTCGGGAAGTGCGCTGAATTTGAGATTCACAGAATAGACAGTGCGTTGGACTAGGGACGAGACTTTGATTGGGTTCCGGGTCACAGTTTGCAGTTCAGTTCAGGGATTTTGGCCGAGCAAGTGGTAATCAGTAAATCAATCACAGGGGTAGATCTAAGGAGGTTACTAGAGCCACCACAAGGGCAATTAGAGAGTTTGTAAATCAATTGTTTAATTCATAAACAAAACCCAGAGATTGACTGAAGCGACATTTATCTACTTTGCATTTGCATAGCAAATGCAGTTCGAAGGCTACCTGGCTCAACTTCAGGCTCCGTCTGTAAGTTTATAAAGTAAACAAATGTAGATAAACAAACAACCTAGTCGCTCCCCAGTGGAGTCGCCATTTTGTTACAGGGAAAAGTTTCTATGCAGAACTACTAATCCCACTATGGGTGGTAGCTACCTTAGAAACAAACAAAGTAAAACTACTTTCGTTTTCCTTTATGAAAGATAGATGAGAGAAGAATAAAGGAGACCAACCTCTGTCTTGCGCTTGGTTCCTTGCTCGATTCTTCTCTCTTCTAATAGTCCTTTGCTACTTGCTTTCTTGTATACCCAGCTTCACAGAGTATCTTTAGAATCAAAGCATCATAACACTATACGAGAACATGGATTTATTATCATAAACATTCTAGGATCAGATGTAAATTCACCATACAAATGCAGAAAACATAAATCACACAAGAGTATGGAGGAAAACTTGAATAGCTTTATTGATAATCAAGAAAGAGCCAAGAGAGTTACAACCAATTGTTTTGACCCAGCATCATCCTCTCAGCAAGTGAGCCCCTCTTCACCTCATGAAAAGCTTAGATCACCCAACACTATGATGTTACCTCAAGAAACCAACAACAATTCCTTACAAGATGCAAAATTCCAGCCTTTGGATCTCTGGGATGAGGGATCCATATATAGATGTCTGCAAGGGATATGAGTTAGCTTGTGATTTGATTAGTTTCTTCCCTCTGATAGTTCTTGCTTCCAGTTGGAGATTGATGATCTCTTACTCATCCCTGGTTGAATTCAGAGAGGCAAGTGTCACAGGAGAAGTTTCTGGAAGATTCCATGCTTCTCCACCTCGCGGATTGACACTGCCATTTGTCCCTTCTCGCCCATCGCACCCCATAGAAGGGCTTTTTGAAATGCAACGCACCTACTGTGTGTATTTAGGTGAGATGCAACGCACTTTGCCTATGGAGCAGGTGAAATGGTCCAGTTTTGACCAGTTCTGAGCTGTTTTTCATGGAGAACTTCTGGGAGAAGTTATAATCAGCTGACTTTGTTCTTTTAGGGGTTGGCACAACACTTTTAGGGACATAGGAGCCCTTAGTTTATGGACATTTATGCTTGGGGTTGCAGTGCCCAAAAATGTCTATAACAGGGGTGGGGGTGAATTAGTATTTAAAATAAAATAATTTTCAATTCCCAATCAGATCTATATACGCCACTTCAATGAAGTGAACTTGCATGTGTATGCTACTGTGATTAAAGAAACTAGCGTATACCCAGAGAACTTATGGTTTGGTCAATTTATCATGTGTTTATCTTTAATTAGTGCATCAGTATCTTAATATATAGTAACTACGTGTAGTAATAATATAATAAACCATCACACATAAGAAACACACATGAACACTAAGATTTAAGGTGGAAACCCAATGTGAGAGAAAAACCATCTACTGCTATCGTCTTTATCTTCTTTTAATATAAATAAAATCTGTTTACAATCTTGTACTAGTGCAAACTCATACCTGTAAGAAGGCACCTGCATGCAGAAGGCTACAACCTTCTCTCATTTTCCAGCTTCTATTAGAAGGGAGCTACAACCCCCTAGCTCATGTAGTAGTTGATATGTTTATTAGTACGTAGGCGTCGACCTACAGAAGGCTATAACCTTCTCTCTTCGTCCGGGGACCATGTTTCATTAATTTTCAGAGTAGATGCTCCTGGTACACAACAATACAATACGAAGGCCTCGTTTCATCAAATTTTCACACTGGACCCATTAGAAACTTAGAAACTCAAACTGTATCAACCAACAATTAGTTAATCTGAACAGTCAAATCATTGTAACCAGAACACTGTGTTGAACCCAAAAAAATGCATCATCATTCAGAAATAGCTGCAACCTCAAGAATCATACATCAAAATGTATATGCCACTTTAATGAACCCAACCTGCGTGTATATGCTACTTCATCTAACAAAACCTGTGTACACCTCCAAAACTACCCATCAGTTAAGCGCGCTTGAGCCAGAGGAGTTATGGGATGGGTGACCTCCTGGGAAGTCCTGGTTACCGGGTGCAAGCCCCGGAAGTGATGATTGATGCTATGTGATTCATTTCACTAGTTTCAATCCCACTTTTTCACCCCTGTGAGCATCACCCGATGCAATGAGTGCTAAGTGAACTATTCAAAAATCATGAGAAATTAGTCAGTTACGACTACCTCTCATGGAAATGGTCATACATGAATGACTTACTTAACGCAGTTGAATCCCAAAATGATATCTAATATAATGCACTGCGTAAACCCCCATACTTAAACTCAAAAAGAGTCAAGGGATCTCTACTTGAATGGTTCGTGAGGCACAATACTTGCTAAGGTTTTACAAATGGGGTAGCAAGCTAAGTGGGCTTGATTGTGGGGAAAACTCCACAGTTAAGCGCGCTTGAGCCAGAGGAGTTCTGGGATGGGTGACCTCCTGGGAAGTCCTGGTTACCGGGTGCAAGCCCCGGAAGTGATGATTGATGCTATGTGATTCATTTCACTAGTTTCAATCCCACTTCTTCACCCCTGTGAGCATCACCCGATGCAATGAGTGCTAAGTGAACTATTCAAAAATCATGAGAAATTAGTCAGTTACGACTACCTCTCATGGAAATGGTCATACATGAATGACTTACTTAACGCAGTTGAATCCCAAAATGATATCTAATATAATGCACTGCGTAAACCCTCATACTTAAACTCAAAAAGAGTCAGGGGATCTCTACTTGAATGGTTCATGAGGCACAATACTTGCTAAGGTTTTGCAAATGGGGTAGCAAGCTAAGTGGGCTTGATTGTGTGGAAAACTCCACAGTTAAGCGCACTTGAGCCAGAGGAGTTCTGGGATGGGTGACCTCCTGGGAAGTCCTGGTTACCGGGTGCAAGCTCCGGAAGTGATGATTGATGCTATGTGATTCATTTCACCAGTTTCAATCCCACTTCTTCACGCCTGTGAGCATCACCCGATTCAATGAGTGCTAAGTGAACTATTCAAAAATCATGAGAAATTAGTCAGTTACGACTACCTCTCATGGAAATGGTCATACGTGAATGACTTACTTAACGCAGTTGAATCCCAAAATGATATCTAATATAATGCACTGCGTAAACCCCCATACTTAAAATCATAAAAACTTCTGAATCAATTTGTACCAACCAGTAATATTCTGAACATCTACTGTCAATTCCAGAGATCTAAACAGTCAGCAGCAAAGATAACTCTTCTCACTTAATCAGTCAATCAATTAGACACAAACTCCTTATGCATTCAGTTTTACTTTTAGATCTAAGAAGAATTCATTGACAGACAGTAGTAAAACAACAACACTGATTAGATAGATCAATCATTTGTGAACAACGAGCTTTCCTTTTTCATACGCTACTTGGAAGAGTCGAACCTGTGTTTATACGCACCTTCACCAAGGCGAACCAACGTATAGATCTGCAGATATTAACTTACAACTTCATTGCTATTCCAGACTTCAGACATACCCAGATCATGACCTTTAAAGAATAAAACATGTTGAAGAAATCAGATCTATCCCAATCAATATTATATCATACAATGATAAGTCATTTCAGGTCTCATGATCCTGATCCAACATTTTATCCAAGGTGCACAAAATATTTCAGATCATGTCATAATCATAGCCCCTGCAACATAAAATATACTTCAAATAGAAGTATTCCTGAGAAATCATTTCACTTGCACACTTGGCCCTTTGACCTTGTCCTCCTTATATAGGTTTTGGCCTTCCTCAATACCTCGGACCAAAACAACACTTAGAGCTTGTGGTATTCCTAGATGGGATCAAATAGTCATTACTTCACTCAAACTTTTCGGCTAATACCATGGTATTGACCCTTGGTATTCTTTACTTTTGAATTTTCTTGATTTTCCAACCCATACGTGCTTTTCCTCTTGTGAAAGTGCGTGCATACGTATACGCTCTTTTTGTTCTATGAACCTACATGTATACATTGCTTTCTCAAGTTGAACCTGCGTATACAGCTTAAACTATCTGAAAACATCATTTTCCTTCATTTTCTTGATTCTGATTAGTAGACCTTTGTTCCAAATTCATGTTCTTCTGTACCAATGCACTATTACATTTGAATTGACATGTTACACTGTGAGTTGCATTTTATTAAATCTGAGCTGACCTGTGAGTGAGTTTCCATTAAGGACAACACCTGTATCATAATGCCAACATTGATTTCTCACGATAACCAGTAAATATGCATTTTTCACTTTTATCATCCAATTTTCCTCTTTGTTCTTTAAGCACATGTGCATAAGCTACACATCCAAATATTCTGATATGAGACACGCTGCAAGACATACTTGACCATGCTTGTTCTGGTACTCTATTCATCACACTTTTTGCAGGAGACCTGTTGATCACATAAATATTACATGCAATTGCTTCTGCCTAATACTCATTAAACAATTTTATTCCTTTCAACATGCTTCTTACCATGTTAATAATTGTCTTATTATTTCTCTCTACTACACCATTCTGCTACAGTGTGTACCTGGTTGTAAACTATCATATGATTCCATGTTGTTTGCAGTAATCATGGAATGAATTTGAATCATATTCTACACCATGATGTGACCTCAATACCTTGATTTGTCAATCACTTTGGTTCTCTACTAAGGCTTTGAATTCTTGGAACTTTGCAAAAGTTTGAGACTTCTTCTTCAAGAAGTAAACCCAAGTCTTTATACTATAATCATTGATCCAAATTGGATCCATAAAAGACTGTTAAAGAACCATAGGAGTATCAGGTCGAACAAATCTCTAAAGAATTTTAGAACAACGATCAAAAACACCCTGAACAAGTGGCAATGGCATCTAGCGTGGAACGACGAGGACCTCGGTCATAGAACGCTAATCGAGGCCCATGGAGACTACGCGGGAGGCTGAAGTAGCCCCTGGAAGCCCCGGAATGGGAAAAAGAGGTGCTTTTTGATGCGCAATTAGCGCTAGCTGGACGAACAGAGCCAAAATGGGAAATCCTGAGCACTCGGTCACATCGGGAAACTAGAGGACCAAAGCTGGAAAAGGGAAAAAGCATTAATCATACAAGGTGGGACCCACGCTCTGGAAACTGGCGGTTTTGATCGGGGTGCCCTTAAATGATAAGAGGTTTTGGACGAAAGTGGAGTGACTCCATATAACGATTGACGTGTGGCAGGCAGAGGTGAGAGAAAACCGTCGTTGATCGTGTGCTATTGGTCAAGCAAGTCAACTGCGCAAAATGTGCATATGGCGTCAGATTTGGAGGGCCCAGATTGGACGGCTGAGATCACGTGAAGTGGAAAACTTCTGGAGAGACAGAAATATATATGGAAATATTTTATTAAAAATATGAATTACAGATGATGATTAATTACAATGGGGTTCCTAGCTTATATACCGCCATGGACACCCTTTGGGAAAGGAGATCATGCCCTTTCGTCTAATTAAAATTAAAATTAAATAATAAACCTAAAGTTAACTAATTTTTTTACATAACATTGCCTTCCTCTCGAAAGAATGCTTTGTCCTCAAAGCATAAGTAACGATGGATGTTGTTGAAGAATGATTCATTCTCCCATAAAGCGTCTTCTTTGGGTAAGTCCTTCCACTTTATCAGATATTCCAAGATGATCAAGGTCACACACTTTAAAAGGTCTTGGATTAATCTCTCAAGTTCCGTTTTTTGGTGATATGGATATCGGTATGGCTTGATGTTGACAAGGTCTGATCCTGCCTTGACTTCTATTGTATGCTCAATTTCCCTATTAGGTGGCCTCTTCATAGTTAGGTCTTGAATTACTTTTTCATGCTTCCAAATAAAATCTTGTATCCCTGGTGACTCTTCTCTAGTCATATTTGCAGATAACATTTCTAATTGGTGACATTGTATTTCATAAGCAGGTGCTCTTCTTCGACTCAGCTTCATCATCTCAGATGATGATACAACTTGATTTTTTGGTGCTTGGAATCCGTGTAGTTTGTACTTCTGACCTCCCCATTTGAATTTTATAAATTGTGCTTGATGGTTGGCGGCATAAGTACCTAAAGTTTGTAACCATTGGATACCTAAGACTACATCTACTCCTCCTAACGGCACTATGAAGAATGGAGACTCTAGATTAAAGTCTTGAATCTGCAAATTGACCTTATGGAATTTCCCTACCTTTTTAATCTTCTTACCATTAGCTACCATCACTTTCATGTTTGGTAAGGGAAATGAAAAGATATTGAGTCTCTTTGCCACGGTTGCATCTAAAAAATTGTGTGTGCTTCCAGAGTCAATGAGAACCACTACGTTGTTCTTCTTTATGTGTCCTTTTAACTTTAAAGTCTGAGGTTGTGATATACCTGTCATAGCTGATAATGAAACTTGCGGAATACTTCCGTCATCTAATTCTGGTGAGAATTCTGGGGCGTCTTCTGTGGCTTCTATGTCATAATCTTCACTGTTTGAATCATTGGTTGCTTCACAATTATATAGGTTCTTTAGTTCTTTTCCTTTAGCACATCTATGTTTGGGGTCCCAATTTTCACCACAGCGCTTGCATTTACCCTCCTTTATCCTTTGCGCTTCCACATTAGATTTTTCTTCTTCACGACGATGTGGTGGAACATATCTTTTAGTTTTTGCGTCCGCATACTGAGGTGTTCTTCGTCTTGAATATGTTTTTTTGGCTTTTGACCAAAATATTTGTTCGAATTTCTTTTCGGCTGTTTTTGCTTTTCGTCTTGCTACTTCTATTGATGAAATGTCATGCATCTCAAGTTCTACTTGTAAATGGGTTTTAAGTCCCGAGATGTATGACTGAATTAAACGAGATTCTGATAACCCAGGTACTCGAGTTACTAAGGTCTCCCATTTTTGAGTGTATTCATCCACACTTCCTTTTTGTCGTAATTTGATGAGTTTTGAAAAGAATTCTTCTTCCTTTAGACCTTGGAATCTTTTGAAGAATGCATCTTAAATTTTCTCCAGCTAATGACGCGTGTTGTCTTTTTCCACCACATATACCAGTTATATGCTTCTCCTTCCATTTTCATGGATGCATGCCTGAGATTTTCGTCATCGTCATTGATGTCATATATCTCAAAGTATTCTTCTGCTTTATTTATTCATGCAACATTGTTTTTTTCGTTTCCATCGAATTTAGGCATCTCAACCTTTTCCCTCTTCAGGTATGTGGCTAATGGTTGAGCAAAAAGAGGGTGTTGATTAGTAAGGGTATCCCAAAGTTGCTTGTTTGTAAAGGCCTTGTTACTTGCTTCTTGGTGAGGTGTCGCTGATTTTCTTGGGGATTCAACCTTTTCATGAGAATCTGTTGACTTTGTTGAATCTGATGAGAGGTGTTCTCAATTATCTTCACTTTCTTTAAATAGCTCTTTGGGTGTACAATTCGACCTTTTACACAGAAGTCTCAGCATTGTTAAGGCATCTCTGATGTTTACTTCTGTTTGGACATGTTGACTTTCCATCTTTATCTCTATTCGATTTTTCGTATCTTGAAGATTTTTGATTTTGTCTGCTTGCTCCCCAACCTTGCTCTCGACTTCATTTAATCTTTTACTGACCCCGTCGTGGTTGTTATTTATCTTATGCTCTGAGTCAACCAATTTTTTCTGGAAATATGCCATTGTCATTGTCGACATTGAGCGGGTTTGCGAGGGCGTGTATTTATCTGCCAACTTAAGTTGTGTTTTTTTTTTAAATAATTAAATTAAATTAATTTAATAATTTAATTTAATTAATTAATTAATTTTTTTTTAAATAATGTTATATAACAGATTTTTTAAACTATCATATATATATATATATATATATATATATATATATAACTATTTAATATAATATAGTTATTTGTATATTATAACTATATATAACGAAAAGGTAATATTTGAATTTACGTTTTATGCTATTTAATGGAATGAAACGACAGACACGCTGGAGATCAACGACCACGTTGATTGGCGGCAGCCGTGGGCAGATTACACGGTGGCTAGCGGACGGTGGGGACGGTGCTGGGACCACAGAACAGCAGTGATGGGAAGACTAGTGCAGATGCACAGTCGGACGGCAGACAACGGGGACTAAGAAGGGACGCGGAAGGTGCAGGGCCGTGGACAGGAGCTGAAGCACGGTTAATAGCGGCAGCAGGCACGAGAGGTGGAAGAATAGATACGCGGGGGTCTGGTTGCAAGCGGAGTGGAGAACAGGGGTGCTGTAGCGATGGAGATGGAGGGTTTGGAACGGGAGAATGGGTGCTGTAGCGGAATCGACAGGGAATTAAGCCGCATTTTAAAGGGATTTGGAATCCGTTTGACTGCCACGGTGGAGGAAGAATGCATCCACTATGTAACTTAAGAAACGAACCGACAAAGCATGCTAGTGTCGTTGACAGGAAGACAAGTGGCAACTCCCTGAGGGCTAATGATGACACCGAATAGGGAACACCCAGCGCAGCTATAGAAGGTGAATGAACAAAGGCAGAAGAGGAACCAAATAGGCATAGTGATCGAATGGCTAAAGCCATGAATAGAGGCAGTCGAATGAGAGGAGAGTTAGACACAGAGAGACAGAAGTCGAGAGACGAAGAAGTGGAACAGTGAACCCTGAGAGGAATTCTGAACACAGATAACACTAAAGCACAACAAACGAGACAAACGGCCGAGCTGATCAGCAGTAGCATAAAGCACCAGAGAGCTTGAAGATTCAAGCCATCCCCTAGAGGATCTGTCCAGGCTGAGCACCACATTGGGCTCTTTCCATTGTATACCAGAAGGTCACAGAGTTGGTAGGAAGAAGAAGAGTCTGTGTACTCCAGTGGCTTGGGGAATCTAAGTCCACCCTGCCAAGCAAATCTACTTTAGGAGAACTCACATTGAGTCCATGTATTGTAAAATTCTCTGCCAAAAGGCACAATAAAACAAGGCCACCACTGAAGCTGGACTGGACACGTAGCCCTAGAGCATAGGGTGAACTCCTTATTAAAAATTGTTTGTGTCTTTGTGTTTGCTTACTGTATTTCTCTGTTGTCTTTCCATTTTATTGTCTGTGTATTGGAAATCTGATCGATATTTTTCTTTAATAACACAAAACACACACCAACACATGAGTCTATAATACCTTAGTTTAATAAATCTTTAACTGATGTCATTCATAGGGTGAATATCAGATCAAGTGGTATCAAAGCTCTAGGTTGTAAGGTTAGACAAGCTTGTGTTGGTTTAGCTGTAAATGCTCACAAGATCAAAGCTCAAATTAGGAGAAGGAGAGTTGGTGGAAACTAATCCTAAAATTGGGAGAGTCTATTATCAAAAGACAATGTCAGAAGAAGGTTCTATCCAGACCCTCAATTCATAGAGAATTTCCTAGCTATAAAGTCTATGGTTGAAGAAATGTACAGAGACTTTAGAAAGCAAAAGGTGGAAGATGCATCAGGCTCTAAACAAGATAAAGAAGAAGATGAGTCTCACTTCCATGACAACTCCAAAGGAAAGGGGAAAGAAGAAAGCTTTCTCACACCTCCTAATAGCCATGTGCATAATAAGAAATCATCTTTGATTAAGTTAGATGTTAAATTTGATTTTCCTATATATGATGGAGAGCTGAATGCTGAAAAGTTGGAAAATTGGATTAGAGAGATTGATGTGTATTGCAGGGTATAAAACATAAACTCAGACAAGAGTAAGATTCAGCTAGCAAGCCTACGCCTAGGAGGCACTGCCTTGGTTTGGTAGGAAGGCAGAACCCAAGCTGATATGAAAAGACATGGTAAGACCATCTCTGTCTGAAGTGACCTTGTTTCTGCAATCAAAAAGCAGTTATATCCATTGGTCTACATGCAACAAGCTATGATGAGCTGGAAAACTCTTCGGTAGCTGAAAGGGCAAAGTGTGCAAGGGTATACTCAAGAGTTTAGAAAGAAAGCATTGATATTGGGTATCTCATTAGACTCACCAGAGACTCTTTTGAAGTACATTGGTGGTCTACATAGCTACATGAGGCATACCATCCTCATGTTTAATCCCACTAGTATAGATGAGGTATCTGTACAAGCTACTCATCTAGAAGCTATATGAAAGAATGGAAATCCAGAAGTTGGGGGACCATCCCAACCCACTGTGAGCAAGAGCAAGGAGAAAAGAAAATAGAAGTGGAAGGCAAGGAAGGCTAACACTGCACAGAAAGCTAAAGCTTCATGCACTCACTGTAAAAAGGAGGGGCATGATGATGAGCATTGTTGGATTCTGCATCAAGAGCTGAGACCTAAGAAGTTCGAGGGCAAGAAGAAGAAGACAACTGCAGCTATTCAGAAATATTTGGGTTCGGACTCGGGAGATGAAACAACCATAGCAGCCACAGGTATAACAGGTTGTCTGCTTTAGAGAATTCTAAAATCAAGAAGCAGGTGCAAGAGTTGCTCGAGAAGTGCTTCATCAGGCCTAGCACAACACCATGTGGGTCACCAATCATTTTGGTGAGAAAGAAAGATGGCTCTTGGAGAATGTGCATAGATTACCGAGCACTGAATAAGATAATAATCAAGAATCATTATCCCCTTCCTCGCATAGATGATCTTTTATATCAATTGAAGGAAGCTGTTTATTTCACCAAGCTGGATTTGCACAGTGGATACCATCAGGTCAAAGTTGCAGAGCAAGATGCATGGAAGACTGCTTTCAAAACAAAGCAGGGATTGTATGAATGGCTAGTTATGCCTTTTGGCTTAACCAATGCTCCTACTACAATGATGAGATTAATGAATGATGTACTCAGACCTTTTCTTAATGATTTTGTTATTGTGTATCTGGATGACATTCTGATTTTTAGTAAAACGTGGGAAGAACATTTAAAGCATGTTAAGCAAACATTGGATGTTTTGAAAAGAGAACAACTTTATTTTAAACTCTCAAAATGTGAATTTGACAAAACATCTCTAAACTACTTGGGTCATATATAGGGGGAGGTGAATTGAAAATAGATCCCTCTAAAGTGGCAGTCATTGTGAACTGGCCTAAACCGAGGTCTGCTACAGAAGTGAGAAGCTTCTTAGGAGTAGCACAATATTGGAGGAAGTTCATTTCTAACTTCCCCTCGATTGCAGCTCCCTTACATGCTTTAACAGGATCGAATAAGGTGTTTCAATGGGGAGGCAAACATCAGAAAGCCTTCGACACCTTGAAAGAGAAAATTAGTACAGCACCTGTACTAGCACTGCCTGATTTACAAAGACCATTTGAGATCCAAACTGATGCCAGTGACTATGCCATGGGAGCAGTGTTGATATAGCATGATAAACCCATATGTTATGATTCTGAGACTTTTATTCCTGCAGTAGTTAACTATCCTACATATGATAAATAATTGTATGCATTAGTTCAGAGTGTGAAAAAGTGGAAACATTACTTAATGAGAAAAGAGATAGCAATGCATACTGGTCATTAGCCACTTCAATATCTACACTCCCAAACTAAGTTGCAGCAATCAAGACATTACATATGGATGGGTTTTCTACAACAATTTCATTTAGTCATTAGATATAAAAAGGGCATACATAACAAGGTTGCAGACATGTTATCTAGACCCATTATAAATGCATCTACCATACTTAAGCATAATTATGTGCTACATGAAAACTACATTGAACAATATGCTTTGGATATGGACTTTAAAGATGTATATGCAACTTTGAGTCAAGGAAAAAGAGTAGAAGAATTGGACTATCATATAAAGGACCGAATCTTATACCATTGTGGGAAACTCTACGTTCCACAAACCGAAAGAGTAAAGATAATTAGGGATGCACACACTTCTCTGATATCAAGTCACTTTGGAGTAAGTAAAATAGTTGCACAGCTGCAAAGATTCTGCTATTGGCCGAAAATGAATGAGATAGTTTCTAGGTATGTAAGAGGGTGTGCCATGTGTGCTAAAAGCAAGCTCAGCAATAGAAAACTAGGCTTGTACACTCCATTTCTAGTTCCTTCTCACCCTTGGAAAAGTGTTTCCATGGATTTTTTTGGAGGACTGCCTAAATCTAGGAAAGGTCATGATTATCTATATGTTTTTGTGGATAGGTTCAGCAAAATGTGTATTTTGATACCTTGTAGTAAACAGATCACAGCTGAAAAGATTGCAAAATTGTTCTTTGAACATGTATGGGTTCATTTTGGATTACCCACTTCCATTATATCTGATCAAGACACCCGATTTGTGGGGAAGTTTTGGCCTATTCTCGGGAACTGATGGACACAAAACTGAAGAAAAGCACAGTTTTTCATCCACAAACAGATGGCTAGACAAAAGTAGTAAACAGGACCGTGATCCAGTTACTGAGAGGATATTGTAGTAAACATCCTAAGCTTTGGGATGAACACTTGTGTTATGTGCAGCATGCTTAAAACAGAGCCAAACACTCTTCTACACAGAGATCTCCTTTTGAGACCTGTTTTGGTTTCATACCATCCTTTGGATTTTGTCTTTGGTAAAGACACCATGGTTGAAGGACACAGTGATGTGGACAAAGCAACTAGGTTAATTGAATAGATCCAGGAGATCCACCAGGTAGTATAGGAACAACTAGAAAGGAGCAAGGCCAAGTACAAGGCTAGGCATGATAAGCATCGGATGGAGCATAGTTTTCAAGTTGGAGACCATTTTTGGTTGTATATCAGCAAGGACAGGATGCAAGGTGAAGGTAAAAAGCTAAAGCCTATCAGGTATGGACCTTTTAGGATACTTGAAAATATTGGTGAAAATGCTTTCCACCTTGATTTACCATCTTACATGCACATCTACTCAGTCGTAAATGCAGATTTCTTGAGATTGTTTGAATCTTCAATAATTGAGGACCCTGAAGAGCAAAGTCAATTGCATTCTATTGATGACCTAATATCTGAATATCTTAATGAGTTGCAGGAAGACACAGTGCTAGAAAGGAAGGTGAGGACAACGTGCAGGGGAAACATTGAGTACCTCAGGATTGGGCTCAAAGGTTCAAAGCCGAGCAGCACAAAGTGGATTGAGATTGGACAAGTGAAGAAACAGTATCCTCACTTAGTCGATGCTTAAAAACCAACTTTTGGTGGTCAAAAAGCTTTTCTAGTGGGAAGGTCGTGATCCAAATTGGATCCATAGAAGACTGTCAAAGAACCATGACTGTATCAGGTCGAACAAATCTCTAAAGAATTTCATAACAGTGATTAAAAACACCCTGAACCAGTAGCAATGGAATCCAATGTGGAATGACGAGGACCTCGGTCAAAGTGTGCTGACCGAGGCCCATGGAGACTGCGCGGGAGGCCGAAGTAGCCCCTAGGAGCCCCGGAATGGGAAAAAGAGGTGATTTTTGATGCGCGATTAGCACATCGCTGGGCGAACAGGGCCAAAATGGGAAAGCATAAGCACTTGGTCGTGTGGGGGAACCGGGGGACTGCGGGCGGAAAAAGGAAAAAGTGCTAATCGTACATGGTGGGACCTGTGCTTTGCAAACCAGCGGTTTTGATCAGGGCGCCCTTAAACGGTAAGAGGTTTTGGACGAAAGTGGAGCAATTGCATACGCATGGCAGGCGGAGGTGAGAGAAAACCACCGTTGATCGCGTGCTATCGGTTGAGCAATTCAACCGCGTGAAATATGCGTATGACGTCAGATCTCGAGGGCCCAGATCGGACGACTGAGATCACACTTGATGGGAGGAAGTGGAATCGACGGGAATTAAGCTGTGTTTTAAAGGGATTTGGAATCCATTTGACTGCCACGGTGGAGGAAGAATGCATCCACGACGTAACTGAAGAAACAAACCGTTGAAGCATGCTGGCGCCATTGAGAGGAAGACAAGTGGCAACTCCCTAAGTACTGATGAGGATGCCGAAAAGGGAACTCCTAGCGTAGCTGCAGAAGGTGAACCGACAAAGGCGGAAAAGGAACTGAACAGGCATAGGGATCGAATGGCTAAAGCCATGAACAAAGGCAGTCGAATGAGAGGGGAGTTAGACATAGAGTGACATAAGTCGAGAGACGAAGAAGTGGAGCAGTGAACCCTGAGAGGAAGACTAAACACAGAGAATAGTAAAGCATAGCAGAGGAGACAGAGGGTCGAGTTGATTAGTAGCAGCATCAAGCACCAGAGAGCTTGAAGATTCAAGCCATCCCCTAGAGGATTTGTCCAAGTTGAGCACCAAATTGGGCTCTTTCCATTGTAGACCAGAAGGTCACAGAGCTGGTAGGAAGAAGAAGAGTCTGTGTACTCCAGTGGCTTGGGGAATCCAAGACCACCCTACCAAGCGAATCTACTTCAGGAGAACTCACATTGAGTCCCTGTATTGTAAAATTCTTTGCCCAAAGGCACAATAAAACAAGGCCACCACTAAAGCTGGACTGGAGACGTAGCCCTGGAGCATAGGGTGAACTCCTTATTAAAAATTGTTTGTGTCTTTGTGTTTGCTTACTGTATTTCTCTGCTGTCTTTCCATTTTATTGTCTGTGTATTGGCAATCTGATCGATCCGTTGCTTCAATAACATAGAACACACACCAGCACATGAGTCTGTAATACCTTATTTTAATAAATCTTTAACTGATGTCATTCATAGGGTGAATATTAGATCAATCATCAATAAAAGTGAGGAAATAACAACTTCTAACAATCAACTGTGTCCTCATAGGTCCACACAAGTATGTACGCACTAACTCAAGAGGCTTCTTTTATATGTATGCAACTCCCTTTGGAAAACTTTCACAGTGTTTCTTTCCCAAGATGCAACACTCACAAGTATTAGTAGGTTCTTTGATTGGAGGTAAACCTCTGACCATTTAGTTATGCTACAACAATCTTAAACCAAAAAAGTGCAAGTGTCTAAATCAAAAGTGCCATATCCAAAAATCATTGTAGCATGCAGTTATAAAAGAACTGACCTGATCACTGTAATTCATAATTAGAAGAAAGAGTATGTTCTTCGTCATATACACCTTCTCTATCATCTACCTACTTGGGGGCTTGTCATATATAACACACTCCTGTCCTTGAAAGATAACTCAGTATCATTTCTGTGTCAATTAACCAATACTTATCAAAGTTTGTTTGAGACTAGGAACATAAAATACCTCTAAGATTGTGTTCGGCTCTCCCTACTTGGTTAGAATGTTGACCTCCCCTTTTCCATCTACATCCTTAGTATTGTCAGTCCCCATCTTTACCTTTGTTTTCACAGATTGATCCAAATTTGCAACCAAATTCTTATTTACTGTCATGTGGTTACTGCAACCACTTTCTAATAGCCACACACTATCAGAAGGTTCATGCATTATATGGCAAGATAGGAACATGGAGTTAGTACTCTTTCTAGTGACATTAACTCTTTGGTTCCCTTGATCAACTATCTTCTTCCTACAGTCATGAGCATAACGACCAAATTTATTGCAATAATAACATCTTACCTTTGATTTGTAATTTTTTTTTATTGTTGAAGTTTCTGCAGTTGCTTCCACTTTCATGTGCATGCCCTTCTCGGCCATCTCTCTGACCACCATAAATTTTGCCTCGTCCTCTGCCTCTCGATCTACTTCTGCCTCAACCTCTGTCTCTTGAAATAGAAACCAAGCTTTTGAAAGCGGTCTCTAAAGTGGAATCCTTATTTCTGTCTATCCTTGCCTCATATGATAGAAGTGATCTTATCAACTCATCAACTGTTAATGATGCCAAACCCTTGGCTTCTTCTATGGCTACTACAACAACATCAAATTTGGTAGACAAAGATATGAGGACCTTCCCAACCACTTTTTTATCTTTAATTTCTTCACCATAAATTTTTAACTGTTTTGTGACAGTCATGACTCGATTCCTGAAAGGATGTCCTTTGTCTCCTTCATTTGAAAACTTTCAAAATATCTCCTAGTATTTTGCAATTTAACAATATTGAATTTGGCCATACCATTATAGCTTTTTGCCAAAGTATCCCATGCTTCCTTTGCTGAAGATGTGATCATAATCTTCTGGACCACTGCTCGATCCACTCCCTATTGAATAAGCTGTAATGCTTGTGCATTCTTATTCTTGTCATTCTTCCATTGTTCCCTTTCTACATTAGTGAGAGCTCGTTCTTCTGCTTCATTCTTAGGTTCTCAAAACCCAAGCTGGACATAATCTCAAACATCATGAGCCTACAATGTGGTTGCCATTTTAATGACCAACACATCAGAATATTTCACTATAAACGGTGGAAATTGTGGCTGGAAATTTGAGAAAGCTATCTTTCTTCAAAAAAATCTCCTTTAAAAACCCTAAATTTTTTCTTTTATTAACTTTACAAAAATCCTAAAAATAAACTCAAAATGAATAAACTCCTTCCTTTTAATAAAACACTTATTATATTTTTTTTATATAAATTTTTTTTTTTTTTAAATCATATATATAAAAAACACTTTCATAAAAACTCTTTCTAAAACAACTTTACGATCCTCCCATTAACACCTTGCATATAACACCTAAAAAAAACATGTCACGAATACTAAACATGAGTTTAAACTTTTGAATGACGAATTTTAATGCCTTGTTTAAACTTTCAAATAATGAGTGGTGCCACGTGGTTTGGATTTGCTACGCATATTTTTGATGTCTGGTCACAGGCGATGTGCACACCCCTACTCAATGACTTAGCATTGACTTATATAGTTTGAAACAAATTTTGACTTAGCTTGGGCACCCGGCCAATAATAAACTGCACAATTAACCCTATTTGCTAAGAATCGTAGTTAAATGAAAGCTGCACGGTTTTGTGTACTAATAAAGTGTGAAATTTGTGCACTTTTTAACTGTTTGTAAATTTGCGATGCAATTTAGAAAAAAAATTGGAGGCTTTTTTTCCTGGCCTTCTTTCACTGGGTCTATAAGCACCACAAATCTTGTGATCTTTCTTTAGCTCTGATACGAATTTGAATTTGTTAGAAAGACAGAGAAGCTAAAACATACAATTTACCTAAAACACAAGGGTTGCAACTCTTTTATTGATCACACAAACTTGATTCTTACAATGAATCCGGTGAAGTGTATTTAACCTTTTCCAACTAGCGACTCGCCTAAAATATCTTGACGTGCAACCACACACTAGAAAACGTCCATCACTTAACTCGACTTGAATCAACACTCCAAGACTCAACATTTTTCACCAAATCCAGCACCCCTATCCTTAAAAAAATCTTTAACATAGTAAAGGCAAATGGTAAATAACTGGAGTTGTTGGTCACGAAGCCTCTCGAGGTGAGTAGCTCAGCCAGGTAGGGAAAATCAGTCAGCAAGGAGGTAAATAAGAAATTTGTTGACTGGAAGACTGCGATCTTTTTACATAACCGACTTAATTAAAAAAACAAAAAAAACTATAATGTCAACAGAGTCCAGATTAATATGATCTTCTTAGAACCCAAATGGAGTATTCTTGATATTACGGCATACAATTTTTGATACAGTGAACGAGGAGGAGAAGTGGTAAATACAAAAGAAGTATATTACTTAATTTTTTAAAATACACTTCCGAATTGACTCCAAATTTTTTCAAAGTCGAATCAGAAGTCAAATTCGAAATAGAAACTACCGAGGAGCTTAAACTGCGTAATATGGTTTCACTATCACCAAGATTATAGTTGGTGGGACTAGAAACAAGCAGAAATTTCTTTTGAAAACTAGACATTTCCCATTTATGTTCAGTGTTTACGCCAATAACTAGTCTATTGTCAAAGAAAACGTGTTACGTAATGATTTGTGCGTATCAATTTAGCAGGGAAAAAAATACAATTGAACTGTGAAAGTTTCCTATGCGACAACTTAGTATCATGAGTACCTAAAATCAATAGGTTCAACTGCTCACACATTCAAATTATCGCTATTAGCATTGTTGAGATATTAATTTTACTGTCAGTTTGTTGTTAGTAGGTGTTATCACATTTGATTCAAATTATTTCTATTCACAAAATTGATATATTAATCTTAGTATTAGTTAGTTGTTAGTTAGGTGTCATCACATTTGATTCTGATGTCGTGTGAGTTAGGTGTCATCACATTTGATTTTGATGTCTTTTAAGTGTCATAGATAGTTTAATTTAACTTAGTCAAGTTTTACTTCAATGATTGATTATTAATGTTTACAGTGTAATTTATTTAGCCATTTTCTGCTCCACTTTTCGGTTTCATTCTTTGTCATGGTATCGGAACTTAGCCTAAGTGAGACTCCTCGAGAGAATTATAAGAGAATTTAAGCAAGTCTCACGAACAACGTGAGAGCAGTGTTTGAATCTTGTTGAGGTAAGTGAGAGCAGTGTTTGAATCTTGTTGAGGCGTAGAGATCAAAATTCTGCAAAGGAGAACAAGATTTTTTTTTATGTGTGAAGGGTAGCTGAAATAACACACCCAACATATTTGAATCTACACCTTCCATAGAAGCGTTAGCGTTACAAACGCTCAATTCAATTGCAAGAGGACATGTTAGTAATGCCCATAACCATGGAGACGATAGCGTTAGAGAACAACAGGAGCCCTCAAAAACATTTTTCATTTGGAATTCATATAAAATCCTCGTAAGCTTCATCATATTCGAAAGCTTCATGGCAATTTATTTTTATTTATTTATTTATTTTTTATTTTTTTAAAACGTATGTTTTTAAAATTCTTTTGAAGGTACGAAGCTTTGTTATGCTTTAAAGCGAGTATTAAAAAGGGAGGATTGAAAGAACGGTTTGTTATAAAAAATTAAGAGTGTTTTTTTAATTAAAAACTTGGAATGAAAAAGAGGGTTTATTATATTTGTTCTAATTAAAAAAAAAAATAGATTATATACAATTCTTATGACGCATAATGTATGGTATGGTTAATTGGTACCATAGATTATACAATTTGAAGTATTACGCTACCACTGTTCCGCATGCACCAATGTCTCATGTATAAATATTCGCCAACTTAAAACAGTGATACTACATAAGGTTAGAGCTGTACCATGTTCCTTCACTAAATTTAATGGTGATCAAATCTAGATTCAATAGATATCCCACACATTCATATATGATCATCTCATAAACAAAATTAGTACAGGCACTTATACTTCTGCATAGTGGTCACATGTAGATTCTACCATGAGTAAGATAGATCTTTGGCCCAATTATTAACAAATACCTACTATGCTTCCACCACTAACTCTACACTTAGATGCAATAAGAGTCACATGCATAAGAAATCAATCCTTGTCATAAATACAGATAACACAAAACATATATACATCTGCGCTGAATGATCCACAACATAAAAATTGAGTAAACATACAGTATTTCCCATGCAAGTGAATCCAACTAGATTATAATAGAGAACACCACTTGGAAAATAGAGCACCACCACCCAACCTAGAACTTACTCTTCCAGTTCAGCCCCTAGCCGAGAGTTCTTTCCATGGATCAACTACCTCCTGTTGATCTCTTCAACAAGTATTTAATACCCTCTTTCATGATCTGGTTTCCATTGGCGGCATCCCACTTTTATGTATCTTTTTTATCCATTTGCTTAGGATTTTCTCAGAAAATATCGCCTTTCTCTCCTATGAAGCTTTTCCTCATAAAATCTTGCCTTTCTCTCCCATGAACCCTTTGTGTATTTCTCAATGGATATTTATCTCTAATCCATCCAACTTATATAGAATTGAATATAGAAGATTTATCATGAAATAATTATCCCTTAACATTCCCAATGGGATTTGGCAAGAATCTCATCTCTTGGTGTCTCTGTTTTCCAAGTGATTAATTATTTTATTTATTTCATAAAGTATTTACTTTTCTTGTTACATATTGGACCTATCTTTTCTCAACTTATGTTTGCAAAGTTTTACACTTTCCCTCTTAAATTTACATTGTCCTCGTTGTATTATTTCATCTTGTAATGTTACTTTCACATTCACCAGTTGCTGTTTCTGAACTTGCATGCTCCCATGGCCTTGCCATCTGATGCAGATCTTCTGATAGAAATATATTGGTTACAAAGGATTTCTCCCAACACATCTCCTTCCATTACTACCTGTAATATTGTTTTCAATTTTGTGAGAGATTTTAGTTGCAGAAACTCAACTATGTTTACCACAATTAATATCATAATTTGATATATTGTACTATTATTTGAGTAGATACGGCTTATACTGGCCACATTTTATTGTATTTGAATAAATGCATGTTCTTCCCCTACATTCTTCTAGGTCTTTGTGTTTTTGCCAAACACTTCCTTCCTGTAGTTTCCCTTCATGCAATAAGTCAACTAGCACATTTGCCAAATCAATATGTAAAAAATATCATATTAGGTTAGCTCACACATAACCATCAAAATCATTTGTACCCATCAATTATAGATCACCTGTAATCCTCATATATCAGAATCATAATCACCTGCATACAACACTGACACAACCCATTGATACTTATCCTTAGTTTCCACTTTTGTCCTACCTTTGTACACACTTTGGATCGGTTTCCTTATCAGGAAATCACCGAGTGTCTTCATGCATACCTGCACATAGCGTGTATTACACACACACACAACTATACATGTCATATATTATTATGCAATACATGTATCCATACTAGTACCATATGTACCGCTTGTACACAATACCATTTGTACAACTGGTACACCATACCAATGTCCATAGCATCACTTGCATGACATATACTTCATCCACATGTTTCTAACCATGTTAGTATTATGCCAAAAATTCCTTCATTTATTTATATTACCTTTAGGTAAGTGGAACAAATCGTGCTTAGTTTATTGATAGGAGAATAAGGAATTTCATGGACCTGTTCAACTTCTGCAACCAGTGAAATTTTTTATGTCAAAGTATTCAAGTGCTTTTATTTAGCAATTCATTTTCCTATGTCATGTGGTTGTAGTACAATGTCAGCAAAATAGTATCATAAAAGTAATCATGCATACTACAACTTTATCATACCCATAACTTTGAGTTTTGGGATTAAATCTGTCATCTGGACAAGGTTTTAACAACAACGGAATATTACTTCCGCTTAATCATAAAGTAGATTATTGACTATGATACTTACTTTATCTTTAACCAAGAAAATGATCATTTGGTACTTAAAAGTACTCCATACTTAACTAGTCATGTCATATGTTCTTTTTACACCTCTTCCAACATCTTGTTGGCCATGAATAACATTAGGTATAAACTCATTTCCCCTTCATGAGTTATAAATGAAAGTTACAATGTTTTCAATTCCACACCCTTTAATTTTTTAGGCATTATGTGTATGAGGGTGTGATCCTAGGGTATTTACATGTTAACACCTTCTTTTAACATTAAATCATCCCTAAAACAAAGAGATCAATTATAAAATTTATTACCATGATTTATCGCGTGATTTATGAAACAATTCTTATGTTGTCATATTCAACTCAGACATCATTATCAATGCAATCTGTTAGGTACTTCCCAATATTTCTTGATAGTAATTAGTGATACAAAATATTTATTTCAATTTGTATGGTTGTGTTGATGGTGCTTGACACACCAACATGTAAGGGGATCTGCCCAGTAAGAAGTGCCAACCAGAACTCACACTTTTTAGTGTAGGAGTCCTAGAAGTGCGTCGTAAGGTAATGCCTTGACTGCAATGTCGCACAGAGGCAAGTAAGATTAACTCTATCAATAGCAAGGGTGTGACCGCTGCAATGAGTCAAGGAAGGTGTATGAGAGGTTCTAACATATGTGGGTTGAGATGAGGGTGAAGGTGAGTTCCAGGTTGAAAGGGATCAGAGCCAACTCTGCTAGGAGCACACAACACATAGGACATACACAGCTTCTAGCAGAGCAGTCAACACGGATGCGGCAGTCACGACATACAAGGCAATATAACATGTACAACCCTCATGGAGCAGTCTAGACGAGTGCAATGGTTGTTACAATGAGCTTCATATGAAAGGTATGTCTGATGTCCGATGGAGCAGTCGACACGGATGGGACAACATTAACAACATATACAACACATTTCCATTAATAGATTATGCATTACAACAAATGAAACAGTTCAAATGTAGAACATAGGTTAAAGCAACATGCATTACAAGTGTTAATGATTAGTCTTACAACAAATATAATACATGTGTGAAAACGTGTTAGATCTTATTATATAAATAAGTGTAAGTTCCAATCATACAATACATCCATGTAAACCTACTTGCCCCAACAGTGGAACATTACAGCCACATCTGCCTACTCCTCCAAAGATATGAACTAGTTTTGTGCAATGGAAAATCCAAGGCGTGTTACAATATTGTCCAAGATCTTTCCAAGATAGTATTATTAGAAGCTTCGCTGACCAAAAGCCTATCCAATGAGTTATGAGTGACTATTTATAGTAAAGGGTGGGTTGACCCTTAACATTACCCTTTGTGACAGTTCAACTACCCTCATGACTCTTCACCTACTCTATGATTATTACATCCAACTATTAACACTTTACTTACACTTGACATGACTCAACATTACAATGCACATGTACTCATGTGAGACAACATGGCTTGAGCAAGCCTTGTAAAACATCACTGACACATGGTCCGTTGTGATGAGACCAACTCTTTGACATGCTTGTGATGGTGAAGGTGGTGAGTTGATGCCAAGCTTGATCATCCGTGATGGTGTGTATACACCTCATGGTGATATCTTACAGAAGCAAACTCTTGCCTCTGTTGCAATCAGTGCATTGGTTCGGCCCCTTCATCCAACTTGTCTACTAACATGTGCATGGTCTTCTTGGGTGCGGCTGAAATGGAAACACATTGATGCATAGTGTCCGTGTTGATCTTCAAGTGTATGTTGGTGGTCATGCACATCAACTTGCCGAAATACTTGTTCATCTCCAGTTGGACTTGCTTCTTGTCTTCGCCTTGGTGAGTGTGTTGAATGGGTTATATTGCATGCGTGCACATAATGACATGCATGTTGTTGAATCCCTTGCATGTGATCAACAAAACTTATCACCATGTCTACTCCGTGTCAATTATTGGGGTGGATATTTAACTTTTACAGGTGTAGTTTCATCCGTGAGTGAATGTTGTGCCCACTGCTATTCTTGTTTCTACTGCAACTCATTCGTCTATCTATGTAGCTTCATGTTCTTCCTGTGTTGCTACTTCAACACATGCAACTCCTTCTCTGTTCCATTCTATGTCTTCATGCAATCTTCATGTCGCGCTGTCACCTCATAGCCTAAGTCTCCGAAGTTTATTTCATTATCAGTGGATCTACTTGATCTTGCAACTTTGTTCTACCTTTGTGTTCTCAACAACATTCCTCTTGCATTCATTTCATCCGCTACGTTCACTATGTTTGGTATGTTTCCTTCAACTGTTGTTCATGATGCTGCTTGTTGTGATATATTGATGTTCTTGTCTACGAACAACTTGACATCTTCATGAGTAGGCAATCTCATAGACATTTGATCGATTGCATCTCCAGGTGTGCTCTGAATGGTGTCCTCGACTTCGCTCTCTTGGAAAGCATTGTACCTGCATTGTTGAGAGGAAAATGAACACCTGCAATACTTGGAGACATGGCAACACTCATGGTAATAAATCTGTCAATCGAAAACCAAAATGAACTTGAGAACTAACTTGCAACATACTTATGTGACTGATCATGAAGGTTGCGCAATTTCGGCTAGGGGGTTGGGAGACAGAATGCCAACACTGCACGAGGCACAGTTTGGGTTGCTAGGAGACTGAATGACTGTTGGAAATGTGCAATTCATAGCCTAGTCTGGTTGCTGACAGCTGGAATTACGCAATGTGCAATCTCAGCTGGCAATGGCTGCAGGCTCAATGATTGCATTGTGCAATTTTCTTGGCCAACAATCGTTGTCCCTCAGGATTGTGCAAAGTAGACCCAGCGAATGATTACTGGGAAGAAATGTGAATTTCTAGAGAGGAAGGTAGAGCCTTTCCTCTCAAGATTACGCAATGCTATCTTGGTGAGGTTCTTGGTGGGGAATATTCCGAGCTAAGGTTGGCCACACTCGTCGATGGAAAACTGCGAGAGAATGTGAGTACGAATGCATGTTGATACTAAGTGTAAGCAAAAGTGAATGATCATGCATGCAAATGGTAAACAAGAGATTCATAAAATTGAACAACATGCATGTGGGTGAGGCAAGTCATCGAATTGACGACCATTTTCCAAAAGAAGTTTCATGCATGTGACATCAGTGAGATGTTGACGAAAACTTAAATGGTGCTAGGACAAGCTAATATACATATAAACGATAGAAAGTGTTCAAATAAATCAAGCAAACAATACTCACACAAGCGAAAACACAAAAAGCGATAGAAATGCAACACAAGGCATGGGAAGCAGGCTTACCCCAAAACAACTGAGCTAAATGTGCCCACTGCACCTAGATGTGATGTGGGATGTCAGATTTGCAAGGTTGATGTGAGGAATGAGCTTTGTAGTGTCCAGTTGATGATTTTTTATAACATCAAGGTTGTGATGTGCATGCCACAAATCTAGTGAAAGTGACACTTGGTGAGAGGTTTCTGAAATAATTCTTGCATGTAACCTCCAACTGCTAAACAAAGATCCCTGAAATAAGGGATGCCTTTGCATGATTCCTTGGGAGAATTAACCCATGTATGCAAGTCCATATTTCTCGGTCCCGTAGGGAACCGATCAACTCAGCTGCACATGCAAGAGGCTGTTCGACTACTTGAAGGAAATGCACATTTATGGTTGGGAGCTGAGATGACTACCCAGGAGACTTGTGTAATATCTAGGTAGAGCAGCTGACTGCTGCCCAGATTTGCGCAAATTCTGGGCTGGTCAGCCCTGCTAGGGAAAATTGTGCAATTCCTGTTGGGAGTGTTGACTGGCAGGATTGCGCAATCTTGGAGCCCAGCAGGTTGCCAAACATGATTGCACAATTTCTTGAGGGAAGGCTGGTTTCCCTCCATAAATGTGTAATTTTCTAGCGGAAGTTGCTCACCTTGCAGCTAGACCAAGTCTAGGTGAACAACCTGTGAGGGGAATGCATCAAGCTGTGATCGATAGACTACCTTTGTGTAAGCAAAACACTAAAGCTGGTGAACTTGAAAAAGCGAGGCAAGCTGCTATGAAGGTTGGAAGGGAGGCTCCAAAATGAAGCTAAGGCAAACTTTTGGAGGGTGGTTGTAGCCACTAGAACACTTGGTGACACATTGGTAGAAGTCCAGCTCTATGGATGGACATTTTTCTTGAAAAGCAAGTCTAACACCTCCAGAAGTATTGTTCAGTTCTCATCTCCTCTTGGTTTCCACACTACCTGGATTGTAAGATGTAGCATCTGCCAAGCTCTTGGTTGATTGACACACATTCCAAGCCAAGGCAACGCAATTGTTTTGATTTGGGTTGAGGGGTATATTGATGCACAAGCAATATAGTCGTGAGAGTCTTAGTTTCATCTCTAGTGTTGCTCCGCTACCAGCAGGCCTGGACAGTACCCCGACAAAGTCACATAAGAACACAAGCATGGCTCCACTGCCAACGAGCCTGGTTAGTACGCTGCCAGAGTTACTTGCATCACCTCCCAGTACAGGAAGCCTTTCTCTCCTTTCACCTTATTCATTTTGAATTTTGAATTTTTTCACTTTCGTTTTTTTCATTTTTTAACTTTGCATAACACTTATTCATTTCATAGGCGGAAGAGGGATCCCGACTTATTGAGAACAAAAGAGGTTGTTCATGTAAAGAAGTAGCTTATTATACCTCTGACATGCCTGTTAAGTTTTTTCCCCTCACCTTACTCTACTTGAATAAGCTGATAATGGTTAACTCAAAAACAACTGTCTAGAGTAGATGACACTAGTTAGCATGCAAGCATTATGTTTTCACCAAGGTTCACTTTGAACAGTATAGATTTTCCATCGACATATCATGGACTGAAAGTAACAAGTTCTTCATACAGAGGCAGGATCACATATAACCAAGTAGTCATAGCAGCACAAGGCCTCTTGTACTTTACCTAGCTTGCTTCAAGAGTCATACATGTTTTCATGCGAAACTATCCCATGAAATGAAACAAGTGAACTAACAAACAACAAAGCAAAGAAAAAGAAACAAAATCGAAATCAAAGCAAGAAAACAAGCATGCAAGAACACAACTCAAAAGCAAACACTACTCCTACTCCTAATCTAACAGTGCATGGGTCATCTCACATAAAGTGATACTTCCAATGAAGCCATTGGCGCATTGGTTGGCCCATGTTGGTGAAGGCATGGTTTGAGAACAAGACCACTGTGCGAACTAGCAAACAAGAAAGATATAATAATGAATACAAACACACTCCAAGCTTTCAAGTGACCACAGAACAAAGATGAGTGAAAGTGCATGACATGGATTCTGTGGTGCTGCCACGATGTTGTGCTACACCACGTGCAGATGTTGAGTGTATGCATTCTCTTGACCGTGACATGCAAGAAAATGTGAGAAAGGTAGACCACTTGTGTTGTGCATATGTGCTTGCTATGTAAGATTCTTCTAATGCATGAGCGATGGGATCGTGTAGTTCGAGTGGAGGAAGTGAAATCTGGGTGTTTGGTTGATCTTCTATGCAAAGCAGAGAGTGATGAGGAGCCTTGAGTGTTTCAACAATTTCTTGACCGGAAGTGAAACCAACCTCAGGACAGCGAGGGCCTGACATAACCATCAGCTTGCGCTGAAGTGCCTCGACAGTTTGGGGGGTTTCGACTTCACTGACAGATAGATCATTGAAGACCAATGTCTTGGATAGATTAACAATGGTTGAATCAATATCGCGATCAGATGAGGAAGTGAATATATCACGACAACCAAGATCAGAAAATTTGAGATGTTCGTTGGCATCCTCATGATTTGATGAATCGGCTAGAGGGGTATATGAGAAGCAAAGATGTTCATCCTCTATGTTTCCAAGAAAGATAAATGTTAGATTAGATGGATTTTCTGAGGAAGATGTGTCCTCTCTCAACTTTAATTAGAGACTGACATCCGATGTGTCCTATGAATGATCGAAAGTATAAGAATCTAGAAATGAGTTTTCACAGGGGAAATAAGTAGTAGCATAATCACAAGGGATGTCACGATGAAGTGGATGAGGCGCGTCTAGAAGGGAGTCATCATTCACCATGAGTTCTTCTTTAGATTCCCGCACAAACTCATCATGAATGATGGCGCAAGTTGGCTGCATAACACCAACTCCGTCAACATCTTGATCCGAGTTCACAATAGGTGAGGATTCTGGAATGGGAGAACAAAAGATAGTACAATCTGGAGGATCAACAGAATGCAAGGATGGAGGTCGAGGGAAAGAGTCCATGTGACAACCAACAAGCTTTCTAGCCAAATATATTCAAATCTCAAGAGCAGGTGGGGTGGGAGAATGTGACAGTTCAACCAAGGTGTGTGCATGATCTCCCACATCACTTCATGGTGGTAGAGATGTTTGATGAGGTGAAGGTGGATAGGCACTTGTGATAGCAACTGTGCCTGCCTGTGATTACACAGCTCTATCACTGAAGTGTGATGAGCGGGGTTCAGATATTTGAAGAAGATACTCAAATCTTCCATCAAGAAATTCCCAATCAATATCATCTTCCGGGAATCGATATTCAAGATTACAAAAGCGCATGTAAAACTGTTCAATGGATTGATCGAGTGCTTTTCGTAATTTCAGAATTTCTTTGTTGAGTGCTTGACGGTCGAAGTGATTGAAAGCATGGTCTATCTCTGCGACCAGATGATCAAGAGAATGAATGGATTTTTTGGGCAACGTGGCACACCAATGCATTGGGTTCCCTCGAAGCGTGTAGATGAACAGCGCGTAGCTCATGTATTCTTCAAAGAATCCATGTCTTTCACATGATCCTACAACGCCGACCGCATGCCTTACCAAGGCTATGTAGCCTCCACCATCAAATTTTTTATGAGACAAGTTATCCGAGATCCTTTTTAGGATGATGAAATTATTTCCATAAGACATACATTTCAGAAGAGAAACTCGGTAGTTAGTCATGATAAATGTGTAGAGATTCAAAACATATTTGAGGACTCAGCTTGTCATCTAGCCCTTCTTCTAGCACCAAAATGTTGACGGTGCTAGACCCGCCAACATGTAAGGGGATCTCCTCAGTAAGAAGTCCCAATCAGACCTCAAGTCATTTGGTGTAGGAGTCCCAGCAGTGGATCGTAAGGTAATGACTTGACCATGATGTCGCACAAAGGAAAGTAAGATAACTCTATCAGTAGCAAGGGTGTGACTGTCGTAGTGAGTCAAGGAAGGTGTATGAGAGGTTCTAGCACAGGTGGGTTGAGATGAGGGTGAAGGTGAGTTCCAAGTTGAAAGGTTAGTCCCAACCCGGCTAGCAACACACAAGAAATAAGACATACACATATTCCGGTGGAGCAGTCCATAGGGATGCGACAGTCACAACACACAAGGTAAGATAACACGTAAAACACTCACAGATCAGTCTGAACGAGTGCAATGTTTGTTAGAGAGAGCTTCATATGAAAGGTCTGTCTAATTTCTAGCAGAGAAGTCAACACAGACGGGAAAACATTAACAACATATACAACACATTTCATTAATAGATTATGCATTACAACAAATGAAACAGTTGAGATGTAGAACACAGGTTAAAGCAACATATATTACAAGTGTTAAAGATCAGTCTTATAAAATATACATGACATGTGTGAAAATGTGTTGGCTCTTATTATATAAAGAAGTGTAAGTTCCAATTATACAATACATCCATGTAAACCTGCTAGCCCCAGCAGTGGAATGTTACAGCCACATCTGCCTGCTCCTCCAAAGAGATGAACTAGCTTTCTGTAGTGGAGAAGCCAAGGCGCATTACAATACTATTATAGTCTTATCAGAAGCTTGGCTGACCAAAAGCCTATCCAATTAGTTATGAGGGACTATTTATAGAAAAGGGTGGGGTGACCCTTAACATTCCCCTATGCGACGGTTCAACTACCCTCATGACTCTTCACCTACTCTATGACTATTACATCCAACTATTGACACTTGACTTACACTTGACATGAATCAACCTTACAATGCACATGTACTCATGTGAGACAACATGGAGCAAGCCTTGCAAGACATCACTAACACTCTATCTATTGTGATGAGACCAACTCTTTGACTTGCTTGTGATGGTGAAGGTGGTGAGCTGATGCCAAGCTCAGTCATCCGTGATGGTGTGTATGCACCTCATAGTGACATCTTGTTGAATTGAACTCTTGCCTCTGTTGCTACCAGTGCATTTATTCGACCCCTTCATCCAACTCATCTACTAACATACACATGGTCAAAATTGTTCTCCCTTTGCTATTGGAGAAAAGGTTTCACCATAGTTGAAACAAAGTTGTTTAGAGAGTCCTTTGGCAACCATTCTTGCCTTATGTTTCTCAATCTCTCCTTTTTCATTAAGCTTGGTCTTATATACCCATTATACACCAATTATGGTTTTGACTCTTGGAAGGTCAGCTAATTCCCAAGTCTAATTCTTCTCTATGGAAACAATTTCTTGGTTCATTGAATCTACCCATTTCTTTTCTTTAACTGCTTCTTCAAAATGAGTTGATTAAGGTGAAAGAAATGAAAAAATATTATGTTGGTCAAACTCATGTTGTTGCTCATATATTTCTCTGACACTTCTTATTTTTTGATTGCCTTATGAAGACATTGAATCACCGATGGATTCACTACTTGAAGATGTACCATTTTTAGAATTGTATGGATCGTCTTCAACCTGCAATCTTGGTGGTTGTGGTGGATAAAAATATTGATTTGAAGTTTCATCAACTTGATCATACCAAGATTTATTTTCAGAAAATTGTACATCTCTGTTTAAAACAAACTTCTTTGTAACTGGATTATAAAGTCTCTAGGCCTTTGAATGCTCACTATAGCCTATGAAAATGCATCTTTAACTCCTGTCATCGAGCTTCTTTATCAGCTACTCAGGAACATGTGAAAATACTACTGATCAAAAAATTCTAAAGTGAGATACATTTACCTTTTTACCATCCCATTGTTCTTGAGGTATTTTATCTTGGAGACTAGTTGTTGGAGATCTATTAAGAACATACACTGTTGTCGAAACTGCCTCAGCCCAATAATTGTTTGACAACTCCTTCTCACAAAGCATACATCTAGCCATGTTCATGATTGACTGATTTTTCCTTTCTTCTACTCCATTATGTTGTGGAGTACATCTTCTTGTGTTATGCATTATGATTCCTTGTTGTCAGCAAAAAGGCTTTGAAGTCATTGGATTTGTACTCTCCTCCTCTGTTGAATCTGAGTACTTTCAAAGGCTTTCCACTCTGTTTTTATGCTTTTTCTTTGAATTCTTTGAATCTTGAGAATGTATCTGATTTGTTTTTGAGAAAATATACCCATGTCTTCCTGCTATAATCATCAATGAATGTTAGAAAATAAAGACTACCACCAATAGACTATGTCTGCATTGGGCCACATATATTTGTATGGACAAGCTCTAAAGGCTCTTTTTCTCTAGAGGAAGATGTGGTAAAGTTGTCACTTTTATGATTGGACAAAACACAAATTTAACAATTATAGTATTTTTCATTCATAGTAGGGATACCAATGATGATTGACTATTTCTAAAGTTGACTTAGACTCTTGAATGGTATGTGGCCATATCTAGAATGCCATAGCTGAGACTCATCTATTCTTGACACATTGTGGACAAAAGACTGTGAGAGATTTTGACTTCTAAGAGTCAAAGGAAACATCCTATTCTTGGTTTTTTCAACCTTTGCTATCAGTCTTCTATTGGGAGGTTTGTCATAGATATAACATGTGTTCCCTTGAAATATTACATCATAACCATGTTCCATAAGTTTTCCTACACTAATGAGGTTATGATTAAGCTTTCGAATATAACAAACATCAAGAATGTATTTCTACTGATTCTATTTAGTAAGAACAAGAACAATACTGTTTCCTCCAACCTTAATGCATGACTGATGTCCAAGAGTAATTTTTTATGTTATAGAAGCATCAAGATAAGAAAGAAAAAATTTTGTTACCTGATATATGATTGCTACAACCACTATCCAACAACCAAAGGTCCTTGTTGTGAGTGTCTTCAGAAATATGGCATGAAAGAAACATTGTTTCAAAGGATTCTCCTTCATTGTTGGAGAGATGGACATTGCCTCTTTGCTGATCTGACTGTTTCTTTTTGTATTCATGTTCATAATGCCTAAATTTCTTGTAATAATAGCATTGGACATTAGATTTTCTCCATGGTTTTCTTCTCTGATTTTGGTTTTATGGAGGTTTCCACTGCTGTATTACATGATGATGTTCTGATCTGCCTCTACTTCGACCTCTGCCTCACTTGTTTTGACCTCTATATCCTTTGCCTCTACCTCTACCAAAAGAAAATTGTTCTTTGAAATCTTGTTCCATGGAATCTTCTGTCAAGTTGAGTCTTGTTTTGTCTGCCAGAAGTAATCGAGTCAACTATTCTACTGAAAAAGTTATAAAATATTTGGATTCAAAAATGGTTGTTACAATCATGTCATATTTCTTGGGAAGGCTTCGAAGGAATTTTTGAACAATTTTTTTATTTGAAATGGTTTCACCGATGAGCTTGATCTGATTGACTATTCCCATGACTCTAGTCATGAATTGATCCACATTTTCTATGTTATTCATATTGTAACACCCCTCCCTTGTGTGTAAAACTTTGAAAACCTAAGCCGAGAAAAGCTAGGTCTGATGTGTAACAAGAAATGTAAATACTTTATGAAATAAGTGAAATAATTAATCACTTGGAAAAGTGAGACAGCAAGAGATGAGATTATTTCCAAATTCCATTGGGAATGGGAAGGGATAATTCTTTCATGATAAAGCTTCTAGATTCAATTCTAGATAGGTTGGATGGATTGGATTTAAATATCCATTGAGAAACACATAAAAGCTTTGTGGGAGATAAAGGCAAGCTTTTATGAGGAAAGACCTCGCGGGAGAGAAAGGAAAACTTTTTTGAGAAAAGCCTAGGCAAATCGATAAAAAGATCCCTAAAAACAGGACACCGCTAATGGAAACCATATCATGGAAGAGGGTATTAAATACCCATTGAGGAGATCAACATGAGGCAGTTGAACCACGGTAAGAAATCTCAGCTCAAGGGTGAACTAGAAGAGTTAGTTCTAGGTTGGGTGGCGGTGCTCCATTTTTCAAGTGGTGTTCTCTCTTTTAATCTAGTTGGATTCACTTGCATGGGAAATAATGTATGTTTACTCCTTACTTTTTATGTTGTGGAATCGTTCAACTCAGATGTATAGGTGTTTTTGTTATTTGTATTTATGAGAATGATTGAATTATTATGCATATGACTCTTATTGCATCCAAGTGTAGAGTTAGTGGTGGACACATAGTAAGTAGTTGTTAATAATTTGACAAAGAGCTATCTTACACAAGGTAGAATCTGCATGTGACCACTATGCAGAAGCAGAAGTGCCTGTAATAGTTTTGTTTATGAGATGATCATATATGGATGTATGGGATATCTATTGAATCTAGATTTTATCACCATTAAATTTAGTGAAGGAACATAGTACACCTATAACCTTATGTCATATTTCTGCTTTAAGTTGGAAAATATTTATGCATGAGACATTGGTGCATGTAGAACAGTTATGGCATAATGCTTCAAATTGTATAGGCTATGGTATCAGTTATCTATGCCATACATTATGTGTCATAAGAATTGTATCCAATAAGTTTAGTTTAGCTATTTCTACATGTTGCATAAGATTTACGTTAGTAACATTTTTTACTATGCCTGTAGTACTATAATTATGATGCATGACCATGCTAGCTACAATAGATGCAAGATAAGGTTCCATTAATTCTTGTGTGGAGTCATCGAAGAAGTTTATTAGTTTCATGCCATGATTAATTATTTTCTCCAAATTGTAGTTTATACCTAAGGGTTGATTAGACATATAAGTCTTATAAATGAATCTAAAATTCCATATCACAGAAGGAGTATGTAATATTGTGCCTAGGGAGTACAGTTCATTACTTTTGATGTTGTTCAATAGTTAAGATTATGAGTATAGTTGCAGGAGTAATTATACTGATGGAATAATTATACTTGTGACAATTGTTGAATCTTAACTTTAACTGAAGCAAATTTAAGGAATGGGAGCCTAGTAGGTAATTCTCAAATTAGGCTCAGGGGGTATGTTACAAATGGTATCAAAGAATAAGTTCAAATAATGCGGCCTATGGGCCAATCCACCTCTGTAAGATAGGAATGAGGGCCTTAAATTAGGTCCTAAACAAATAAGAGGTTTCACTAAAAGGTTTTGGTTATAAAATTTTTATAAGAAAAATAACCTAGAAGCCATAAAGGATTGAACTTAAATTTTAAAATAATTTGGAGGAGGACTTTGAAGCATGCGAATATCATATTGATTTCTTGCAATTAAAGGAAATTAGGATTCCTTAAGGTTGAATCCAAATATTAAAATGGTTTATTTGAGGAATCAATAACATATATATGTTAATCCACTATATATAAAATATTATTATATCAAAGCATTTAAAGTTCATGGGTGGTTTCTATGCATTTTGAAAAAGTGTGGTCCTTGTAAGATAATCGTTTTAATTGTTTGATTTTGTGGCATTATGGGGATATTTTTAAGGAATCCCTTTAAACTCTACCCCATCTAGGTCATATATCGAGACAAGTCATCTTGAAGATAGTTTTGTGTCAAGAATTTAGTAAAGGTTTGTATGTATGGAACCCATGACCCAATTGTCACCCCATTAACTCAACCAATGAATGATAGAAAACATGCCAGTGGGGTTAAGAAGTCTACGAAGGACTTCAGCCAACCTTAACTCAAATTACGCCTCTCATAATGCCTACTTTTAAGGCTGCATATTCCTGGTGTATATATTAGTATATATATCGAATCAGAGAGTGTAAAATAAGAGATTTTGGAATAGTGAAGGTGATAGTGTAATAAAGTTCTATTACATAAAAATATGGATAGGGTAAAAACAAAATCCCAAAGGTGAAATGTGTCGTAGACATTTCTGAGCTTACAATGTGATTGACTGAGCTCCTCTCAAAGGAACGAGTTTTCCTGGTTTGATATTCTTTTCGTGGACTTTTCATTTTTTTGAAAATGGAAGTCTGGTCTAATAACCAAACCTTTGAAGACGTTGCATGAATGTCTATAGGTTGGGATGTTGTGGAGTGTAGACCTACCAAGGGGTTCAGGTGTGCTAGCGTCCTTATGTTCAACATCGAGGAAAATTATCGAATGATCACTATCATGGGATACTCATATAGGAGATGACCATGCTAGTGCATTGTAATAAAAGGTCAGTTTTGTTACCATGAGTGGAAAGTGGTGCTGCTATTATGACACATGGCCTCCGCACCTCAATATTCCTGAATAATCGAGGGGCTATAGTGGAGTTGCTGCTGCCTCCTTCTAATTTAACTAAAAGTGAGTAGTATAGTAACCAAGCAAACCTTCTCTTTTTCACGTTCGATCTCAGGCAGATTACCGTGATATCCATATGGTCATAGCCAAGGAATACCTTCCCCCCGAGTTCTATGATGTGGTTTCAAAATCATTGCATAGTTTTAATGTCTTCTCACATCTCAATAGTCATAGAAGAGAATGATGGGATGAAGGTAAGTGAAGTTATGAGGTAGCGTGGAGAATTACACCTTTTTCGACAATTGTTTTAGAATTAAATGCTTGCTCGGCATGCAGTTCACGAGTTTGGCTAAAAACCCATAGATTTAAATATCCACAAGCACTTTTCCAATGGGAATGATGGAGAAAAAGCCATATCACTTTTGTTTCCTTTCAATCAACCATGAAAACTATTGGTTTCCTTTTCATGCTGACTATGGTTTTCCCTTTTGAATGCTTATCCACTGATTTGGAGGCGTTTAAAAGAATTTGGTGTGGGATAATGGTTATCCTTTCTTGGTGCTAGGGAAAATAGCATCAGTATCCAACTTATTTGAGAAAAATCGACTTGTTTGGACGTGCATGTTGAAGTATCGGATTGCTAAGGCAAGCGAGCAAAGCTATTAGACTTGTAGCAAGCAAATGGAAACTTGTTGCGAGTGGTTATTTCCCTGTCTTTGAATTTAATATTTTTATTTAGTGCATCTATATGTAATGATGCAATCCATTTTGGAATGTAATTTTTCCATTGGGGAAAGTGCTATTGAAGGGAACTTAACCTTAACAGGTAACATATGCATAGTTTGGACCTACAGGTTCTTGAGTGAAACCATACCTAAACAATTGTAACTAATAAGAAGCACAAATTTTATGTTCAGATCGGGACTGAACTAGGGTCAAAGTATGAAGAGGAGGTACACATACAATACAACTTACTATATGTAGGAAGACATCATACATTAATAATTGTATGACCTTCATAAGAAAGTCGATGGAACTGACGCCAAGGATATATCTAAAGTAAATACATAATGGGAGTATAAAAGCAACTCTTGGTGTTTCTTGATTGATAGTAGTAAGGCAATATTAAATACAAACTCAAAATTCCAAAGGTGTAAATATCTCACAAATAGGAACCCTTCAAAAATCTATAACAAGGAAAAAAATGATACCAGTAGAATGATTGTAGAGGCTACAAATATACTTCTTGTGGGAAGGATAATATAACAAAATAGTCTGCGAGCTTCTACTACATATAAACAAAGCGTGCATGTTTTATGAAATGACAAACAAATTAGATATGGTGGTTCTTGATGCATTTGAAATAAAATTAGAACAATCCATAGCAGCCTGATTATACACTAGATTCGGAACATGACTCCGAATTAGTAAAAAAATATTTGGTAAACCAAAAGGTTTCACATAATTACGACTCATGATGATCTAAAGATCTTATGTTAATAGTAAAATAACACATGCATAATGTAAGATAAGAGAAAGGATAACAAATTGTGCAACAAATCGTGGTTAAATTAATATGAGGACTCCACTATATTGATGGCTAAGTGATACTGATAATTGAGTTTATGTAGACGATTGGTTTGATTAAATGATATATAACAATCTATTCAAATAGATTTGACAACCTGTTGTAGCCGCTACAACCACCCTCCAAAATTTTTCCTTAGCTTCATTTTGGAGCCTCCCTTCCAACCCTCACAACAGCTTGCCTTGCTTTGTCAAGTTCACCAGCTTTAGTGTTTTTCTTACACAAAGGCAGCCTGTCGATCAAAACTTGATGCATTCCCATCATAGGTTGTTCATCTGGACTTGGTCCAGTTGCAAGCTGAGCATCTTCCCCTAGAAAATTGCGCATTTTTGGAGGGCAACCAGCCTTCCCTCCAAAAATTACATAATCTTATCTGGAAAACTGTTGGGCTCTAGGATTGTGCAATCCTGCCAGTCAACACTCCCAGCAGGAATTGTGAAAATGTCCCCAACAAGGCTACTCAGCCTTGAATTTGTGCAAATCTGGGCAACAGTTAACTGTTATGCCTAGAAATTGTGCAAATCTCTTAGGCAGTCAGCCCAGCTCCTAACCAGAAATGTGCATTTCCTTAAAGCAGTTGAAAAACCTCTTGCATGTGTAGCTGAGTTGACCAGTTCCCTCCGGGACCAAGAAAAATGGACTTGCATGCATGGGATGCTTCTCCCAAGGCATCATGCAAATGAATCCCTTGTTTTAGGGATCTATGTTTAGTAGTTGGAGGTTACATGCAAGGTTCATTTCAGAAACCTCCCAACAAGTGTCGCTTTCCCTAGATTTGTGGCATGTGAGTCACAACCTTGATGTTATAAAAACTCATCAACCAGACACTACAGAGCTCATTCCTCACATCAACCTTGCAGCTTTGACATCCCATATCACATCTAGGTGCGGTCGGCACATTCAACTCAGTTGTTTTGGGGTAAGCCCACTTCCCATGCCTTGTGTTGCATTTCTGTTGCTTTTTTTGTTTTCGCTTGTATGAGTATTGTTTTCTTGATTTGTTTGAATGCTTGCTATCATTTACATGTATATTATCTTGTCTTAGCACCGTTTCAGTTTTCATCAACATCTCATTGTTGTCGCATGCATGAAACTGCTTTTCATGAATGGTCGTTGATTCGGCAACTCGCCTCACCCACGTGCATGTTGTTCCATTTTATGAATCTGTCATTTACCATTTGCATGCATGATAATTCACTTATTCTTACAATCAGTATCAACATACATTTGTACTCACATTCACTTGCAGTTGCTCATTGGCAAGTCTAGCAAACCTTAGTCCGGACTCTTCCCCAACAAGAGCCTCACCAAGAAAGCATTGCGCAATCCTAAGAGGGAAGGCTCTACCTTCATCTCCAGAAATGTGCCTTTTTGCCCAACAGCCATTCCCCAGCCTTGCTTTGTACAATCTTGAGGGATAGCAACTACTGGCCAAGAAAATTATGCAATGTAGTCATTGAGCCTATAACCATTGCCAGCTAAGATTGCATATTACGCAATTCCAACAGTGAGTAGCCAGACTAGACTATGCATTGCGTAGTTCTAGCAATCAGTGAGTTTCCCAAAAGCCCAAATCGTGCCTTGTGTAGACTTGGCAGTCGGTCTCCCGACCTCCCAGCTGAAATTACGCAACCTTCATGATCAGTCACATAGGTATGTTGCAAGTCAGTTCTCAAGTTAATTTTGGTTTTCAACTGATAGATTGCATTCCATGAGTGTTTCCATGTCTCTAGGTATTGTAGGTGTTCATCTGCCTCTCAACAGTGCAGGTACAATGGTTTCCAAGAGAGAGAAATCGAAGACACCATTCAAAGCACACTTGGAGATGCAGTCGATCAAATTTCTATGAGCTTGTCTACTCATGAAGATGTCAAGTTGTTCATAGACAAGAACATCAAGATATTATAGCAAGAAGAATCATGAACAACAGCTGAAGGTAGCATATCAAACACAGCGAATGCAGAGGATGCAATGAATGCAAGAGGAAGGTTGTTGATAACATAGAGGCAGAACAAAGTTACAAGATCAAGCAAACCCACTGATAATGAAAGAAACTTTTGAGGCTCAGGCTATGAGATGACGGTGCGCCATGAATAGCACGCGAAGATAGAGAATGGAATAAAGAAGGAGTTTCATGTGCTGAAGCAACAACTCAGGAAGAACATGAAGCTACACAGATAGACAAATGAGTTGTAGTCAGAACAAGAACTACAGTGTGCGCAACGTTCACTCACGGATAGAACTACACCCGTACAAGTTAAAGATCCACCGCAACATATGACATGGAGTAGACATGGTGAGTAGTGTTGTTGATCATATGCAAAGGATTTAGCAACATGCATGTCATTGTGCACATGCATGCAATCCAACCAATTCAACAAATTGACCAAGGCGAAGACAAGAAGCAAAACCAACTAGAGTTGAACAGGTATTTTGTAAAGTTGATGTGCATGACCACCAACACACACTTAAATATCAACATGGACACTATGCATTAGTGGAACACAATATATTTCATTTGTCGACGCGTTTCGAACCAACTAGTGTGGTTAATCTTCAGGACAAGTTGAATGAGCAGATCGGGCTTTGCATGTTAATTAGATAGAGCAGAGACTCCAACGGCTGTATAATGGCTATATTGACAATGGCTAGATTTGACTGGTTAGTTAAGACAAGAATACGGGGTCAACTAACCAGTCAAATCTAGTCGTTGTCAATATAGTCGTTATACAGTCGTTGGAGTCTTTGCTCTATCTATTTAACATGCAAAGTACGATCTACTCATTCAACTTGTCCTGACGATGAACCACACTAGTTGGTTCGAAACGCGTCGTCAAATGAAATATCTTGTGATTTATGCCGAAAAATCTCTCATAAAGGATCAAATTTTTTCATATACAATTTTTTTTAGAATGTAAAATATATTGTGTTATTTTTCATTGTGTACATTGAAATTTTGAAATTTTTTAGAGTGGAAAATATAATGTGTTATTTTTCATTTTTTAAATGTATTTTTTAATGTTAAATATATTATAAGATCAAATAAAAATTTTGACCATAAAATAATGAATTTTTTTTCTATATATAGATATATATGAAGTTGATTTGGACATATATGAGTTAACATAGATCTTCAAGTAGTTATTTAAATCTCTTGTTAAAATATTTTTGAAAAGTATAAGATTTAAACCTGTGATTCACACATTTTTTTTACGTCTAATTACTTTACAACATTTTCATTTTTTTTAATTATAGCCTACATTATTTTTCCATTTAGAACATAATTTTTAATTTTTAATTTTATTTTAAAGGGGCACAGACAGATGGAAAAACTTACACGTCCTCTCATATTGGGTTGTAGAATGAGCCTCTTGGCTCAATGAATATGATTTTGAATTGGTAATATGATGACAATAATAAGATGAAAATATGATGATTAAATTGTATTTATTAATGTAAAATTAGTGCATCCTATAAGGATATAGTAAAGTTTATTGTTAATTTTATTTCATATTGATTGGATGCTTGAATACACCATTGATATAAATTCAAATCAAAATCAAAATAAGTCAGAAGATTATGATTTTATATACAATTTTTTCATTCATAATAATTAAATACACTTCATTTCATAATACACTATAAAGAAGCCATTTATTGTCACATATTTAACATGTGACACTAAAATTATTTTAGGACGAATTAATACTGAATTAAGTTATGCTAAAATAAAGATTAGAGAAAATCCCTCTACTATGCCTCTCTGTCTCACTTGGTTTGGATGCCTAACTAGCCTCTTGACTATGCTCAGCTAATTTGCGAAGGTCAGCGTCTATGAAAATGGAATAGAAAGAGAAATAATCAGTTTGTGTTCTTGGTGCATATGCATTCCTTACTTTGCAACAAAGACACTGAAATTGGAGACATAGTACTAAAAAATACACACAAAAATGATATTATTTATTGCGCTTCAAAACCAGAATACATCTCAGATATATAGTGCTCATGAGATGCAACAGATTCTAAACTAGGAGATTAATGTTTAGAAAATCCCTCAACAAACTCCAACAACCAACAAACCTAATCTATAGATACATTAATGTAAGTGTTAATTCCAATTCCATTCCTTAACACTTACATTACAAAGATTAACATAAGAATCGCAAATATAAGTCACATATGTTTGATATGGTCTTCAGTAGCACTTCTATCCACTTTGAAAGCTCACAGACCATGCTCTCTCTCCACCACAATCTTCGAGCTTCCCACTTGAATCATTTAGGGTATAATTGTATCTAACCATCGTTAACAAACTTGTAATATTGACAAAATTGGCATGCTCGACTTGTTGGGTTTTCACGATAAAAGTTGTCAAGTAATGAACCGCCTTATGGACCTACCACAATTTGTGGGATATTTCGCTTTTGGCTATCTGTCAATTGTTAGGAAGGTGACTTGGATACTAAATGTGTTCAAAAGTCTATCAAACATCTTGACCTTACTAACACACAAGGATCTCATACTATAGCCCGTAGTTGTTGTTCAACAGTTTCTAGGCACCAGGGATAACAAGTTGTAACAGTATGTAAAAAAAATCAAATGAGGGATATGCTCAAAGCTTTCTGAGTTCCAAGAACCATTAATTTAAATTATGAAACATTATTCAATAATTGGTTATGCACCTTCAATTTTACAAAAACAAATATGACAAAATGAAATTGCTAAATTTTATAAAAGCAACCACCTTTTTTGCACCTATGCATGCCACTCTGCAATGGATCCAAACACAACTTGATCACAACCTTAAATTCATGGCTTCACTTTGGTAGCACAAAATACAAAGGCTCGATGACATAATATGGAGCTATAGAAAACTATAAATCTCCTTGTGACAAAAAAATTGGAATTCATATCTGAGAGCCATTACCAAATTTTTGTATTCTACAAAAGGGATTAAACCGGCAAAGAATCATTTTTTTCACTGAGGAGTGGCATAAAAAAGAGGAAATGAAAGCAACATGTGTAGGTGACCAATTTCTAGGGAAAATCTAAGGCTAAGCCAATGGCAGGAGACCACACCTAGTTAGCACTAGGATTTTTCCTTCGGACCCTTGTATGTTGGATTTTTCCCTCACAAAGACACCGAAGGCTTCATCCTCTTGAACATTTCTTGGCCACAAAGCTGTGAAAGGCCCTATGATGGCTTTGCAGACACAAGCCAACACCCACGCAAACCTGAAACTCTGTGGATGAAAGAGATCATGCCATCCGATAACAAGGTGAAACAAAAAATTTCAAAACAAAGTGGGAAAAAAAATTTCAAATTCAAATGGTCTTTCCGAGTGAAGAAGATAAATGGGAATCTGCGATAATAAATTAGATGTAGTGTCATTACTTGCAAACAATATCAAGGCACATCTGGTCGATATTTCCCAATGGAGACTCGAGACCTTTCTTGGCCGAAGGGCTGTCACGTTACATGCTATGTATGTATGTTGAAGCCACTATCAGGTGCACTAAAGGCCCAATAGCAGGCTGGTTAGCTCTTGCCGAGACTAAGGCAGCAAAAAATTCCTCGATGCAGATCCATAGTTAGTACCTTGTCCGTATTCAGATGCACGTCTATGATCATCGACATCGTTCGTATTCGGATGCAGAGATATGGTCATCGCCATAGACATCGACTAATATTCTTCATGTCAGTTAGGTTGTTGATATATACATACCATGATTATGTATGGTTGAAGGGACAACAACGACGTCACATCCGCTGGAGAATGGCGACTGGGAAACTCAAAAAATCACATTATAGACTACATTTATTTTTTAGTTTAATAATGTTAATTTATTGGTTTTATGCACTGACTTCCTCAAACTAAATCTCTTTGTATTAGTGTTCCATGAATTGGTCAAGGTTATCAATATTTTATTAATCAATATAGCATGAGTTTGGTGAGGATATCAATATTTTATTGACCATTGACCAACATAACATGAGTTGGTTAAGGTTATCAATGTTTATTGATGGACATAGCATGAGTTAATTGAGATTACCAAAACTATTTAAAAATATTATATTATTGTAATATGCTAAAACAATTGACTTGAATATACTATACTCATCAGTGGAAATAATTAAATTATCGCTAAAATCATGAAGCATATAAGAGAAAGAATTCAATCAACACATTACACAAGGATTTCCTAGGGAAAGCCACAACTAAAAACTCATGTTATCTTTATATTGCATTAATCAGAAAACATGAGAAGATTACAATGCTTTACTCAATCCTGAGCAACCTTTGCACTATCTCTATCTATCTCATTACCAACATGTGCACAAGCTTTTCTTGGCACACTTTTCTCTCACAAGCTCCATGCACAAACTTCTGCTTCCTATTTCTTGGTCTCACCAACTCATGCTCACCAAAACAATGATTAAACTTGTGCCTTCATTCCTCCTTTTAAAGGCAATTTGAATGTTTAAAATTAGTGAGATTTATAATTAAGGAATGATTTATTTTAGGCCTTCTTTTGATTGCATGCATCATCTGTTTAATTTAGATGATTTTACAACTCATAGTACATTGTCCCCGAACTCTAATCTCGGTTGCGTATTTCTTAGGTCAGCCATGCATGAGTTATTTATGAGAGAATCTTCACGTTATGGGTTCATCAGTGCTAGTTACACCCGACTACTATAGGTTACACCCCAGTACTGGATCTCCCACTAATTCCTCCATCAATTGGAACTAGTTTAACTGAATTTAACTCAGTTAAACAGAATTAAATAATTAGAACTCAAAAGAACTCAACCTGGGCCTCTAAAATTTAGTAACCACTCTACATGAATTTAGATAGACTCCCAACCCGAATTAACTGAGTCAACTAAGTCAAATTAACTTAGTTAGATATAACAAGTTACTATCAGAATTAGAATTACAAGTTAATTCCTAATTTAATTCCAAGATAAATTAAATTAGGATTTTTCTTGATGTTATTTCTAACATTTGTTGTTTCTATTTTCAACAACTAGCAGCTCCAAAGCCTAACTTTTAAATTTTTCAATGAGTGCTACGAAAATATTTCATGGCATAATGCTACAAAAATATTTTGTAGCGCCAGCTATAGGCTTGCGATAGGCTAATTTTGCTGCCAAAAACTTAGGGAAAGCTTAGGGTTAAGTGAAATGACTTGTTTTGACACATCCTTATACTTATATAGCAATTTACACCAAAGATAGTTATATGCCCTTTCCATAACCATGATTTTTCATAATGAACTGATAAATATAGCCTTTGGAGCTTTAAGGAAAGGTACAAACCTGATGCTAAGGGGGTAATAGCATTGTAAAATTCAATTGGCTTCCAAATTATTCATCTTTATTTTATTAAAAAAGTAATAAAAATGGTATTTACACAAACAAACGGTGAAAGAGTAGTCTAAAGAGGTGACCTTTTCTCTACCAAAACAATGGAAAATCATGGATGATTTTAGTTAAATAGGGCCAAAATTTTTGGAAATAGAGACAACAGTTGTGATGGTTCAAAATATTTTTGGGTGCCAGAGTTCTTGATGGTGCTTTTCGGCAATTAAAAAAAAATAGTATTTAATTGTGCCTTTTTGAACTTTTAGGCAGGCGCAAAAGAATTTGTGGTGGAATTGTTGTTTAAAATTATTTTTTCACTTCATATATGGATTCAACACACTCAAAAACTGGTAGGGCAATGTGATTGTGGGAAACTTATAAAAAAATTAATTTAAAGCCGACTTGTAAAAAATGTATTACAACATTCACATTAGTATTGTTTAAAAAAAAAGTATTCCAAATAAATTTTAGGCAAATTTGTAGTTTGGTTACAGGTGAGACCTAAATAATACATTAATAACCCTCTTTATGGAAAATTTGTAACCGCTTAAACAGCCAAACCTAAATAATATGATAATGGCCCCCTCATGGCAAATTAATGGATAGCTAGGCTAAAGAGGAATCCACTTCTCTACATTTATTAATTATAGTTTAAAAAAAATATTTTATTAAAAATTTAAGATATAGCCTAATAATAATATGTTTCTATTTTTTTGCCAAAATCTTACTAAACAATTTTTTAGAAGGTCGCCACAAAATCACTACAAAATTTTAGGCAAAATTTCCACTAAAATATGCCAAAAACAACCAAAACTTTGGGTGTCCGAGGATTATTTTTGGAAATCCTAGTTAACATTGTGAAGACTCTAAATAATTTATAATTTTGGATTCCCTAGGACTTCTTAATGGTATTGAATCCATTTCCAAAATTAATTAACTAATTAATTAAAAAACAACAACAACAAAACCAAACAAAGAAAGCTATCTCAATATTCCCATAATCATATTATTTTGAAAAAGTAAAAAAAAAAAAAACTTAATCTCTCATGGCCAAATTTGGGGCCTCTCTAGACAATACCAAATATAAAGAATACATTAGCAACCCTCTTATGGGAAATAAATATATAGTTATGTTTTACAGGAATCCACTTCTCTACATTTATTAGTTGTAGTTAAATAAATTTAATTTATTAAAACTTTATGATATAAGTTTAACTAAAATATGTTCTGATTTTTTCTCTCAAATGTCACTTAACAAATTTTTATAAGGTTGAGATTCTTTTTTGTTTAAAATGTTTTTCTCAATATAATTGGGGCAGTAGAATTGAGCAAATTACATGAACCAAGCTCATAAATTTGGGCAAATTTCAAAAAATCTTTGCAAAATTTTAGGCAAAATTAACATTAAAATGTGTTTAAAACACAACAACAACAACAAAAACAAGCAACAATAAACATGAAATACTTCTTCAAATAAAATTAAACTTGAATGTTTCATTAATACATTTATATATTATCAAGAATAAGAAATAACAACTCACTTAAAAACTAATTAAAATTTTAATTAAAAATGAAAATTGGAAAAAAAATTATAAATTACACATTATGCTAAGAAACATGATATGATGTGAGTTTCACTTTTCTTAAATTTAATATTTTTAATTAAATACAGTTATTTTATTATAAAAATAGATTAAAAAAATATTTAAAAAAATATTATTAATGATAAAACAAATTTGAATTAACCTAAACTATATTTCAAATATCTTTTTGAAAGAATCCTTTTATTTTTTATTGAAATTATTTTATTAACCTAGCCTAGATCCATGTTAACACAAGATCTATCATGCATCGAGAGGGATCAAATCTCTCGAGGTGAAAACATATTTTTTGAGTGCAAAACTTGAGGAAAGGTTTGTACCTCAAGAGATTTGATCCCTCTCGGCGTTTGATAGATCCGGTGTTAAGATGGATCTAGGCCGGTTTCAGTCATGTGCGGTGGTAAGAAATTTATTGAACATCAAATTATTTTATTTAAAATATGTCTAAGATTAATTTTTTCAATTTAATCTAAAACTCTCTCTCTCTCTCTCTCTCTCTCTCCCTTGCCACTCCCTCTCCACCTTTCTCTCTCTATCTCTTTCTTCCCCTTCCAATTCCATCTCTCTTCCCCCTCTCTCTCTCCTCTCTCTCAAGACATCTCTCTTTTTCCTTCATTTCTCTCCCCTTCTCTCCCACCTCCCTCTGTCTCTCTCCCCATCATCCGCACTACTGGATCTCCCACTAGTTCCTCCATTAGTTGGAACTAGTTTAAATGAATTTAACTCGGTTAAACTAAATTAAATAATTACAACTCAAAAGAACTCAACCTCGGCCTTTAAAATTTAGGAACCACTCTAAATTAATCTAGATAGACTCCCAACTCGAATTAGCTTAGTCAACTTAGTCAAATTAACTTAGTTAACTATAATGAGTTACTATGAGAATTAGAATTACAATTTAATTCCTAATTTGATTCAAGGACAAAATAAATTAGGATTTTTCTTGATGTTATTTTTAACTTTTATTTTGATATTGTCAAGAGCTAGTAGTTTCAAAGCCTAACTTTTGAATATTTCAATGAGCGCTATGAAAATATTTCGTAGCGCAACACTACAAAAATATTTTGGAGCATCGGCTCTAGGCTTGCGATACACTAATTTTGTTGCAAAAAACTTAGGTAAATCTTATGGTTAAGTGAAATGACTTGTTTTTACATATCCCTATACTTATATAGCAATTTACACTAAAAACACTTATATGCCCTTTCCATAACCATGATTAATGAACTCATAAATATAGCCTTTGGATCTTTAAGGAAAGGTGCAAACCTGATGCTAACACAGTGATAACATTGTAAAATTCAATTGACTTCCAAATTACTCATCTTTACTTTATTAAAAAAGTAATAAATATGGTATTTACACAAATAAAAGGTGAAAGAGTAGTCTAAAGAGGTGACTTTTCCCCTACCAAAACAATGGAAATCATGCATGATTTTATTAAAATAGGGATGAAAATTTTGGAAATTGAGGCGACAGCTGTGAAGGTTCAAAATATTTTTGGGTGGTAGAGTTCTTGATGGTGCTTTTCGACAATAAAAAAAGATATATTATTTAATTGTGCCTTTTTGAACTTCTAGGCAGCCGCAAAAGAATTTGTGGTGAAATTGTTGTTTAAACTTATTTTTTCACTGCCTATATAGATTCAACACAATCAAAAACTAGCGCGGCACTTTGATTGTGGGAAGTTTTTCAAAAATTTAATTTAAAGAGGGTTGGTAAAAAACATATTACAACATTCACATTAGTATTGTTTCAAAAAAAAAATCCAAATCATTTTAGGAAAATTTGTAGTTTGGTTAGAGGTCAAACCCAAATCATACATTAATAACCCTCTCTATGGAAAATTTGTAACCCCTTGAACAACCAAACCTAGATAATATGATAATGACCCCTCATTGAAAATTAATAGATAGCTAGGCTAAAAAGGAATCCACTTCTCTACATTTATTAATTATAGTTAAAAATTGTAGTTTATTAAAAATTTAAGATATAGTCTAATTATAATATGTTTCTATTTCTGGCCAAAATCTTACTACACAATTTTTTAGAAGGTCGCTACAAAATCACTATAAAATCATAACCCAACCTTATTAATTTGAGAAAATTCAAACATGTCACTACAAAAATTTAGGCAAAATTTCCACTAAAATATGCCAAAAACAACCAAAACTTTGGGCGTCCAAGGATTATTTTTGGAAATTTTGGAAATCCTAGTTAACACTATGAAGACTCTAAATAATTTAAATTTTGGGTTCCCTAGGACTTCTTAATGGTGTTGAATCCATTTCCAAAATTAATTAATTAATTAATAAAAAAATAAACAACAACAACAAAACCAAACAAGAAAAACTATCTCAGCATTCTCATAATCATATTGTTTTGAAAAACTACAAAAAAAAAAACTTAATTTCTCGTGGCCAAATTTGGGGCCTCTCCGGACAACACGAAATCTAAATAATAAATTAATAGCCCTCTTATGGGAAATTAATATATACTTATGTTAGAGAGGAATCCACTTCTCTACATTTATTAGTTATAGTTAAATAAATTTTACTTATTAAAACATTTTGATATAAGTTTCACTAAAATATGTTCTCATTTTTTCTCTCAAATGTCACTTAACAATTTTTTATAAGGTTGAGTTTCTTTTTGTTTAAAATGTTTTTCTCAATATAATTGGGGCACTAGAATTAAGTAAATTACATAATCCAAGCTCATCATTTTGGGCAAATTTCAAAAAATCTTTGCAAAATTTTAGGCAAAATTAACATTAAAATGTGTTTAAAAAACAACAACAAAAAAGCAACAATAAACATGAAATACTTCTTCAAATAAAATAAAACTTGAATGTTTCATTAATAAATTTATATATTATCAAGAATAAGGAATAATGACTTTCACTTAAAAACTAATTAAAATTTTAAGTAAAAATAACAATTGGACAAAAAATTCTAACTTACACATTATGCTAAGAATCATGATATGACGTGAGTTTCGCTTTTCTTAATTTTAATATTTTTAATTAAATATAGTTATTTTATTATAAAAATAGATTAGCAACAATATTTAAATAAATATTATTAATGATATAACAAATTTTAATTAAAGTATGGGGGGTTTTACGTAGTGCATTATATTAGATATCATTTTGGGATTCAACTACGTTAAGTAAGTCATTCACGTATGACCATTTCCATGAGAGGTAGTCATAACTGACTAATTTCTCATGATTTTTGAATAGTTCACTTAGCACTCATTGCATCTCGTGATGCTCACAGGGGCAAATTAACCTAAATTATATTTCAAATATCTTTTTGAAAGAATCCTTTTCTTTTTTATTGAAATTATTTTATTAAACCAGCCTAGATCCATCTTAACACTAGATCTATCAAGCGCCGAGAGTGATCAAATATCTCAAGGTGTAAACCTATTTTTTGAGTGCAAAACTTGAGGAAAGGTTTCCACCTTGAGAGATTTGATCCCTCTTGGCGCTTGATAGATCCAGTGTTAAGATGGATCTAGGTTTGTTTCAGTCGTGTGTGGTCATAAAAAAATTGTTGAACATCAAATTATTTTATTTAAAATATGCCTAAGATTAATTTGGTCAATTTAATTTAAAAAAATCTCTCTCTCTCTCTCTCTCTCTCTCTCTCTCTCTCTCTCTCTCTCTCCCTGTTTCTCTCTCTCTTTCTCTCTCTTTGACTCTCCATCTCCCCCTTGCCACTCCCTCTCCACCTTTATCTCTCTATGTATTTATTCCCCTTCCAACTCCATCTCTCCCCCCCCCTCTCTCTCCTCTCTCTCAAGACCTCTCTCTTTTTCCTTCCTCTCTCTCCCCTTCTTTCCCACCTCCCTCTATCTCTCTCACCATCATTCGCACTACTGGATCTCCCACTAAATCCTCCATCAGTTGGAACTAGTTTAAGTGAATTTAACTAAGTTAAAGTAATTAAATAATTACAACTCAAAAGAACTCAACCTGGGCCTCTAAAATTTAGGAACTACTCTACATGAATCTATATGGACTCCCAACTTGAATTAACCGAGTCAACTAAGTCAAATTAACCTAGTTACTATAACAAGTTACTATGAGAATTAGAATTACAATTTAATTCCTAATTTAATTCAAGGACAAATTAAATTAGGATTTTTCTTGATGCTATTTTTATCATTTACTGTTGCTATTTTCAACATCTCACAGCTCCAAAGCCTAACTTGTAAAATTTTCGATGAGTGCTATGAAAATATTTTGTAGCACAACACTACAAAAATATTTTGTACTGCGAGCTGTAACCTTGTGATAGGCTAATTTTTCTCCGAAAAACTTAGGGAAAGCTTATGCTTAAGTGAAATGACTTATTTTGACATATCCCTATACTTATATAGAAATTTACACCAAAAACAATTATAGGCCCTTTCCATAACCATGATTTTGCATAATGAACTGATAAATATAGCCTTTGGACCTTTAACGAAAGGTGCAAACCTCATGCTAACACGGTAATAGCATTGTAAAATTCAATTGGCTTTCAAATTCTTCATCTTTATTTTATTAAAAAAGTAATAAAAATGGTATTTGCACAAATAAAAGGTGGAAGAGTAGTCTAAAGAGGTGACTTTTTCTGTGACAAAACAATGGCAAATCATGGATGATTTTAGTAAAATAGGGCCGAAAATTTTGGAAATAGAGGGGGCAACTGTGAAGGTTCAAAATATTTTTGGGTGCCAAATTTCTTGATGGTGCTTTTCAACAATTAAAAAAACATAGTATTTAATTGTGCCTTTTTGAACTTTTAGGCAACTGCAAAATAATTTGTGGTGAAACTGTTGTTTAAACTTATTTTTTGACTGCATATATAGATTCAACACACTTAAAAACTAGCGGGGCACTTTGATTGTGGGAAACTTTTCAAAATTTTAATTTAAAGACTTACAACATTCATATTAGTATTGTTTCAAAATAAAAAATCCAAATAATTTTAGGAAAATTTTTAGTTTGGTTAGAGGTCAAACCTAAATAATACATTAATAACCCTCTTTATGGAAAATTTGTAACCCCTTCCACAGCCAAACCTAAATAATATGATAATGACCCCCTCATGGGAAATTAATAGATAGCTAGGCTAAAGAGGAATCCACTTCTCTACATTTATTAACTATAGTTAAAAAAAAAATTTATTAAAAATTGAAGATACAGTCTTTAATTATAATATCTTTCTATTTTTGGCCAAAATCTTACTACACTATTTTTTAGAAGGTTGCTAGAAAATCATAACCCAAACTTATCAATTTGGGAAAATTCCAACATGTCGCTACAAAATTTTAGGCAAAATTTCCACTAAAATATGCCGAAAACAACCAAAACTTTGGGCATCCAAGGATTGTTTTTGGAAATTTTTGGAAATCCTAGTTAACGCTGTGAGGACTCTAAATAATTTATAATTTTGGGTTCCCTAGGACTTCTTAACGGTATTGAATCCATTCCCGAAATTAATTAATTAATTTAAAAAAATAAACAACAAAAACAACAACAAAACCAAACAAAAAAAACTATCTCGACATTCCCATATTCATATTTTTTGAAAAAATACAAAAAAGACTTAATTTCTCGTGGCGAAATTTGGGGCCTCTTTAGACAACACCAAATCTAAATAATACATTAATAACCCTCTTATGGGAAATTAATATATACTTATGTTTGAAAGTAATCCACTTCTCTACATTTATTAGTTATAGTTAAATAAATTTAATTTATTAAGACTTTATGATAGAAGTTTAACTAAAATATGTTCTAATCTTTTCTCTCAAATGTCACTTAACATATTTTTATAAGGTTGAGTTTCTTTTTGGTTTAAAAAGTTTTTCTCAATATAATTGGGGCACTAGAATTGAGCAAATTACATAATCCAAACTCATAAATTTGTGCAAATTTCAAAAAATAAAATTTTAGGCAAAATTAACATTAAAATGTGTTTGAAAAACAACAAAAACAAGCAACAATAAACATGAAATACTTCTTCAAATAAAATAAAACTTGAATCTTTCATTAATAAATTTATATATTATCAAGAATAAGGAATAATGACTTTCACTTAAAAACTAATTAAAATTTTAATTAAAAATGACAATTGGAAAAAAATTTCTAACTTATACATTATGCTAACAAACATGAGATGACGTGAGTTTCACTTTTCTTAAATTTAATATTTTTAATTAAACATAGTTGTTTTATTATAAAAATAGATTAAAAACAATATTTAAATAAATATTATTAATGATAAAACAAATTTGAATTAACCTAAATTATATTTCAAATATCTTTTTTAATGAATCTTTTTATTTTTTATTGAAATTATCTTATTAAACCAGCTTAGATCCATCTTAACACCGGATCTATCAAGGGCCGAGAGCGATCAAATCTCTCGAGGTGTAAACCTATTTTTTGAGTGAAAAACTTGAGGAAAGGTTTACACCTCGAGAGATTTGATCCCTCTTGGAGCTTGATAGATCCGGTGTTAAGATGGATCTAGGCTTGTTTCAGTCATGTGTGGTCATAAAAAAATCATTGAACATCAAATTATTTTATTTAAAATATGTCTAAGATTAATTTGGTCAATTTAATCTAAATTTCTCTCTCTCTCTCCCCCCCCTTGCCACTCCCTCTCCACCTTTCTCTATCCATGTCTTTCTCCCCCTTCCAACTCCATCTCTCTCCTCTCTCTCAAGACCTCTATCTTTTTCCTTCCTCTCTCTCCCCTTCTCTCCCACCTCCCTCTGTCTCTCTCCCCATCATCCGCACTACTGGATCTCCCACTAATTCCTCCATCAATTAGAACTAGTTTAAGTGAATTTAACTTAGTTAAACTAACTTAAACAATTACAACTCAAAAGAACTCAACCTGGGCCTCTAAAATTTAGGAACCACTCTACATGAATCTATATGGACTCCCAACTCGAATTAACCGAGTCAACTAAGTCAAATTAGCCTAGTTAACTATAACAAGTTACTATGAGAATTAGAATTACAATTTAATTCCTAATTTAATTCAAGGACAAATTAAATTAGGATTTTTCTTGATGTTATTTTTAACATTTACTATTGCTATTTTCAATAGCTGGCAGCTCCAAAGTCTAACTTGTAAATTTTTCGATGAGTGCTATGAAAATATTTCGTAGCACAACCCTAAAAAAATATTTTGTAGCGCGAGCTGTAGCCTTGTGATAGGATAATTTTTCTACGAAAAACTTAGGGAAAGCTTAGGGGTAAGTGAAATGACTTGCAACACCAGTTGTAGCCTTGTGATAGGCTAATTTTGCTACGAAAAACTTAGGGAAAGCTTAGGGTTAAGTTAAATGACTTTTTTTCATATATCCCTATACTTATATAACAATTTACACCAAAACCAATTATAGGCCCTTTCCATAACCATGATTTTGCATAATGAACTGATGAATATAGCCTTTGGACCTTTAAGGAAAGGTGCAAACCTGATGCTAACACGGTAATAGCATTATATAATTCAATTGGATTTCAATTTCTTCATCTTTATTTTATTAAAAAATTAATAAAAATGGTATTTACACAAATAAAAGGTTGAAGAGTAGTCTAAAGAGATGAAATTTTCTCTACCAAAACAATGGAAAATCATGGATTATTTTAGTAAAATAGGGCCAAAAATTTTGGAAATAGAGGCGACATCTGTGAAGGTTCAAAATATTTTTGGGTGCCAGATTTCTTGATGGTGCTTTTTCACAATTAAAAAACCATAGTATTTAATTGTGCCGTTTTGAAGTTTTAGGCAGCCACAAAAGAATTTGTGGTGAAATTGTTGTTTAAACTTATTTTTTCATTGCATATATAGATTCAACAGACTCAAAAATTGGCGGGGACTTTGATTGTGGGAAACTTTTCAAAATTTTAATTTAAAGGCAACTTGTAAAAATGTATTATAGCATTCACATTAGTATTGTTTCAAAAAAAAAATCCAAATAATTTTAGGCAAATTTTTAGTTTGGTTAGAGGTCAAACCTAAATAATACGTTAATAACCCTCTTTATGGAAAATTTGTAACCCCTTACACAACCAAATCTAAATAATATGATAACAACCCCTCATGGGGAATTAATACATAGCTAGGCTAAAGAGGAATCCACTTCTCTACATTTATTAATTCTAGTTAAAAAAAAATTATTTTATTAAAAATTCAAGATATAGTCTAATTATAATATCTTTCTATTTTTAGGCAAAATCTTACTACACTATTTTTTAGAAGGTCACTACAAAATCATAACCCAAACTTGTCAATTTGAGAAAATTCCAACATGTCGCTACAAAATTCTAGGCAAAATTTCCACTAAAATATGTCAAAAACAACCAAAACATTGGGCGTCCAAGGATTATTTTTGGAAATCCTAGTTAACACTGTGAAAACTCTAAATAATTTATAATTTTGGGTTCCCTAGGACTTCTTAATGGTATTGAATCCATTTCCAAAATAAATAAATAAATTAATTTAAAAAGAATAAACAACAACAACAACAAAACCAAACAAAAAAAACTGTCTCGACATTCCCATAATCATATTGTTTTGAAAAAATACAAAAACAAAACCTTAATTTCTCTTGGCCAAATTTGGGGCCGCTTTAGACAACACCAAATCTAAATAATATTTTAATAACCCTCTTATGAGAAATTAATATATAGTTATGTTTGAGAGGAATCCACTTCTCTACATTTATTAGTTATAGTTAAATAAATTTAATTTATTAAAACTTTATGATATAAGGTTTAACTAAAATATGTTCTCATTTTTGCTCTCAAATGTCACTCAACAGATTTTTATAAGGTTGAGTTTCTTTTTTGTTTAAAATGTTTTTCTCAATATAATTAGGACACTAGAATTGAGAAAATTACATAATCCAAGCTCATAAATTTGGACAAATTTATAAAAATATTTGCAAAATTTTAAGAAAAAATAACATTAAAATGTGTTTAAAAAACAACAACAACAAAAACAAGTAACAATAAACATGAAATACTTCTTCAAATAAAATAAAACTTGAAAGTTTCATTAATAAATTTATATATTATCAAGAATAAGTAATAATGACTTTCGCTTAAAAACTAATTAAAATTTTAATTAAAAATGACAATTGGAAAAAGAATTCTAACTTACACATTATGCTAAGAAACATGATATGACGTGAGTTTCATTGCTCTTAAATTTAATATTTTTAATTAAATATAGTTACTTTATTATAAAAATAGATTAAAAATAATATTTAAATAAATATTATTAATGATAAAACAAATTTGAATTAACCTAAATTATATTTCAAACATCTTTTTGAAAGAATTCTTTTATTTTTTATTGAAATTATTTTATTAAACCAGCCTAGATCCATCTTAACAACGAATCTATCAAGCGCCAAGAGGGATCAAATATGTCGAGGTTCAAACCTATTTTTTCCGTGCAAAACTTGAGGAAAGGTTTACATCTCGAGATATTTGATCCCTCTTGGTGCTTGATAGATCCGGTGTTATGATGGATCTAGGCTTGTTTCAGTCGTGTGCAGTCATAAAAATTTTTTTGAACATCAAATTATTTTATTTAAAATATGTCTATGATTAATTTGGTCAATTTAATCTAAATTTCTCTCTCTCTCTCTCTCCCTCCCTTGCCACTCCCTCTTCACCTTTCTCTCTCTATGTCTTTCTTCCCCTTCCAAATTTATCTCTCTCCCCCCTCTCTCTCAAGATCTCTCTCTTTTTTCTTCCTTTGTCTTCCCTTCTCTCCCACCTTCCTCTGTCTGTTTCCCCATCATCCACACTACTGGATCTTCCATTAATTCCTCCATCAGTTGGAGCTAGTTTAAGTGAATTTAACTCAGTTAAACTAAATTAAATAATTACAACTCAAAAGAACTCAACCTGGGCCTCTAAAATTTAGGAACCACTCTACATGAATCTATATGGACTCCCAACTCGAATTAACCGAGTCAACTAAGTCAAATTAACCTAGTTAACTATAACAAGTTACTATGAGAATTAGAATTACAATTTAATTCCTAATTTAATTCCAGGACAAATTAAATTAGAATTTTTCTTGATGTTATTTTTAACATTTACTCTTGCTATTTTCAGCAGTTGGCAGCTCCAAAGTCTAACTTGTAAATTTTTCGATGAGTGCTATGAAAATATTTTGTAGCACAACGCTACAGAAATATTTTGTAGCGCTAACTGTGGTCTTGTGATAGGCTAATTTTGTTGCGAAAAACTTAGGGAAAGATTAGGGTTAAGTGAAATTACTTGTAACACCAAAAATATTTTGTAGCACTAGTTGTAGCCTTGTGATAGGCTAATTTTGCTGCGCAAAACTTAGGGAAAGCTTAGGGTTAAGTGAAATGACTTGTTTTGACATATCCCTATACTTATATATAAATTTACACCAAAAACAATTACAGGCCCTTTCCATAACCATGATTTTGCATGATGAACTCATAAATGTAGCATTGTAAAATTCAATTGGCTTTCAAATTCATCATCTTTATTTTATTAAAAAAGTAATAAAAATGGTATTTATACAAATAAAAGGTGGAAGAGTAGTCTAAAGAGGTGACTTTTTCTCTACCAAAACAATGGAAAATCATGGATGATTTTAGTAAAATAGGGCCAAAAATTTTGGAAATAGAGACGACATCTGTGAAGGTTCAAAATATTTTTGGGTGTGAGAGTTCTTGATGGTGCTTTTTGACAATTAAAAAAAAAGTATTTAATTGTGCCTTTTGAACTTTCAGGCAACTGCAAAATAATTTGTGGTGAAATTGTTGTTTAAATTGAATTTTTCACTGCATATATAGATTCAACACACTCAAAAACTGGTGGGGCACTTTGATTGTGGGAAACGTTTCAAAATTTTAATTTAAAGACGACTGGTAAAAAATGTATTACAACATTTACATTAGTATTGTTTCAAAAAAAAATCCAAATAATTTTAGGCAAATTTGTAGTTTGGTTAGAGGTCAAACCTAAATAATACATTTTTTTTTCTAAGTAATGCTAATTCTATTAAAAAAACAGTAAAAATACAACGAGGCTCCGGCCTCTGCAGTGCTGAACAGAGTTATGTCATGATTAGTCAATAAAAACTGAAATAGGATTGCCCACTGAGGGGAAACCAGTCCAAGTAAACCCAAAAAAGATGCCCACACAGGGGTCCCAGTTCAAAACCAACATAAACATCTAAGTAATTTTACCAAAATTAACCACATAGTTTGAAAAATCAATAAAAAAACCCCATGAATCAACGAAAAAGAAACCTGGCGTCTTGAACAGCAGGCTGCATGGACCCTCTTGGGCAGGTGTCGCTTGGTGGAGGCTCTTCCACAATGAAACATCTGTACTCATCCCAGTCCTCCACCGCTACAAACATGCCACCAGGTATGCCCCCGTCCTCTTACGTGCTACCCGAACTTCCTTCAATTGCATGCTTGCGTCGAGAGATGTCCTCACCCTGCGAAGTGCTGTCATGGCCATCTTTATGGCCTGGAAAATCAGACCTGCTATCCAAGTGTTTCCATCCGCTAATGGCTTGCTTCTCCTTTGCCTTCTTCTGCTTGCTATTATCCTTTGTCTCTGGGACTAGGTCATGGGTCTGAGCATCCTGCTCATCCTGCAGTAGAATTTCTTCACTAAAAGCCACTGTGACAGTGGCAATGATAACAGGCCAATTCAAGGTACTGTGAAAGCGGAATTGGGTCGAGTGATGCAACAGATGAGGGGGGTAGGGGAATTAGTTGCTTGAGTTGCTGCGTTCATTCTGCTAGCACCATAGGCTTGGGTTTGACCTCTTCCGCTACAGGTGGTGGGACATCTGCCAGAAGCCAACAACACCTCCCTATTGTCATGCGAGAGCTCGGCTCCGCAGCATCAGGGGGGCAAGAGAAATTTAGTGGGGAAGGGGTGAATGAATTCAGGCTTGCAGAAGACATAGCTTTAAGTATGTTGCGAGCGTCTCGACCTGAGCACCAGCTTAATAGCACCTGCAGGTTGACGGTGGCTCGCCATAAATTGGCATGGATGTGGACACGGGTGGCCATGTGGCTTAGCAGCCTCTCGTCCTCATGTCCAATCTCCAATAAATTCAAATTAATCACCTGCATTTGGGGAAACCTGAATAATACATTAATAACCATCTTTATGGAAAATTTGTAACCCCTTACACATCCAAACCTAAATAATATGATAATGACCCCCTCATGGGAAATTAATAGATAGCTAGGCTAAAGAGGAATCCACTTCTCTACATTTATTAACTATAGTTAAAAAAAAAAAAAATTATTAAAAAATCAAGATATAGTCTAATTATAATATCTTTCTATTTTTGGCCAAAATCTTACTACATTATTTTTTAGAAGGTTGCTACAAAATCATAACCCAAACTTACTAATTTGGGAGAATTCCAACATGTTTCGACAAAATTTTAGGCAAAATTTCCTCTAAAATATGCCAAAAACAACCAAAACTTTGGGAGGATTATTTTTGCAAATTTTTGGAAAACCTAGTTAACACTGTGAAGACTCTAAATAATTTATAATTTTGGGTTCCCTAGGACTTAATGGTATTGAATCCTTTTCCAAAGTAAATTAATTAATTAATTAAAAAAATAAACAACAACAACAAAACCAAAAAAAAAAAATCTCGACATTCCCATAATCATATCATTTTGAAAATATACAAAAAAAACTTAATTTCTCGTGGCCAAATTTCGGGCCTCTCTAGACAACACCAAATCTAAATAATACATTAATAACCCTCTTATGGGAAATTATTATATAGTTATGTTTGAGAGGAATCCACTTCTCTACATTTATTATTTATAGTTAAATAGATTTAATTTATTAAGACATTATGATATAAGTTTAACTAAAATATGTTGTCATTTTTCTCTCAAATGTCACTTAACAAATTTTTATAATGTTGAGTTTCTTTTTTGTTTAAAATGTTTTTCTCAATATAATTGGGGCACTAGAATTGAGAAAATTACATAATCCAAGCTCATAAATTTGAGCAGATTTCAAAAAATCTTTGCAAAATTTTAGGCAAAATTAACATTAAAATGTGTTTAAAAAACAACAACAACAAAAAAACAAGCAACAGTAAACATGAAATACTTCTTCAAATAAAATAAAACTTGAATGTTTCATTAATAAATTTATATATTATCAAAAATAAGGAATAATTACTTTCATTTAAAAACTAATTAAAATTTTAATTAAAAATGCCAATGGGAAAAAAATCTCAAACTTACACATTATGCTAAGAAACATGATATGACGTGAGTTTCACTTTTCTTAAATTTAATATTTTTAATTAAATATAGTTATTTCATTATAAAAATAGATTAAAAATAATATTTAAATAAATGTTATTAATGATAAAACAAATTTGAATTAACCTAAATTATATTTCAAATATCTTTTTGAAAGAATCTTTTTATTTTTTATTGAAATTATTTTATTAAACCAGCCTAGATCCATCTTAACACCAGATCTATCAAGCTCTAAGGGATCAAATCTTTGGAGGTGCAAAACCTATTTTTTGAGTGCAAAACTAGATGAAAAGTTTACACCTCAAGAGATTTGATCCCTCTTGGCGCTTGATATATATGGTGTAAAGATGGATATATGGTCGTTTCAGTCTTGTGCAGTCATAAAAAATTTGTTGAACATCAAATTATTTTATTTAAAATATGTCTAAGATTAATTTGGTGGTCAATTTAATCTAAAATTTTCTCTCTCTCTCTCTCTCCCCCCTTGCCACTCCCTCTCCACCTTTCTCTCTCTATGTCTTTCTTCCCCTTCCAACTCCATCTCTCTCCCCCCCCTCTCCTCTCTCTTTTTCCTTCCTCTCTCTCCCCTTCTCTCACACCTCCCTCTGTCTCTCTCCCCATCATCTACACTACTAGACTCCCACTAGTTCCTCCATTAGTTGGAACTAGTTTAAGTGAATCTAACTCACTTAAACTAAAATAAATAATTACAACCCAAAAGAACTCAAGGTGGGCCTCTAAAATTTAGGAACCACTCTACATGAATCTATGTGGACTCCCAACTTGAATTAACCGAGTCAACTAAGTCAAATTAACCTAGTTAACTATAACAAGTTACTATGAGAATTAGAATTACAATTTAATTCCTAATTTAATTTAAGGACAACTTAGATTAAGATTTGTCTTGATGTTATTTTTAACATTTACTGTTGCAATTTTCAACAGCTGGTAGCTCCAAAGCCTAACTTGTAAATTTTTAGATGAGTGTTATGAAAATATTTAGTAGTGCAACGCACCAGCTGTAGCCTTGTGATAGGCTCATTTTGTTGCGAAAAACTTAGAGAAAGCTTAGTGTTAAGTGAAATGACTTGTTTTGACATATCCCTACACTTATATAGCAATTTACACCAAAAACAATTATAGGCCCTTTCCATAACCATGATTTTGCATAATGAATTGATAAATATAGCCTTTGGACCTTTAAGGAAAGGTGCAAACCTGATGTTAACACGGTAATAGCATTGTAAAATTCAATTGGCTTTCAAATTCTTCATCTTTATTTTATTAAAAAAGTATTAAAAATGGTATTTACACAAATAAAATGTGGAAGAGTAGTCTAAAGAGGTGACTTTTTATCTACCGAAACAATGGAAAATCATGGATGATTTTAGTAAAATAGGGCCGAAAATTTTGGAAATAGAGGCGATAGATGTGAAGTTTCAAAATATTTTTGGGTGTTAGAGTTCTTGTTGGTTCTTTTCGACAATTAAATAAACATAGTATTTAATTGTGCCTTTTTGAACTTTCAGGTAGCTGCCAAAGAATTTGTGGTGAAATTGTTGTTTAAACTTATTTTTTCATTGCATATATAGATTCAATACACTCAAAAACTGCCAGGGCACTTTGTTTGTGGGAAAATTTTCAAAATTTTAATTTAAAGCCGACTAGTAAAGGATGTATTACAACATTCACATTAGAATTGTTTCAAAAAAAAAATCCAAATAATTTTAGGCAAATTTGTAGTTTGGTTAGAGGTCAAACCTAAATAATACATTAATAATCCTCTTTATGGAAAATTTGTAACCCCTTACACATCCAAACCTAAATAATATGATAATGACCCCCTCATGGGAAATTAATAGATAGCTAGGCTAAAGAGGAATCCAAACCTAAATAATATGATAATGACCCCCTCATGGGAAATTAATAGATAGCTAGGATAGCTAGGCTAAAGAGGAATCAACTTCTCTACATTTATTAATTTAGTTAACAAATTTATTTTATTAAAAATTCAAGATATAGTCTAATTATAATATCTTTTTATTTTTGGCCAAAATCTTACTACACTATTTTTTAGAAGGTCGCTACAAAATCATAACCCAGACTTATCAATTTCGTAAAATTCCGACTACAAAATTTTAGGCAAAATTTCCACTAAAATATGCCAAAAACAACGAAAACTTTGGATGTCCGAGGATTATTTATGGAAATTTTTGGAAATCCTAGTTAACAGTGTGAAGACTCTAAATAGTTTATAATTTTGGGTTCCCTACGACTTCTTAGTGTTATTGAATCCATTTCCAAAATTAATTAATTAATTAGTTAAAAAAAAAAAAAAAACAACTACAAAGCCAAACAAAAAAACTATCCGAACATTCCCATAATCATATTGTTATGAAAAAGTACCAAAAAAAAAAAAAAAAACTTAATTTCTTGTGGCCAAATTTGGAGCCTCTCTAAACAACATCAAGTCTAAATAATACACTAATAACCCTCTTATGGGAAATTAATATATAGTTATGTTTGAGAGGAATCCACTTCTCTACATTTAATAATTATAGTTAAATAAATTTTATTTATTAAAACTTTATGATATAAGTTTAACTAAAATACGTTCTGAGTTTTTCTCTCAAATGCCACTTAACAAATTTTTACAAGGTTGAGATTCTTTTTTGTTTAAAATGTTTTTCTCAATATAATTGGTGCACTAGAATTGAGCATATTACATAATCCAAGCTCATAAATTTGGGCAAATTTCAAAATCGTTGCAAAATTTTAGGCAAAATTAACATTAAAATGTGTTTAAAAAACAATAACAAGCAACATTAAACATGAAATACTTCTTCAAATAAAATCAAACTTGAATGTTTCATTAATAAATTTATATATTATCAAGAATAAGGAATAATTTTCACTTAAAACTAATTAAAAATGCCAATTGGATTTTTTTTTCTAAATTACACATTATGCAAAGAAACATGATATGACGTTAGTTTCATTTTTCTTAAATTTAATATTTTTAATTAAATATAGTTATTTTATTATAAAAATAGATTAAAAACAATATTTAATAAATATTATTGATGATAAAATAAATTTGAATTAACCTAAACTATATTTCAAATATCTTTTTGAAAGAATCTTTTTATTTTTATTGAATTTTTTTTATTAAACCAGCCTAGATCCATATTAACACGGGATCTATCAAGTTACGAGAGGGATCAAAGCTCTCGAGTTGTAAACCTATTTTTTGAGTGCAAAACTTGAGGAAAGGTTTGCACCTCGAGAGATTTTATCCTCTAGGTGCTTGATAGATCGGTGTTAAGATGGATCTATGTTGGTTTCAATATGTGTGGTATAAAAAATTTGTTGAACATCAAATTATTTTGATCATTTTAAATATGCTAAATATGTCTAAGATTAATTTGGTCATTCTAATCTAAAATTTGTTCTCTCCCACTCTCCAACTTCATCTCTCTCCCCCCTCTCTCTCCTCTTTCTCAATACCTCTCTCTCCCCTTCTCTCCCACCTCCCTCTGTCTCTCTCCCCATCATACACACATTCTCTCTCCACTCTCCAACTCTGTCACTATCTCCCTCCCTCTCTCCTTCTCTCTCTCCCCCTCTCCCCCCCATCCATATCTAATCTCTCCTATCTCTCCCTCTCTCCCCCCTTCCATATCTATGTCTCCCTATCTCTCTCTTCTCCTTCTTTCCCTATCTTTATCCTCTCATTTTCTCTCTCTCTTCCCTTATCTCCTCTCTCCCTCATTCCATCTTCATAACTCACTTGTCACTTCTGCTCTGTCCCCGTCCAAATCTATCTTTCTCCTTCCCTCTCTCCGAGTCCTCTCTCTGTTGGTTTCTCTCTATCACTGCGTCGCTCACCTCTATGTCTCTCTCCCACACTCTATTCTCCCTTCCATCTCACTCTCTTTCTTAAATATGATCACATCGTATTGTATTTAAGAAAGTATCTAAATTAATAAAAAGCATAATTGGTTGTAAAATATTAAACATATATTTTGGATCAATCGTGTTTAAGAAAATACAATTAAAAGCCCATGGTATTGGCCCATGGCACTGCAACAATTGAAATCCTAGATCCATAACATAATAATCAAAATTCTAGATGGCCCATGGTATTGATAAACCATGGTAGTAGCCCATAATATTATAATTTTTGTCCCTCCTCTCCCTCTCTATCTTTCTCTTGTGGGTATTGGCCCATGGTATTGTAAAAAAAAAATACTTAGAAGTTAATAATATCCATGGTAAATATTCATGATTAAAAATCTTGTGAGATTGTAAATATTAAGATGTTATCTACTTATTAATTATATTTATAGATGGAACACATCTATATTAATTGTTACAAATATATTGATTACATAAAAAATAATATTACAATATTATATGTTACCCAATATTTATAACCAATCCCACCTTATAAATACTAATTAAAATGTAATATTATTAAATTTTACCTATCTTCAGGTCACACTCCACCCTAAATATTACATTCTACTCAATATTTCGCCTCACTCCTACTAATTTTATAGAAATTACACAAGAGAAACCTAAACGCCATGATTTTACCTCGTGATTATTACTGGATATGCCCAATTGAATCTTCCGCTTCCATTACCTAATTTTCTTTGTTATTAGTTGAATAAGCTAATCGATCTCTTTTTAAATTGTCTATATATCATTTTCAAAATTGAGTTTGTTAATATTAGCCTACACATTTTTTATATTTTTTTTAATTTTCCTAATTTTCTTTGTTATTTGTTGAATAAGTTAATCTATCTCTTTTTAAATTGTATATATGTCACTTTCAAAATTGAGTTTGTTAATATTAGGCGACAATTTATTTTATTATTTTATTTTTTTAAAGTAAAGTACTTCCAAAACCATAAGTTTGAAACCACTTTTCTTTTTTTTTGTAAGCTTCGGTGGGACCCTCTCATTTTACAACTTTTTACAACATTTTACAACCTCACAGGATTCGAACTTGGGTGGGGGTGTGAAAGCCATCCGCCCCAGCCATTACATCATGCACGTCATGTGCAGTTTGAAACCACTTTTCAACTTTTTTACATAAATTTAATTTACACATATTTCACTTAAACACAATTTTTTATTTCCAATTCATTTTTATCATGTAAATTCATTTTTTTTCGTTAACAAAAATTAATAAAAATTGTATTTAGACAAATTAATCCTAAAATAGTCTAAAGAGGTGATAACTTTGGGTGTTATAGGAGTCTAAAGAGGTGATAACTTTGGGTGTTATAGGAATTATTGATGATATTTAATCTATTTCAAAAATAAATAAAATTATTTGAACACTCGTCCTATTGTTTGAAAAAACAAACTCATTTCTTGGGGCCAAATTTGTGTCCTCTTTACACGACACTAAACCTATATGATACATTAATAACCATCTTGGGGCCAAATTTGTGTCCTCCTTACACGACACTAAACCTATATGATACATTAATAACCATCTTTATCGGAAATTGGTAGATAGTTATGATTCTTAATAGGAATAGATTTTGCTACATTTATTAGTTATAGTTAAATAAAATTTATTTTATTAACATCTTAGGATATAGTTTAACTATAATAATTTTTGTTTTTTTTTTTCTTTTCTTTTTGCCAAAAATGTCACTTGAAAATATTTGGAAAGGTTGTGATTTTTTGTTGTTTAAAAGCACTACAAGTGAGAAAATTACATAACCTAACTTGTAAATTTGGGAAAATTTCAACGAATCAACAATTAGTACAAATTTTAGGCAAAATTGGCACAAAAATATGCCCCAAAAAAAAGAACCAAAAGTGAAGAGTTTGACAAAGTGAATTAACTCTTCAAATAAAATAAAACTTAATCAATACATTCATGCCTATATATATTATTTAGAGATTAATCAATATTAGGAAAAGAATCCCATATGAGATTTACTAACCATACAACATGAAATGAAATACTTACATGGAATAGTTTTGGGAGAAAAACACAAAACATCTATTTATATTAATTTGTAGGAAATAACATCTTCAAAATCTTTGTAGGCACTAATGTAAAAGAGAAACCAATTCCTACCCCTAACCACCCACTTAGTAAGAGACAAAACCAATCTCTCTTTGTTTGTGTGGCACCAAGATGCACATAGTTTTTTCAAAAATGATCTCCTCTCTATTTTATTATATCAACATATAGCTTCACTATTTTTTTGCTTCTTAAATGACATTCAATTTTTACTCTAGGAATGATGATATTCAATTTAGCTCCATAAAATGACATTCAATTATTAAAATTTTCATTGTCATAATTTCTTTAAATAGTTTCTAGTTTCTTGCATTAGCATAATCCTTAATGAAGGCATCTCTTGATTTAAAGAAGATAAAGAAAAATATATAATTCTCTTTTAACTTATCTTTTTAAATACCATAGCCTAATAACATTGTAAAATTCTATGAGTTTCCAAAATTATATGTTTAAAACCAATTTTCAAAGTCTTTACATAAATTCACTTTACACATACTTACCTTAAATTCTATCTTTTATTTTGAAATTCATCTTGATAAGTAAATACACTTTCTTTTATTAAAAATTATTAAAAAATGTATTTAGGTAAATAAAACCTGAAAGAGCAGTCTAAAGGGGTGACTTTTTCTCTAGCAAAATAATGAAAAATTACCCATGATTGTGGTGAAATGCTACCAAATCTTTAGGAAATCTTAGCTACAAATGTGAAGCTTCAAAATATTTTTAGGTGCCATAATTCTTGATGGTGCTTTTCCAAAAGCTATTAGAACACTTCCACAATTGTATTGTTTGATATATATATTCTCTAATTTTTTGTAGGACAATTATATTCTAATAATTTGCAAGCAAAAAATTATTTTATTAAAAATTTAAGATATTTTGGAGAAGGTTGTGATTTTTTTATTGCTTAGATTGTTTTTGTCAACATAGTGAAGGCAATAATGACCCTCCTTATGGGAAATTAATAGCTAGGTAGGCTAAAGAGAAATTCACTTCTCTACATTTATTATTTATAGTTAAAAATATATATTTTATTAAAAATTTAAGATATTTTTTAGAAGGTTGTGATTTCCTATGTTTAAACTGTTTTTGTCAACATAGTTAAGGAACTGGGATCGAGAAAATTACATAACCCAAAGTGATCAATTTGGACAAATTTCAACAAATCACTACAAAATTTTAGGTAAAATTGTCACTAAAATATGCCAAAAACAACCAAAACTTAGGGTGCCCTAGGAAAATTTTTGGAAATCCTCATTAAAGATGTGAAAACTCTAAATAATTTTGGGTTCTCTATGGTATTGAAACCATTTCCGAATTTCAAAAAAGATTAACAAAACAACAACAACAACAAAACAAGCCACAGCCGTATTGTTTTGAAAAAAGAAAATACTTAATTTCTTGTGGCCAAATTTGTTCCCTCTCTAGATAACACCAAATGTAAATAATACATTAATAACCCAGTTATGGGAAATTAATATATAGTTATATTTAAGAGGAATCCATTCCTCTACATTTATTAGTTATAGTTGAATAAATTTAGTTTATTAAAATTTTATGATAAGTTTAAGTAAAATATGTGTTGATTGTTCTGTGCAATGGGTAGACAATTTTTGTATCAGGTTGAAATTTTTTTGTTATTTGAAATGTTTTTCTCAATACAATTGAGACACTAGGATTGAACAAATTATGTAACCGAAGTTGGAAATTTATAAAAATCAATACAAAATTGACATTAAAATATGCTTAAAAAAAACCAAACAAGAAAACAAAAACAAGTAACAGTAAAAAGGAAATACATCTTCAAACAAAATAAAACATAAATATTTCATCAATAACTTTATAAATAAAGTAAAGGTTAAATAATTCATTAATAACTTTATATGTTTTCAAGAACTTTATAAATAAAATAAAGCTTAAATAATTCATTAATAACTTTATATATTATCAACAAAAATGAATAATGACTTTTACTTTAAAAACTAATAAAAAATGATAATTAGAAAATTTATTTTATTTTATTTTGAAATTATTTTATTAAAAAATAGGGAAACAATAACAGTCTTATCAACAAAACCCAGTAATATTCTCCAGTATTATAAAAAAACCCATCTTTTCTCTATTTATTCACTCATCTCTCTAAACTTCGATGTCTTTATAATCTGCACAGGTTATTCCATTGTCGCCGTGATGGTTGATGATTGAGCGTTGATCGAAATGGAGAGTGTGAGGGATAGGTGCCCAGGCTGCCCATTCTTGCCACAGGAACTACAAGAGAAGATATTGGCGCTGATGCCATTTGAATATGTCGCAGAGTGTGCAGCCAATGGAATGCGATATTTTCATCCTCCAAATTCATAACGACTAAATGGGCCGAATCACCTCCCAATCGGAACCCTTTGCTGGTCCTCATCCCTGCGGAAGTTCAAGATCATTGTGCCGCACCCATTGCTGGTCCTGATCCCTGCGGAAGTTCAAGATCATTGTGCGGCACCCATTGCTGGTCCTGATCCCTGCGGAAGTTCAAGATCATTGTGCGGCACCCATTGCTGGTCCTGATCCCTGCGGAAGTTCAAGATCATTGTGTGGCATACTGTTTTTACACACAGACATGGAAGAAGTGCACCTCGTCCCTTTTCTTCTTGTAGGATCGTCTAAGGGATGTTGTAATCCGTGGTGGCCATGACTAAGTTCCAGTCCAGATTCTCGAAATCCAAGTCAAGCGACCCGACAAAGGGCTCATACTTGTTGTCTGCAATCTTCTAACGCGAGGGTCTTCTGCCTTCCCATCGACATTGCAGCAGGAGAAGAGAATAGGCATATAGTAATGGGGGTGGGTCGAAATAGTGATAACCAGATAGTCGAAATCTATGGTTCCTTCGAGAATACATGGAGGACTGTGGCGCATCTACCAAGAAAGGTGAATGCATTGTTCTCCAGTGATGTCGCTTTCAGGCAGAGAGTTCATTCTATTGTATCACAGAAAAGACAGCCGACAAAGATTATGGGTTTTGAACTTTGGAGATGGTATTTGCACTTCTCAAGTTCCCAAATGATCACGTCCTGATTCATTGTAATATTTGGCAAGAATCCGCTACCCACAGGCAATGGCAAGAATCTGCTACCCACAGGCAAGCAAGATTTGCGATCTGTTAGGGTAAATAATATTGGAAATGACACAAAAATGAAAGTACCATCTCGAATGCTGAAACCCATAATGTGGTATGCCAGGTCGTCTCATCTGTGATACAATAAAAGAAACCCTCTGAAAACGACATTAAGCGGTTAGATTGCATTCGAATTTCTTGGCACATTCCCCACCTTCCTCCATGTCTTTTCTAAGGAATCCTGGTTTCATTATTTCGACCCACTGTGTATTCTCTTCTCCTCCCGCGATGTCGATGGTCATGACTCCATGACTCTTTCTATGGGCGACATAGCGGAAAGGCAAAAGAACCACATAGCAGAAAGGTTAAAGAACAGCATGGCTTAACTATTTGTTCCTGCGGGTAGCTTCTCTTGGATTTCGACAATCTACGCTCTAGCAGACGCCCCCACAATCTTCCATGACTTGACTTTTAGAGGAACCCTAGATCTCCAATATAGGTCTCTGTTATTTTGATCTGATTTACCCACCGTCATTCCTTTATATGTAGCCAATGGCCATGTTTCTTCGTGTGTAAAAACAGTAAGCCACGCAATGATCTCGAACCTCCCGATGGATCAGAACCATCCACTCCCACTGATTTGACCCATTGAGTAGTTATAAGTTGAGGACGAAAAATGGCATTCCATTGCTGGTACATATTGACAAATCCAAATGGAACCAACGCCAATATCTTCTCTTGCAGTTCCTCTGACAAGAAAAGAAAAAGCAAAGCAACTTGGGACTCTCAGATCTCTTGATCTTTTCTTGCAGTTCCTCTCGCAAGAAAAGAAAAAGCAACCTAGGACTCTCATATATTTTCTTGCAATTCCTCTGGCCAGAAACGAAAAAGCAACCTGGACTCTCCCATGACAGGGTAAAGGACCAGACTCCACAGATTATAAAGAGAAAGAAATGACTTTAATGTGTTATTTCAAACCAGGGTTATTTCCAAAAACATGTGACAGCTATTTCAAGAAGTTTCTCCACACTTTGGATTTATACTTTTAGACATTATTTTATTGACTTTAAAATAGGTGACAGCTATTTCTAGAAGTTTGGGATGGACATTTATACTTTTATCAATTTTCTAAAAAAACAATATTATTTTATGGGCTTTATGAGCTCATTTCTTCCTAGTAAATAATTTTATGTTAATATAGTATAATCTAACATAAAATTGGTTGAGGTTATCTGAATCTAGATTGACATTTATACTTTGTTTTCCAGAAGTGGTGTAATTTTTATTAATTTTCTAATAAAATAATATTATTTTATTGGTTTTATGGGTTTATTTTTTCAAGCTAAATAACTAATATAGAATAAGTTGATTAAGGTTATCAATGTAATATTGTATTGACAAAAAAACAATTTTGATATATAACTTTAAAGAAAAAACTTTATTTCAAAAACAAGGTTACTTTTTCTTGGAGAAGCTCTCCAATTTGTAATTTACAGTGTTGTTTTACATATCACTTTTATTAGTTTTTTAATAAAAATGTTAGTTTATTAGTTTTATGATCTAATTTTTTCAAACTAAATCTCTTTATGTCAGTGTGGCATGAGTTAGTTGAGGTTATTGATATTTTAATGTATGATGTCAAATAAAAATTGTTATTTCCAAAAATTGATCATAATTATCTTGAGAAATTTCGAGATTTGTATTTTATATTTGTTTTCTATACAAGTCATTTTTATTCGAAAAAAGTTTATGTACATGTCATTTTTAAAAACTAATAAATATATTAGTTTATTAAGTGTATGACCTAACTTTTTCAAACTAAATCTCTTTATTGATGTTTTATTGACTTCCAAAAATTGATCACAACCATCTTGATATGTTTAGAGCTTTGGATTTTATATTTGTTTTCTATACATGTCACTTTTGTTAGAAAAATGTTTCTATACCTGCCATTTTTAGAGCATGAGTTAGTTGGGGTTATGAATATTTTATTCACAAAGAAAATGCGTTTCATATATTATTCAAGAAAAGAAGTGTTATTTCCAAAAATGGGTGACATCTATTTCGAATAGACCTGAGATATGCAATTTATACTAAGTGTCACTCTTATTAGTTTCTAATAAATTAAAGTTAGTTTATTGGTTTTATGACTGGTATTATGGCTTGACTTCTTTAAATGTCTTTAACTCGATGTAGCATGCGTTAGTTGAGGTTATCTCTATTTTATTGACAAGTAAATGCCTTTAAAGTATGATTCACATAAAAGCGTTATTTCCAAAAAGTAGTGACAACGAGAAGTTTCTAGATTTGCATTCTTGCATTATTTTCTATACCTATCACTTTTATGGCCCAAACTAAATCTCTTTATCCCAATGTAGTATGAGTTGGATGGGGAGATTTTGCCAATGTAAAATGAGTTGGAGGAAGTTAGTTGGGGTTTCTATAGGTGTCACTTTTATTAATTTCTTAATGAAATAATGTTAATTTATTGGTTTTATGGCTTGACTTCTTCAAACTAATTTTTTTTATCCAAGTGTAGTACGAGTTGGTTGAGGTTATCGATATTCTATTAACCAAGGAAAGGAAAGGCCTTTAACATTATTTACATAAAAAATAGTGATAACTAGGAGATTTGCAATTTATTCTTGTTTAGGTGACATTCTTATTGTTTTTCTAATAAAATAATGTTACTTTACTGATTTTATGGTATGGCTTCTCCTAACTAAATCCCTTTATATTAGTGTTGCATGAGTTGGTTGAGGTTATCAATAAACATACAAGTTGTTTGAGGTTATCAACGTTTATTTTATTATGGAAGTAGCATCACTTAATTGAGATTACCAAGAATATATAACAAAATATTATATTATATTTTTATAGTAAATAATTAATTTAGTTTTAAATAATAAATATTATTTTAATGAGTCATATTCATATTAAATTATTTTATTTTATATTCTTTTAATAAATAATTTATTTAATTTTAATTGATGATGATGATGATGATGATGATGATGATGATGATGATGATGATGATGATGATGATGATGATGATGATGATGATGATGATGATGATGATGATGATGATGATGATGATGATGATGATGATGATGATGATGATGATGATGATGATGATGATGATGATGATGATGATGATGATGATGATGATGATGATGATGATGATGATGATGATGATGATGATGATGATGATGATGATGATGATGATGATGATGATGATGATGATGATGGTTAACATCCACTGAGACCAAATTGGTCTATCGGACCTACAATTTTCTTAATTTTTACTTGTCTGGCTCCTCGTCTTTCTTGGCGAGATTGGTGTTGTAGCTTTCTTTCTTTTCTCTACGGTCTTCCAACTTCCTTTGTCTTGCATCTCCTTCATCTCTTCTGGTTCTTGGGACATTGGTGTCTTAGCTTCGCGATCTATTGTGTTCGTTCTTTTGAAAATAGTCGGAGAAGAAGTTTGGTTTAGGAGATCTTCTTTGCTGTTAAATGAAGATTTGTTTTCCGCGGTATTCAAATCCTCATAACTGTTGATTTGTTGGGACGGGCTTTCTCCTTGCTTGTTTTGAGAGTTGTTTCCTTCTTCCTTGATTTCTTGTGACTCATTTTCTCTAGAATATTCTTCTTCTTTGATGACAGTGTAGTGTTCTTTTTGTGCTCCTTCCCACCATGTAGATCTGTGGTGGTTTATATAAATGGATTAATGTTGGGGAGATTTTTAAAGTGATTTTTTTTTTATTATTATTTATATTTTGTTTAAGTGTTATTGCTATAAGTGATTATTTTAAATATTAAATATTATATAAATGAATTAATGTTGGGGGAGATTTTTAAAGTGAAATTTTTTTATATTTTTTTTTGGGCGTTATTTCTATAAGTGATTTATCAAATTTCTAATAAATAATTAAGTTAAAATATTTAATTATATATTTTTTAATAAGTAATTTATTTAATTCTAAATAATTATTATTATATAAGTAGATTAATGTTGGGGTAACATTTTTAAAGTGAAAATCTTTGATTTTTTGTTTAGGTATTATTGGTATAAGTGTTTTCTTTTTTATTTTTAATAAAATATTTTTGTTAATATATAAATATTAAAAAGTAGATTATTGTTATGTTATGAATTTTTGAATAAATATTATGATGAACCATATTATTTTGGTTTCGGTTTTTAACCATAAAAAGTTTTTTATTTAGTTTTAATTAATATCTTAATTATTCAAGTGAAATTGTTTTAATAAATTAAATTTTATATAATTATAAATAATACATGTAAAAGAAGTGGATTAGTATTATAACATAAGATATGACTTTTGACTATCAAATATAGGAAGCAACATCAACATGATACATCACAGCTATATGATTTTTTTTGTTTTCCTATCTACAACTGTAAATAGTATTTTCCTGCTATATTATTATAGGGACACTTTACACTTCATGCTATATTATTATAGGGACACTTTACACTATGTGGTCTGGTATGACCACCAGTTTTGAGATATGCTCCTTTGAAGTATTTATAGAATGTGATTTTCAATATTTTATATAATGAAAGTTAGGATTTTTCCTTGGGAAAAAAACATATGATATCAAGTGTGGTCTGGTATGATCATTAGTTTTGAGATATGCTCCTTTGAGGTATTTACACCATGTAAATTTGAATATTTTATATAATGAAAGTTAGGATTTTTCCTTGGGAAAAAAAACATATGATATCACTTTTCAAATAAATATTTTTGTTAATTTAGGATGAGTTATAGTATTTTAGTTTTTATTTTTTTTTGGTACTTTGAGTTATTAATGTATTATTTAATTATTATTTAAGAGTAGTTTAATTATTAGATGAAATGGTCTTTTTTTCCTGAGATTTTGCTCAAAATATGGTATGTATTTATAAGAATCATGTTAAGTTGTTTAATGTGCAAAATTCCACTTCCTTATAGGTTTTTCTAGGATTCAAAAGCACATTTTAAATAACTAGTGCAACCATATAAATTAAATGGTTGGTAAACATTGTAGGTATCTATTGTAGAGGCCATATAGGCCTATGCGTGTCATCATACATATACACTAACTAAATTGGGTAACACTTGGTAAATATATAAAGTCACAACCGCTCCAACCACATCACCTATGTACAAGTATGCATGAAGACTAATAGAAACTTGGTTGGAGTTAGTTTTCCTTCCAAATTTTGTTCTTCTTTTTGCATCATGTACATGTTATTCTATGTTCTCATGATGTAGTTTGTTTGGGTGCATGAAGGCTAGGATTTCAACATCATGGTTTTGTTGTTCTTGGTACTAAGTCTCAGACTGTAGTAAGATTAAATGAACATGACATTAACTTGTAAGACTTTGTGAGTGAAATCCTCCAAGAAAAAAAGGATATGTATGTTGAGGATACACGTGACAAGTGGTTGCTAAAATGAAATCCTCTGAAAGATGATTGTGACTTCATGGGATTCTCCATTTTGAAATATCTTGAATGTGTTGTTGTTAACCTAGAATAGTGAAAGAATATACTACATGATAATATGCTAGGATATTTATCAAGGAAATGAAAGATATGTAAATTAAATCACCAATCTAACAATGTCTAGCCTTATATCGATTCATGCAAATTAAATATGGAATGGACGCCAAGGCCCCAGGAAGAGATGTCAACCTAGGCATGACATTTAGATTCTACCAGTAAAATATTAAAACCATGAATATTATTTGTTAATGTCATTTTGGCTACAAAATGATAACATTTTCAACATCCAATTTGGAGATGTTGAGGTGCATTCTTGTGCTCTGAGGGTCTCTTTCATTGAGAAAAACAATGGTTAGATAAAATTGTATTGCTAAAAGAAAGATTTACTTCTAAATCCATACATATTCATCCAAATGGATTGTGTGTGTTAAACATCTTGTCATCTCTATCATGAGCAAAGTCAAACAAATGATGGAAAATTGACTTTTAAAATCATGGAAAATTTGACTTTCAGCCTTTGACTTGTGGTCAATTCAACCAATCGATGAAGTCCACTTTCAACCTTCAATCTATGGTCTATTTAACCAACCAATGAAGTCGAAATGATATAAGTTATGTTCTAACATTGTAGAAAGCGTTAAAGAGCCTATGTATCTTGGACGATTTTTCCCACTGGCTAATGTTGAAATAAAAGATGGTTTGTGAAGCATGTATATATTGATTGAATGTTAATTTTGGATTGATTATTATGTGATAGGGGAATTTTTGGTGAAAGTTGAAATTGTGAAGTTGATTACATGTTGAGTCAGGTCAACCTAGACAAATTCAATATAGTCATGGTCGACTCAATCAGATCAACTTGCATTCGAGTTATTCTATGGATATTTGTTGTATAATACAATGAAGAAACTATCCACACACACACACACACACACACACACATATATAGATATATATATCGATGCATTACATGTCATGTGAAGGAAATGTCACTATTTTGGCTAGTTGAGGAATGAAGTGCACACCATTGTTCGGCCTGACTAACTTCGTTGATTGATTGATCATGTTGGCCTATTCAGCTATCAACTTCCAAATAAAAAGTAACTCGTCATAGTTCTTGATTAATTAAGATCCTTTTGTCTATGTTTTCAATCCTACGATAGCTTACGAGGAAAAAAGATAATACAATGTGTTGCACATATACCATGAGAGAGAACACTAGGCAACACCAAATTTTTAAAGAGATCCAAGGCGATGTGTTGACAGGAATTATGTGTAAAATATTGGGTTGACTAAGATATTAAATGGATTTGATGCACAACCATATTGATTGATGTTTTCTACTTTTATAGTGTATGATCTTCCTATGCATTGCATTTTAACAAATTTGTTGAGTCTGTAATTAATGAATAAATATGTAATGAGTCTGTATAGAAAAAAAATTATGAAGGATTTTTTTGTTGAGTTGTAGATTGAATCTTTCAATTAGTCATTAGATTTATTTAAGTCACGGGGGGAAACGTGAGTCTTGTTCAAGGTAAGCGATCTTCTCTTCCTTTCTAATTGAAATCAATGTTTTGTTGATGAGATCAGACTCTTACTTAAACCAATCGATATAAAATTGACAACTCTTATAAAAGCTCAGCGAACAACAGCTTCTGGTTCTGTGGGATCGATTAAATAAACGGATGAAACAACCACCTCTGCCTGTGCTATACCTGTGCTATAAGAACAAGCTTTTGTGCTTACGGGTTAAACTTAAACTGAGTAAATGGCTTCTCTTGCTTCCATCCCTGCTGCTTCAGGTAGTGGATCAACAACCACTAGTCCTGTTTCTTATGTTGGTAGGTAAAGCTTTACCACCCGGCCAACTGGATCAGCTCGGGCAACTAGAGAAATGGTCTAGGATCAATTAGATATGGAACGGTTCGCAATGATGCCTAGTGAGCAGTATCGCAAGGTGCAGTTTATGAGGAGGGTTTACTCTTGGCCCACGATCCAGTGGGACACGACCTGAAAGTCCAGCCTCTGGGGGAAGTTTAGTTGCTTGTTATTTAGAAGAGAAAGCATTCTATTGTGTAGAAGAGATCTCCTTTGAAGTCAATAAGAAAGTGTAAGGGCCCCTTATACCTTCCAAGGTGGATGACTTTAAGGATCCATCATGCTAAGGCGGAATCTCCTGGCCCAGGAGTCTACGCTGGATGAGGCGAAGGCTGATTAACCCGTTGTGGATCTGGAAGGGGATCTATTTTTTCCCTTAGAGCCATCATGCTAAGGCCGAAGCTAATGGTATGGGACCTTTCCTTTTGGACCTTTCCTTTGTTACAGACTCTATAGCTAGTAATCCTCCTTGTTATGTCTCCGATCGAAAGGAGATAGAAGGGACGGAGTCACTCACTATTCATATGGTGAGGGTTAATATAATTATTTAGAGGGCTAGTATCTTTCACGCGTATACGATGAAGTTTGGCGTTTATAGTGCTTCCGCTGCAACCTCCCTTTCTTTGGGCTCTGGAGTATGTGAGGCAAATGGCGTAGGTAGATGAAATTCACTTTCTTTGCTGGCTGGAAGGAGGACCCGAATAATTAGGGTAATCCAAGCCGACGAATGAATCCATCCTGAGAATGATGGATGTAGGCAACTACATACAATTAGATCTACCTATACTTACTATCTATAGTAGTGCTCCAATTCCAGTGCCACATTCGTTGGTAAGGATGCACGGATTCTTATTCGGATTGGGATTGGATTCAGCAGGTGGAACCTCTCAGAGTACAACCTCTCAGAGTAGGATCTACGTTCTGCTGTTAGTTACGGAGAAGGATAAACGGAGAAGCGGAGAAGCAACTATTATCACACTGCAGTTAATGAGGCGGGTAACTCAAGCACTGAAGGAAGGCAGGAGGGAGGGTGATTTCTTTCTTCCCGGTTTGCCTGAGCATAACCAGAAGCACAAAGACATAAGCATAAGCAGCTTTTGATGTCGTTGAAGCACACGTTTATCCAGCAGGTTCAGTAGATTGAGCAGTTGACTGAGCTGATGAGCTTTACCCAGTTGCTTAAGTCGATCAAGTTGTTGATCCAGTCGGTTAAGCTTATTCAGTCGATGAAGCATAAGAACTATCATTATAAGAAGCAAAGGTGGGAGCATCAAAGCAAGCATCTTAACCAAGACCAGCAACAGCAGCAGCTTAAGCTTTACCAGCATAAGTAACGTAGGCATCATAAGCAAAGCCATAAGCAAAGGCATAAGCACCAAGGGCATAGGAAAGAGCAGGGACCAAGGTAGCTCAAGCAGAGGTAGAGGCACCACTAAAGGTTGCGTTTTATCGATCAGAGGCAACGCTATAAAACGCAGTTTGACCCGGATCAAAAAGCAAGTTCAAGCTTTGTACGGGTCATACCACTACGACGTCCTATTTTGGTATAGAACCGTCTAATCGGCCATTTGACAGGAATTCTAACGTGTTGTGCCTTCTGGATGGATACGAATAAGAAATACGTTCCCAGTGCGAAGAATGCTACGTATAAGAACATCTTTGTGTTTTTACCTCAAAATATAGGAAGAGTGATTTATAGAGTGCTTCAGCTGACCATGAAGGTCCGTACTAGCTCCGGCTCCGGGTAGCGATCCCTTCCTACCATCCCCATAAACAAAGGTCGGTTGGTCAGATTCCATTTTCCCTCCAATGAAGTCCATTTCCCCGAAACCAGACCTAGCTAATGAGTCGGTGCAAGGGGTTGCATGCCTACGAAGGAATCTCGCTCGACGAATCGGAGTGGTGGGTGGGAAATCGATACCGAGATCGCCTGACCTCTTCCCCGGCCCAGGTGTCGCTAATGAAGCAGCTGTAGGGGGAGGCCGGTCGATGCTTCTCTCCGTCCCAGGGGATGGCTCGTTAAGAAGTCCTATACCCCCAAACCTGTCCCCACCCGCCGGAACGAGACCTCATTCTTCCCGATCCGAAGGTCCGTCGCCATGGGAGGGAAAAAAGAATGGATTCGATATCCGACCGGGTTCTTAGTCCGCTAGATAAGTTCTCGGTCAATCCCTACTCCATCCGAGATAAGCCGTGTCGGAGGGGCCAACTAGCTATCCCTATAGTGACGGAAAACAATGGGATCCGCGCCAACCCCTGAATCAGATGGGAGGGGGATGAACTCTGTACCGACTGACTGAACAACCCTTACTGGCCTGGATGAATTAAGTTTGAGGGAATGAGGTGGAAGGCTCTCTGATTACGGTTTCACCCCGTAACAATCCGAATATCCACCAGCCTCTCCTGCTGTCCCTCGTCTGATGATTGATCGGGAGATGGGGTTGAGCAGTCCTCCTTTGGATCGATTCCCCTTGACCCGCTTGAGATCGATGGTTATAGGTTGAAGCCCTGGCCTGAACTCTGAGATGGAGATAGCAAGGGTGGATTCCATTACCTCGTCCCATTGATTGAACGAGCAGATTTAACTACCTGCCTTACGAAGCATAGGAATCAATATATCTATTCTATCTATAATTGTGGAGAAATATGATAATAATGTGGACATATATAACTGCCCTCTATCTCTTCCCCCATTGTATTAGCAGCGGAGCCTACTAAGGCCCCCCGGTAGGGACTCATACATTCAAAGGGTACAATCAATCTCATAAACGCGAACCGATTCGAACCCCTACCATGGGAGTTTGTGTCTTTATTTCCCGTTCACTCCCACGGCCCGTACCCAAACGGTTCGCCTCCACCCTTCCATCGGTTCGCGTTACCCGGTAAAAATAGAATTCCCTCATCCCGTGAACCGGGAGGTGGACCCTTGGAGCAGGTCTTCCTGTCGGTTGATCCACCTCGGGATGAGGGTCCATCGCCCTTTCCCTTCGGGAAGAGTGGGGCGATCAGAATCCATGCAGACGGGTGAAACTCGTATCTTTAAGGGGCCAGGTCTGCCCTCCGGGCCTGGGCCGACTCTGTAGCCGTCCTCTGGTCGCAGCGGCAAGCCCGACTTACCTGGTAAGAAAGAAAATAGAATGAGAATAAGGTTGTCGCTGCGCGGCGTAGGGTCCGACCCGGAGCCGTTCACTGGACCTCTCCTAAACTGAAGAAAACTTTACTGCCTCGTCATCGGATTATGAAGAAAATGAAGAATTTGATCGTCAAAATTATCATCACGCACAATCTTAAGGCCTGAAATTCTCCGTAAACTTGCAATCCTGCTGTCCTGAAAATGATCAATCCAAGCCAGCAGACTAGCCATCAGTCAGATAAAATTACCCACCCTGGTGAGAACTATCCTACTAGAATGAAGAGAATTCCCTACCAGAGCTATCGTAGCCAAGTGTGGATGATTAGGCGAGATCAGTGATAGATAGGCCGATAGGCGGAGCAAGAAGGGGGTGGTGTACCCACTGATGAGAGAGAAAGAAGTGATGTTATTCATTGCCCTGGAGGGCCTATGGTGAATAGTCCCTATCGAGTTGGGATGATCATGTACGGAGTTGGCCTTCCCCACCTTCCCTCTTCGAGAAAGAATAAGAAATGATGATAAGGTAAGATAGAATGATATTAGATATCAGTGAATATTTATATATTGGAGTTTCACGGTCCTACCACTTTCGGTGGCTGGATTCCGGCAAGATAATGTGAGCGAGGTCCGGGTCCCCCACTAAGAAACCGGACCTGTCTTTCTATAGGTAGTGGAGGATTGCTCCCTTCCCTGACCGAGGTGGAAAATCCACCCCACCTATTTTCCCCGGAACTCTCGCGGTTGTCAGGGTAGCCGCGGCAGGCCATACCGCGGAAGGGGGGACTATATATCGCAAGGCTCTCCCCCCTCACAAAGCAGGACGGAGTTGCCGGTCCTTATCAGTCGAGCCTGCTTACGCATCCTTTCAGACGAGATTCCACTCTCGATGCATGCCTCTGGAAAACTACCGCAACATAGGCTGGCTAAAGAGAGATAGATCGAGTAAGTGAATCGGTCTACATTGAATTATATATGTCATTACGATCTGAATCTCTATTTTATGAAGCCGCAACTACCATATGCTCATATATAACTACCACCATTTCACCATCAATTAGGCGGTTTATAGGATTCGCTCGAATCATCAATCATAATATCGTATACAAAGAGATATCTCATTCATGCATAATGACCAGCAGTCACTTACTCATTGTCTTGGTCGGCATTCATTATATACGTAATTACGTCATTCGAGATAGGAACCAGAATCACCCACCTCCTCTTTTCAATTTACTTATTGGGTCTCTCAAATAAGTAACTAAAAAAGAGTTCGACAGGCTCACCCTTGCACTAGGACCCTTTAGGGGGCTCGACCATTAGGGAGAGGAAGCGCAAGCCCCTCCGGGACCTTGCCCTCCTAACGTCAAGCAAGCGGGTTCATTTGACTTACTTTTTGATCAGCTCCCTTGGCGGAGGTTTTTCAAGATTCCCCTACTATTATAGCCACTATTTACCCACCCACCCCAATCCCCGGAGGTTTTGAAAGGAACTACTTGTCCGCTGAGGGCAAGGAACTAAGAGGAGAATGGATTCAGATCTGAGCATAGCTTTCTTATACGATAAGCCACACGGGAAGCTGGTTGGATCACTCACGCTTGCCTACGTCCTATATATCCCCACGAACGAAGAAACCTAAACATCCCCATTCTCAACAGCATCACGCTCTATCTGCTAGCACCAGGTCCCCACCATAGAATAGAGTCTCGGTCGCACACTCCAGCTGAAAGAAAGAAGAAGAGATGCACTTTGATAGAGATAGGTAGGTTGTTCGCTAGTTGGGTAGGTAGGGTAGAATTGATAACTGATACGCCGTCTTGGAAGGTATAGTTGTTTCAAGAGCCCATTGGTCGTGTCGAGGGACCACCCGATGGATGGATTATAGATTTGTAGTTATGCCGGCTGGAGTCACGCCGAATACAGTCCCAGAGCCACACCAAATTCCATGCGACCATTGAATACAGGTGAAAGGAATGAGTGAGCTGCACAGGTAGATAGAGAAGTTGGCCGTGCGTGAGCTTATCCATGCTCTTGGTTCGATCGTCCCATGCATGCTCTGGATGAACCTAGCATGACAAGTCACCCGGTCAAAGAGTTTGGGTTTGGGGTCGAAGAGAACGCTTCATATTCCGTAGTTGGAGCTAGAATTCTCAAAGTACTTCTGACTGCGACTATAGCCACTATAGGACTAACTGCTATTCACCAAACAGCAACCGTGGATTTAGTACCGATACGCAGGCTAAGGATTCGCTCCTGAAATGCCTATTTGAAGTAAGAAAAAAATCTATTTGACGGGTGAAAGCTCGTTCCCCCCTAACGAAAGGTTTCTGTAAATGAAAAAATAAAATGCGAAGGTTTCACCTGCTTGCTCCAAGTCGATATTGTGCCTGCTCCCAACGGTGGTGCTTAAGCTGGTAGCCATGGATCCACTCGAATAAGGCCCCTTAAGGTATAAGGTAACTTGTATTATATCTGATATTCTCCGTTTGATCATAAATAAAGAAATTGTTGCTCTTGTGGATATCAGCGTGAAGCCACTTAATTGGTTCGATCAGTGGGTCGAGGAGGGAGAATTGAGTGGGTCTAGCAGCGCTATGTTTTCAGTTCTAAACTGATCAATGAACACGAAGGTGAATCAGCGTATATAACAAGCTGTAGTAAATCATAATGTGTGTGATGACGTTTGCCAGTATAGGTTAGGATATTTTAGTTCTAGCCGTCCGTGTTGGACTTGATGGACTTGTTGGACTTGGTGAGGTTCAAGATTACAGGCTAAGGCCCTGGGTTACAGGCTTTTGACTGAAGGCTGAAGGCTTATGGTTACTGGTGAATGGGTCATGTCTCCTGGTGAATGGCTTTTGGCTAGAGGTGAAAGTCTTCTGGCTGAGGATGCGCAAGCAGGCTCGACTAAAAAGGAGAGGACCGGTAGGGGCTCACCATTCCGATGGTGAGGACTTCTGTCTTCTTTCTGTTGGGCTTGGCTGAAGGCTTATGGCAGTAACATGTCTTAATCAATATGCTCTATGGCATTCTCTATGGCAATGACTAGAGCTTATGTATGTATGTACGGCTATGACTGGGCAGGCAATGTAATTTGCTTATGTGCATATAGTATGGCTCAGTATGGTGTATGACCCTAAAGGGGTGAATCATATATAACGAGCAGTAGTAATTCGCTCTTGTCGTGAAGGTCTCGCTTATTACCAGGTGTTGATGATTATGCACTCGATTACAGGTTTCGATCCACTTGATGACAGTCATAGCTTGATGGGATACTCCGCTTGGATACTCGGTTGGGATACTTGGCTTGGCTCCTGGGATCAGCTGGGACACTTGGATAGGATCTCGGTTATTTAAAACAGCATAATTCCATGCCCCCGGAGGGACAAGCGGCTTCGCACCATAGTTTTTAGCAAGAAAATCGCTCTTTTTTGGGAGGCATCACTTTCAGACCCCTGAAAGGTATTTTCTCTTTACTTCACCATCGGGCCGCCATCGAAGAAAATAGGCTAGCACGTGAAAGGGCCTTACCATGCCTGCTATTTTTCACCCGTATTCTCCTAACGACTTTTCTTGATGGGCTAAAGTAAGTGTTATGGAGTTATGTCTTCTCTTTATTATCTCTCTAGTTACCGAAATCAATCGATGCGAAGGTGACAGGATTCGAAGCTGGCTCTGCCTCCAAAACAGATGCGCTAACCGGCGCTACACGCTGCTTTTTTGTTTGTCTACTCTATCTACTAATTCGCCACGCCAAATGTCTTAATCTCACAGAGGGTGAGAAACAAACCTTTCTCATTAGATATATCTTTGTATACGATATTATTCGATCATGTTTTCGATATATCTCATTACATATATAATATATGCATTTTCTGGTGTAATTACTGCTATAATTTCAATTTACTTATTGGGTGGGGGGGCTTATGGTCTTTAGGCCTTATGGCACCTTATGGTCGAGCCTGCTTATGCACCCTTATGGTCTTTAGGCCTTACGGCACCTAGAAAATAACCTCTCTTTCATTCCCCCAATGAGGAATGCCTCGGCCCCCCCTCAACCGTAGGTTTTGCGTAATAAAGAAACAACATTGATAAGTTTTTCCAAAATCTGTCCCAACCAAACTGAGTGCCTGCCCCCAACCTGGTAGGTGGTGCTTCATATGGTAAGCATAAGAGGATCCATTCAATGAAAAGGTCCCATAAAGTCTGTCTAGGTGCGGTCACTTTCATTATATATGAGATGATTCGGAGTGTACCAGAATTGTCTTAATGAGCCACCCATAAAGAAATGAAAGCCTTGTGTCCGTCCTGCAACGCCCGGGCCCTGTTTTATACTCGGTGGGCTTGCACGTGGACTTGGCAGGTTCGTTACGCGGACTAGGCAGACTTGGTGGACTGAGCAGGTGCCTTACGCGGACTGGGCGGACATCTCTTCTCTCATCTGTTAGTAACATGGCTCGATATGCTCGTAAGTAAACAAGCATGGCTCAATCTCGTCTGTTGATAACATATCTCAATCAATATGCTCATGTGGAAACAACATGGCTCTCAATGTCCTCTGGTTGGAACATGGGTTATTTCTCTTCTCTCTCGGGTATGTGGTGATGTGGGCCTTCTCTCTCGTGTATGGTGTGGGCAACAGGGTGTTTGTATTGGGGATGTTTTCCCGCAGTCGGCCAGCAAGCAATCACTAAGCAGGGCTTTGGAGTTGGGGGACTTATTTCTAAGGATCACCTCACGCTGGGCACTACCTGACCTTCCTGAATGTTTCTATCTAGCCCCTGGTTAGATTAGTTCTAGTGCCGTAGGTGTTGTTGTACTTGGCGGGCTTGGTGGAAGAGTTCTAGGCTTCTGTTGACTGGCTCCAGCCCTTCCCTGAGTTTTCTTTCTAGGCTTATGGGTAACGGTTCGTACAGCCACTGTCTGTTGCATGCTCTTGCGATCATCCTATGGCGTGCGTATGACCCTCAAATTGTGAATTGATATAAGAGCGATTAGTATGAAATAGTAATGTGTGGTATGTTCTAGTGTGGTATGCTTGGCTGTTGGCTTGTGGCTGATGGCTTGTGGTGGGCCTGGCTAAAGGGTAAAGGCTTCTGGCTGATTCTTTCTGCTTGGCTTGGCTGGTGATGAAGAAGGCTAAAGGTGAGGCTCAAGGTTCAAGGCATCTGGCTTCTGTTGGACTTGGCATGGCTGGTGATGAAGGCGGAAGGTTGAATGCTTCTGGTGGATGGCTCTTCTTGGCTTCTGTCCCTTCCTTAGCTCATTTCAAGTGTACTTTATTCCACACCTTTGGGGCCCACGAGGTCCGAAAAAGAAAGCCAGTTTTCATAGCATAGGGGTTGGTAACAACTATAGATAGAAAAAAGCATAATGACATATATAACGAGCATCATTCAATCTCTCAAGAATGACTAATGAATCACATCGAATCTGGTATGACACATATCGATGCATTCATTCGTTATATACGTAATTACGCCAACCAACCACTATGACTGATTTGGAAGGGATGGCTGGCTTTCTTTCTAGCTTTCTTTCTGGCTGACTAACTGACTGACAGGAACTTCAATGGCGGAGGTTTTAGCAGAATACACTATTCGTTTTGCCATTTTAGGAGGCGGAGGTTTTGATAAGTAAGAGTTCAAATTCTAGGTCTAGTTTGAGGTTCTAGGGCTGGTTTCAATGAGCTGCTATGGAAGGTAACATCTGCGCACTATTTTGGATTTGTTGCGTACTCACATGCTGCTGATAAAAAAGCAGAATTCTTCCTCTCCCTCATTGATTCGGTCGAGTCCCTCCGGGCCTCTCCTTCGTAACCTCAGTCGAGTCCCTCACCTTTTTAGGGAAGGTGAGCAATAAATCGGGCCTTTGTCGAGAGTTCGGCAAGCTCACCCTACCGGGCCTTGCCTTGGCGGACAATACCTCCGGACCTTCGGATATACTTCTGTTCAATATTTGGGATCTCTTCTCTGAAGTCTGGCTTCCATAAAAGAGGGCTTTAGCTTGAGGGTATCAGTCAAACAGAAAGTAATGTAAGTAGAAAGCCAATAGGAATAGTGCCTACCCCCTCGACTAAGCATTCCTAAAGCAAGTGGTTTGTAAGCCCTTCCTTCCAATGCTCTAAGTTCAGGTCTGTGAGCCGTCCGGTCTATCAAGGGTTGTTAAGACGCCACGCTAGGTTGTTTGTTGTACTTCAAAAATTTAATTGCAGGCTCAATAGTAAGCAACAAGAAGTCAAGCCCAACCATTATTTATAAAGAAATTTGATAATGCAACAGTACATCAGCACTAATTAACATCCATAAAAATAAACCTAACACAAGACAAGGACAATAAAGTGTGTGTTATAGCTAGGAATAAAAATGAATGAAATCATACAACATACAAAAATTTTAGAGCATCAAAGCAGCGAAAAAGTTGACAGAGTATGAAGAGAAACAATTATTTGACAGAAATACTTGCAATAGGTGAGAAGCGAAAGGATCCAGTCAAGAACGAGACCATACAAGTAGAGCATACACATAAAGCATTGAAATGGTAAGATGATGATTAGTGAATTGATTGTATCCCCCCAATATAAAGTTGTAGAATGGAATAAAAAGTAGTTTGGTTGATATGGCAGATGTTCACTAATTTTATATATAATTGAGAACCTCCCAGTAGTGATAGTCACATGCTAGACTCATCCAGAGAGAGAGTGAAGAGATGCCCCTAGATTAGAGAGGAGATTCCCAATGATTCATGGCTGGAGTAGTAGCCATATGGTAGAGAGACTGCAAAGAATGTGAACAGTTGAGATATACAATAAGTGGCCACCAAACAAGTAGCAGTCATAGTAAGCCTTGTACACATGCATCTCCCTAGCTAGCTAGTAGCTAGTGTTGTTGAGTTACATATGCAAACCGATATGCATGGTTGAAGTACAATAAGGATACTTAAATAAGAAGTAGAGATCCAAGACTCTATTGCATCCTTGCTCAGGATGAGAAAGGCATTGAAGGCGGGGGAGATGTTGTAGGAGCCTTTTAGGTCTGTGTGGGTCACCATACATAATACACTAAATAAATATGAGTAACACTTGGTAAATATGTAAATTAAAGTAAATGAAGGATCGGTTGAAGCAGGCACACTGCTCCAACCACATCACCTATGTATAAATATGCATGAAGACAATTGGAAACTTAGTTGGAATTCCTTCCCAAATTCTATTCTTCTTTGTGCATCATGTATGTTCTTTTATGTTCTCATGATGTAGTCCATTTGGTTGCATGAAGTTTAAGCTTTCAATAGCATCAAAATACTTACCTCATAATACATCTTACATTACTAGAGTTAAAAAAAAAGAAAGAAAAAAAAATCATTAAAAATAGCTAAATTATTATTATTATTATTTATAAAAGAAATTAATATATGAATTAAACACACACACACTATTATTATTTATAAAAGAAATTAATATATGAATTAAACACACACACACACACACACGAGCCCGCGCGCACACACACACACACACACATATATATATATATATAAACATGTAACAATATTGTTAACCATGGAAATTCAACCCCACTAGATTCTGAACTTATAAATATGCTTTGTTACAATACTGTGACTTACTAATACCACATGTCCAAAAAACCATAACTCATGTTCATATGACACATATCCATATGAAACTTTTTTAACTAATCAGTTTAATTAAAAAGGCATAACTAATTGTTGATAAATATTTACCTTTGATCTTTGACTATTTCTAAAAAAATTCTAACTTATTCCACAAAGGTTAAATCTATACAATCACCTAATAATTATTGATAACTAAATTAAAATTATAGAAGCCCTATTCCAATGGAAAATACAATTTCGTCTATTAGTTAGATTGTGCATTTGTTCTAGACTAAAGATCACACTGTGAGTGGGGTGAATCAGTGTAATGGAGCATTTTCATCAATTTAAACAATTTACCAATTAATCAAAATTGTAGGCATAAACATGCATCATTAAATAACATCAGCACATCATCGTAGTAAGACACCAAATGTTCTTGGAAACCCTTGAGGGAGAAAACCACAAATTCTTCTTGTCTTATTTAGTTGGATTGCATACATTTTCATACACTAACCTGTTGGAGACACCAGCCCCCAATATGTGAAAGGACCAACTTGTTATAAGCTACCACTAGATCTAGGGACCAACCTCGATGATATGGAAGCATCAATTTGAAGTTGGATTCAACTTTATTGAGGTACCAACATCGATGATATGCAAGCATCAACGCATCAACTTTCAGTAGAATTCACCCTAATTAAGGCACTAACCTCGATGGAGGCACCCACCTCTTTCTTCAACTTGATATAAACCACTTTTCAAAATCTTTCAAAATGGATCCACAAGCTCTTCACAAAATACTTCTTCCAAATATTTTCATTTCGTCAACTTATTCCTCTCACATCACTTCATTTTTTTCATTAATATTTGACCTGCTAATATGGCTCAAAACTACTTTGAAACAAGTTCATGTCATCCAAAATATATCCTCATGGATTTTCATGTCCCTTACAATCTTAAAGAAATACAATCCATGTCCCCCGTTTTGAAAAATCAAATTTCCCTTAATTTAACCCAAAAAAAAAATATAAACAATTGTTCCACAGTTTGCACCTTTATGGTCTCCCACCAACAAAATGAACTTTTTACAACGAGCATTCTACAAAATTCCATTTTCTGGTTTGCATAAGTGTTCAATAAAAAATACTTTGCGTGAGCCAAAAATAAACCCTGGTAGACTCTAACAAATTCGAACCTGTGACCTATGCAAAATCAAACATTATCAAAACCGATCTAACATTTTGATTTTCTCGGTTACCATTCTCCAGATGTAACCAGATGATGTGACCTCGCCGTTATCCCTTCAACCATAAATAAACATGGTATGTTTCTAAGATGTCAAAAGCCCAACTAGACCATAACCATGGATCTGAATACCGTAACCCTGCATCCGAATACAGACGATGCTGATGACGATAGCTGTGCATCCGAATACGGACGTGGCACTAACTATGGGCAAGAGCTAATCAGCGTGCTATCGAGCCTTTAATGCACCTGATAACGGCTTCACTATACATACATGGCACCTAACGTGACAACCTCGGCTGGGAAAGGTCTTGACTCTCCACCAGAAAATACCCACGAGACGTGCCTTGATATTGCTCGCACGCAATGACAGTACGTATAATTTATCATCACCGATGCCCATTTATCTCCTCACTCGGAGGGCCATTTGAATTTGAAATTTGTTTTCCCGCTTTGTTTTGAAATTTCTTGTTCCGCCTTGTTATCAGACGGCATGCTCTCTTTCATCCACAAAGTTCAGGTTTGCGTTGGTGTTGGCCTATGTCTGCAACGCCATCATAGGGCCTTTCACAACATTGTGGCCAAATTTTTGGATTTATTGCAGCTCGTTCATATAATTAGGGCAAAGTGTAGGCTTCACATTTGCAACCCACGAGTTTGCTTTGGAAAGGACAAGGTGATAGCTGGATTGATCTTCGTTGTTTTGGAAAGCCGAACGGAGTAGAGGCGAGCAGAATTACGACGAATTTGTTAGAAAACAAATCAACATCAGCATAACCAGAGAAGGAATGCAGTCGGTCTTGCCGAAACCAGTCAACATGGAGAGAAGGAATGCAGTCGGTCTTGCCGAAACCAGTCAACATGGAAATCGAAAAATGGTTGATGCAAAGGCATGTTGTGCACAAGATAGGGAAGTAACTTGACATAGATCAAACCGTTAGTAGGGACGGATGCATTCAGGTTCTATAATCCCCTATGGAAGACTCTGTGGGGACTTGGGCTTGAATCCCAGCAGCCACGCCAACGAGATCGAGGAGCTCTTATTGTGGACGTGGTAAAGGGGCCTTGTATGCTTGGCACATCGTTGTATTTTTTTTATCATCATTGGAAAACAGCAGATCAACACTATATTGAACAAATTCCATCATAGGCCATCCAAAACGCTTCCTTTGATGCACAGGGAATATGTCTCTTAGGAAGGAGAATAAATCTTGTCGGACTTTCACTATCGACGAAACCATATACCAATTTCACCTTCGGAAACAAAATTTCTTTAAGGAATTTCCAGCAGAATTTCTGGAGCAGATATAGAAACCATCCCGTAGAAAATATTAAAACCCGATTTCCTATTCTTGGTAGTGTTGTCTAAAATTACAACAAAATTTCCGAGGAATTTCCAGCAGGATTTCTGGAACAAATATAGAAACCATCTCGTAGAAAATATTGTTGTCTAAAATTACACCGTAGTTTTGCTTCAAAAAACAAAACAGAGACAACATGCTACATTCGAGAACAATTGCATACATAAAAACCATATGCTCACATTTTTTAAGTTGAACACTCCCCAGATATAAGGAACCCCTGGAATCTTGTAGCAGCATTACTTCCAATATTGAGTGAGTTTGAGTCGTCTTTTGAATCAGAATGCAGTGGTAATATTTATGGTTTTTGAACTTTATTGAAAGGGTTGAAGGTATATTAATTGGTTTTTGAACTTTTTTGAGATGGTTGAAGGTATATTAATTAATATGGATAAGTAAGCTTAGAAATGAATATATTTTAATTGTATATTTATTTATTATAAGTTAAAATGGATTAAATACATCAGGTACAAACCATCTTCTATAGTACAAAATTTGTTTGGAAAAAGTTTCACTTTCTTTGATTTGATTATTTAAAGTTAAGATTGATGTACGGTGGTTCCAATTGCTAGGTCATCATTATTTATATGTATATGTTTGACATTAATTTGACCCTTTGAAATTTGCATGATTATGAATCCAAATAATAATAAATTAAAAATGTTTATTAATGAATATGGTGAACATGATTAATGTGATTCTAATATTAATCTATGCTATTAAGTTTTTGGAATAGTGGTACAATTTGTACATGATAAAATTTATGTTTATATATATATATATATATATATATATCTGAATTACATAAGAAATTAGTTGAATATGCATAAAGTAACAATGTTGAACGAAAAATTTACATTGAAATTAATTTTTTTACACATAAATAAATGAATATGTCAATTTCTATTTTTATAAACTTGATGTGTTGATTTAGAAATGATGAGAAATGTACATTCAAATCAATGTATATGTTTTCTTATATTTTTAGATGTGTTTATTTGATTTACGGTGGTTCCAATTGTTAGGAAATCATTACGTATATGTATATGTTTCACATTAACTTGACCGTTGGAAATTTTCATGATTATGAATCCAAATAATAATAAATTAAAAATGCTTACCAATGAATATCGTGAAAATGCTTAATGTCAATCTAATATTAATATATGTTATTAAGTTTTTGGAATAGTGGCACAATTTGTACATAATAAAACTTATGTTTATTTATATGTCTTAGATATATATTTTTTTAGGAATTAAATAGGAAACTAGTTGAATATGCATAAATTAACAATGTTGAATGGAAAATTTTACATTGAAATTAATTTTTTTTACGCATAAATAAATGAATATGTCAATTTCTATTTTTATTTATAAACTTGATGTGTTGATTTAGAATTGATGAGAAATGTACATTGAAATCAATGTATATGTTTTTTTGTATTTTTAGATGTGTTTATGTCGGAATGATAAAAATGTATATTGAAATGTTTTAAATTCTTTGATCATATCCCGCCATCTCTCTCATTAATGGATGTTTTATTTTTCACATAATAAAGTCATGTTATTTTAAATTGGCACTTAACATTACACTCATAGAGTAATACATCATAATCTCAAACATACCTTGATTACAAAAGCTCCTAAAGAATAAACTAGACTTTTATTATTGGTGGTTGTCCCAAATGGTTATTGTAGTGTAGAGAGGGCTCTTAATACAAAAATCATAAAAAATGTGATGAAATGTTGAATCAAAGCACATGTAGTTCCACACAACAACAATAAAATGTTAACCAAAATATCTAGTCAGGAAAAGATGCCACACATCCTCCACAAAATGGGAGAAGGAAGCCCTCTTACATGACATTTTGATTCTTCGATCTTTCCCCTCTACTTTGATAACTAGGCATATAAATATTTAGAGGAATAAAATTTGAATTTTTAACTCTAAAAAGGAAAACCTACAAAAAATTGAATGACAAAATGATCCATTAATGGACCAAAAATACCCCTTCAAATATGAGAGGACATGTTTTAATTAAAGGAATACATCCCAACTAATTTAATCACTTGCAACCTAGAAAAAAATAATTCCCCAAAATTGGAATGGATTGGATGAGATTTGACTTAATGACATCTAAATATCAATCTCAAGGAGAAAAAGTTGACAACAACACCCTCCCATCCTCCAACACTAAAATCTCAACTTTATCATTGAATTGCTAGAACAAAATTGAGATTGAGACACAAGAATCATCCACATAAATGTTGAGTTTTGTATCTCAGAAGGTACTTCTATTCTTGTGTCTTAACTAGAAGGGCCTTGATTTGCCTCTTTAAGAGCTTACGTGTGATATGGAGATTGTGCAGGTGAGATGCATGCATGAAAATGCATTGCATGTGACATGGATGATATGTGCATGTAAAGTAAGCCAAATTTATGACTTATACTTGAGTTAAACTAGAGAAAGTTAAATATAGGATAGTTAATTAAAGTAAAGTCACTTATCTTTAGTTAACTTGGTGAGCTACTTTTAGTCATCAATATTAGCAATATGAATATCTTGAAAAACAAAAAAAGTAATAATATACATGGGAATGCCTACGAGGCTTTGGAATGACAGTGAAAGGGTGCACTGTTAAGACACTCCTTGTGATTGGTCACTGGTTCAAATCCCTCGTGGATGCTTACGTACCCAAAAAAAAGAAAATATGTTTCTAGCCCCACGGGGGTAGGCGAGTTGGTAATCACAATGCGGTGAAGTTCGTTAGAAAGGTGGGCTCCGTACTGAAGGTCACGAGTTCAAATCCCCTAGACTAACCCTGAATCTACATAGAGGGGTCGGTGCAGCTCCAAGTGGTTAGCTGTGAGAATCGACCCCGTGTAACGTGAGTCGGGAGGTTGCCCCCTGTTGCCGAATATATATATATATATATATATATATATATATATATATATATATATATATATACATACATGGGAAGAGGGGGTAGTTCAACCTTGTAGGTGGGTTGTAATACTTCATTATTTAGATTGGATATTGGTTGGCCTGGAAATTGAGGTCTCTGTGGATTTTGAGAAGGTATATTAGAAGGTAGCTGAAGTTGTTCCACATGTGCTTGATGTGGATCTTGTGGTGCCATATTTCCAAAGGGGGGAGGTCCTCTCCACCCAAGGGACCAAACTTAATTTTGCATTTGAGGGAGCTACTGTGGCCATGGAATAGGTGCATACCATCTAGGAGTCAAAGTAAAATATTGGGAAGGATCAGGAGTAGATCAAAATCATGGAGGGGGCCAAGGCTTGTTTTGAACCACAAAAAATATTTGCTTAGTCTCCTCATTAGCCTCTTTAAAAAAATACTTAACCCCTAGTAAACAAGGATAATCTTGAGTGAAATTTTTCTACTCACAAATGTCACATGAATCAACACCATTTAAAGGAAATTATCAAAGAGGGTGTTTCTTCCGATGTTTGGAGAAAAATATGGCCAAGGTCAACTCAACACTTCCTTCTTATTTTTCGCTTGCAGGGTATCTAATTGGGAGCTTAGCGTACTAAGGATATCAATTTTCAAATTGTTTAGTAAATTTCCTAGCTCAACCTTAGTCACTGTTGTCACACTTGACCTATTAATTATAGAGACAGTATCTTGACAACTCTTCCCATATTTTGAGCTCCCTCTAGAATACCACTTACATAAGTCACAAATATCCTAATATTTTAGTAGGGAAATATTCTCTACTCCCGTGAGGTTCAATGTATCAAAATAGTTCTCTCGTGTTCCTTTAGGGAAAAGGATATGTAGGGTTTTTGCATCCAAAGTGTTTTTTTTCCTTTGTAAATTATACAGGAACCTATCCCTGTAATACTCCAGAATTTCCTCCTCTGCTTGGGACATTTCGAATATTTCTTGTTTGAAATCCTAGGCTTTACAATAATCTTGATATTTAGATTGAAAATAAATCTTTTGGTGATAATCACATTGAAGAAAATATTTTCAACACATTTCGAACCAACTAGTGTGTTTCATCTTCATCTTACCGTGAAGATGAACCACACTAGTTGTTTCGAAACACAACGACAATATTTTCTCCGATGTGATTATCACCGAAAGATTTATTTTCAATCTTGATATTTCTTCCAAAGTGCCTTCTTCATATTGTCCCAAGTTCAAATGGAGTTCCCCCCAAGTCCCATAAACCATCGGAGGGCTACATCTTTCAATGTCCCAAGAAATCATTTTAGTTATTGAGCATCCGTGGAATAATCATAACTATGAAAGAGAACATCAGATTCAAACAAAAAAGTATCCAAATACTCCTTTGAAAGGAAATGAAAATTTGGAAGGTGGAAAGAGGAATTTTTTTCATTTGGCCTAACCCATCATGATATTGGATGGGGAATTCGAAAGTAGCAAGTTCCTTTTGTCTAGGTCCATTTACTTCTTCATCCCCCATATTTTCATTTCCTAAAGGTTCATGATTCTGAACCTTATTAGAACCCTCAGAACTTTATAGTTCTTCATCTAATGTAGTCTCTTCCCCTTTTTACGGTAGTTCTCCCTTAGGTGGCTTTTGTACTGCACTATTTTGGGCTTTGGTGACCTTTAATGTATTTTACTTTCCTTTCTCACTTGTCATAATGTTAGTTCGAGTGGCTCCTATCACACCAGATGAGGCTTTAGCAATTTGTTTTTCTACCTATGGTATTTTAGTTCATCTATCATGTCCTAAATGAAAAAATTAATTAGGGATATAAGTTACTTTAAGGGGTAATTAACGACCCCTTTGGTTGCTTATATCCATGACATGTTTTGTAATAGTTAAGTGAGGAATCTTAAATCTTTTGAGTGCCTCACTAGAAATGGAAAAAAAAAATTTGATGGTGTATTTATATGATTTATTATTTCAACAGATGTTTAGGCTACATAATTCAATTTAATTGTTGAAGTGGGGTTGGTATACTTGCGAGGCTCTCCATGTTGTGTACATAACAAACAAGTCCCTCACACTTCTTGGGATGGCCTAAGCAAGGAAATTCATGGGAATTTGTGATTGAATGGAAGAATATACTTATTGATGACACACTACTCAGATACGTGGAACCTTAAGCACACAATTTATCTCTAGGGTTGACTAACTTAGTGTCACCAAGTGTATTCTGTACTCAAGTGATTATGTAGCATTCACGTCTACGACATTTTCTCATAGAGTAGGTTGAAAAATTCCCCAAACCACTAGTTCTATGAAATCATAAATCACATAATCACAATTGTTTGAAATTACAAAGAAATCAATTGAACTAGAAATGCATTCAAAATACTCTGAAAGAAAATATAAAAATATAAACCTACTTACAAATTAGACAAGAAATCTACTAACACAAAACCACACCTTATGTGGGCCCTCAGTGCTCCTAAATGATCAACATAGGTGTGGGATTAGATATGCAAATTAATTCATAACAACACAATAAAATGTAACGACATAAAGTAACATGAAAAACTATATATATATATATATATATATATATATATAGGATAACATCATTCATATCTACTTGCCCCGCCCCCCACCCACCGAACACCCCCCCCTAACCACAACGCTCCCCCACTATGAGGCATTGGTGTATATAAAAACATAATAGTCCCAAGTTAGAACATATAATAATAAATATCCCTTTTAATGGACTAAACAAAGATGAGAATAGTAGCAAACTAATATTTGGTCAATGATACCAACAATGTGACAATTGTGAATTTCTTTTTTGGTTTCTAGTGCCTACATGTTGAGTCAACAAATTTATGCAAATGTGGATGCTAGTGAAATTGTCATAAAAAAAATTCAATTTGTAGACATAACCAACCTGAGATGCTAGTGCTTGGTCGAGATATGATAAGTAACACATGCATTAAAGAACAATGATTCAACAGTCTTATAACAGTCCAACCAACATGCATGTGATTCCTAGTGCTAGTGCACATCCCTGCCCTGTCCAGTTGTCACCACAATGATGATCTGGCTACAAAATCATTACAAATCATTCTTATTCCCAACTGCAAAATGTTATTTGGACCTTACAAAAATCCCTTGAGATTTATCAAAATGGTGGATCCCTTGTAAAATGAAAGAGTCCTAAGCTTGGTGATCAAGGTTACCCTTTTAATACTTGTCTGAGATAAATATGGCCATCAAAAACCAATTTTCATATTCAAGAAATTCTTTAAACATTAATTTTAGACCTAAATTTCTATGTTATGTATATTAAATGATTTGAAATTATTTTTCTTTCTAAGTTTGTCCAGACAAGCTCGTGCTTAAGTTAATCTTGTTTAAAAAAACACTCCACAATTCTTTTATACTTTGAGGGTTTTTTTACCATCTTTTGTATGAGATTTAATATATTTATTTGCGGCAAGTAATTTAAATACACTATTTTGTATATATATATATATATATATATATATATATATATAGAATGTGTGGTTTATTTTATTTAATGGCCTATTTCCACAACACTTTAGGCGAACGATATACATGTTTTAATAGTTCTTTAAATACTAGTACTTCTTATTTATAGCTGGACTATGGTTAAGAATTGTATATTTTTATCGAGGACAATAATGATTGCTTAACTTAGTAGAATAAATTCATAATAGCCAATTTTCCAATTGAATAAGTTCTTATTAAAATAATATATAGAACTAAAACAATAAACATGAGAGAAGAGACTATTTCTTCCATATATTAGTTTGAGATCTAGTAGAAATATATTTTATAAAATACACACATAAATGAAATTGTTCAAGAATAGTCTGAAACAAAAAAAAAAGCATGTAGAAGTATAACTTCAACAATGGCCTTCAAGGACTCTATAACAATGAGTATAGACATACTAGCTTCCTGGTATTTCAACCAAACTCCCAAATTTCAAAAGTCCTTGTTACTAATAGTTTTACAACATGTACAAACTAAGTTAGCAACTTCCCCTTATGATTTTTGAACTTCTCTGGGATCATTCACAAAACTTCAATTTCTAATTGTTTGCAAAAATAATAAAGGAAATTACTTTAAGCCCTCAAAAATGAGGTTGATAGTTGTTACAATGGAATTGGGTCTTCAATTGTGATTTTTAAAGATAATCCACCCAGACTTCATAATATGATGCAATCGCCTTAATTCTATTAGGTAGCAATCTCTCCATGACTATGTGGTATTATCAGGTGTTCTGGGAGAGAATGGGATCATCCTTCTTCAGCAAAACCATGAATGAGTTAAAAACTTTCTGCTACTTAGTAGGACCTAAAAGATGTTTCTTTAGCTTGTCAATGTTAAAGTTGAGATTTTGGTGTTGGATGATGGGAGGGTGTTGTTGAAGAATCTAGGGAAATTAGATTAATAATATTCTTCTTTCCATGATAACTCTTTGTGAGGTGTTTCAATTTTTCTTATTAGCACAATTTTTAATATTAGAGTGTGCCTTCTTTAGTTCATAAAATACCTACCAAAACCAAGAGACAATAACACAAGATGTTAGCTTTCTGCCAGGGCCAAAACCTCTCTCTTTGAGACGAAAACCCACACAAAATTATTCTTATATAGATTCCAATTGACAAATAACAAGACCATGACCCTTGACCTGTTAGTCCACTCCAAGACCAAGATGCCAATCCTCTTCTTTGTCACTGCTGAGATCATCATCATCATTGCTGCTTCACTGAGGTCATTTTTAATACACCGTCACTAAGATATTCATCATAGAAATGAGATCATTACTATCGAACCGTAGCTGTATCTTCACTTAGATAATTGTTGGACTCTCACTAAGATCATAATGATGTCAATGAGGTCTCTATACTGAGATATGTATGTACATACATATGAAAGTTGCACTGAGATCTTGTCTTCATCAAGATTATGTCTGAGACCATGGTTGCCAATGTGCTGAGATTATGACTGTGTTTGGTATGCCAAGAGTCTATAACAGTGAGGTCACAATCATGTCGAGACTGTGACTATGTCTAGAGAGTAATGCCAAGTGTGTATGACTTGGATTTCCTTGTACCAAGATCTTCATCACCAATTATGTCGAAACTGTTTATACCGAGATAGTGATCATGATGGCCATCCTTGAAACATAGAACTACTCTCCTCATCTGAGATTCTGAACCACTGCATTCGTCCGAAAATACTGTCCCACTATATTTATCCGAGATGTCTGCACCCCTGTACTTGTCTGATAGTTTTGAGATTCTTGTACCCATACAAAATTACAGAGAGTCCAAGTTTTCCTTTGCTTTCTATTGTGACCCTAGCTAGGTATTTATAGTGGTTCAACCCTTATATTAAGTTGACATGACAGTGAACTATTGTGTCTCCTTTCTTGAGCCGACATAACTAGTTTTTACATCTTTTTGTTGGTCAACTTCTTCAAGAGGATTGTGCTTGTCTTTGGAGGGTTGATCTAGACACTAGGTTGACTCATATACATTTGATAGATGCCCAAGAAGGTTTCTTCAATATTTTCTTTGACTCTTTGACTTTCATACTTTGCCCAGTCGTATGGATGGTGAGTCATGGTAGTGACTGAAACTTTAGAGTTGCTAGTAGGCAGGCTTATGGGAGTGACTGAGGAGCTCCAGTCAAGTTTGTGCAGTGTTTTGCATGCGACCAAAAATTTTCATGGGTTTTTCGCTGCATTCCTCACACAACTCAGCTAATTTTGATATTGTGGCGATGCTCTTGATTGAAAATTTTCAGTATATGGTTGAAAAAGATTGTGGGGTCTATAGAGAGAAATAAAAGTTGAAAATATAAAAAGGCAAGTGGAGTTAGTGGCTTGATAAAGTCAATGAGTTGAATCTAGATTAAATCAAGCATACGAACAAAGTTTGTGGAGCTTAGTAGTTCTTGGTAATTATTGATTTGAGCACCTCAGTGCATTTATATATTGGAGAAAGCTCAATTATAGTATGGTAGATTCTCTTGATGTGTTGAGTGAGTATGAGAGTGGAGAAGAGTGTGCAAGCTGTGTGAGTTGTATTATAGAATTTCTGAAGCAATTTTGATATGTTGCAATAGTTAGATGAAGTATGTTTGAACCATCATTTTGGTGCAGTGAGTGAGAAGGTGAAGTGTGGATTGGTAGAAGTGAGTGGAGAGATTGTATTATAGTTTTTAATGTATTTAAAGATTGGAGATTTGGTTTTTCATTATGTGCTTTGATGATATGTTGTTGAAGTGCTCATGTTGAGCTGTTCTTGGTTCCAGTTTGAAATAGTTTGAAATGATAAAAACATATAGGAGTGGAGTTGGAGGAATTTGGTGAAATCAATATAAGTGAGCAATTTTCTTAATCAAATGGTGGCTGGATAGTTCAGAGAAGCTCGGTGAGGCTCGTTAGTCATGGTGGCTTCCAATAGATAGGAATCTGTAGAGTCGATTGTTAGTTTTGGAGTAACTGGGCGAGGATGTTGGCTTGAGGGGGCCTAACCCAGGTTCGGAGTTAATTACCTAAACAAATCCCTACACTACTGGCCCTTTCGGCATCAGCCCGCAGAGCATGGACTAAAGTCTCACCCAAAGCAGTATGGGGGGATGCTGGAACTAGGTTTCGACACCCTTGAGATGTTTGAGGGGTCAATTTAGTCCAACTGTGAATACCTTTGTGTAGGTCGCTTCGCGCATTGCTCTAACCTACGAGGCCTTCACGATCTGTTATAATCACCTTTGCACAGCCCTCCCCAGGGGCTGAAGTGATTTCGCATTGCGATGACAACGATCTACGCTATTTCCCTAAGTAACACCATGGATCTTACTTATCTTCTTATAATTGTTAGTTAAATTTGCGTAAAAAATTACTTTATCTTATATTCACTTAATAAACACAATCATATAAGTTCGCGCACCATATAAATAGTGAAATTGCAATTTATACCCAATACATTCAATGCACAAAACTGGAAAAAGATACAAAGAATTGATATGAAACTTCTCTTTGTTACTTCTCCAATGGTTACAGACTCGACTCGTCCTGCGCACTTAGCTGTAGGGGTCCGCGCACTCAGCTGTGGACTACTAGGCCTCTGTGCACTTAGCTGTAGGGGTCCGCGCACTCAGCTGTGGACTACTAGGCCTCTGCGCACTTAGTTGTAGGGGTCCGCGCACTCAGCTGTGGACTATTAGGCCTCTGCACACTCAGCTACAGAGCCTTCTCCTGCTCTACAACCCAAGACTTGACTCTACACTTACATAAGACTCAATTCTCCATCTATTACTTTTTTCTATCCTCTTCTTTTTCAACTTAGAGCCTCGCTCTATTTATACAATCCCATGGTCCATAGACCATGGGTAGATCTCTAAAGCCGAAATTACATTCACAAAAATGAGGGTGGACAAACCTATGACTCAATTACAAGATCGCGCTTTGTGCCCACAAAACACAGAGTTTTTACATCAGATTTAGTCAAAATCTAGGCTTTAAGCCCCAAAAATTCCCTTGGGGGATCCCGTGCGCAACAGGCCCCCGACATAAACATCGTGACTCACCCTCAAGTCACTCTATTGGTGCAGACATCTTTGCGTGGAGACCTCCCAACTCTGCCCGGACCGTTGCAAGGTCGGCAACGCACTGAGCGGCTACTTGTTGTGCCTCTTGGATGTATTGTTCTATAGCTAAACAACTGCCCTGCACCTGTTTATAGTCCCGTTCCTCCTTTTAGATACCTGGAGCACTAAGACTGTGCTTCAGTCGGTTAGTCAGATAACCAGGCCACCTGTGTCTGGCTTCAACTAACTGCCATTCACTTTTCCTGGGGAAGGTTCTCCATTTAACTTTACCAACTGCACCATGCCTCCGTCGGTGACCTCCTTAATAACATACGGTCCCAGCCAATGCATTCTGAGTTTTCCTGGGAATTTATCAAACTTACTATCATACAGTAACACCAAATTGTTCACCTTGAAGGTGCGCAGCTTGATATGTCGATCATGCTAGGCATTTTCACGCTACTTTTGTACTTGTTGGTGAAATCCAGCCAAAAATCGTTCTTCCTCGAGTTCCTCCAACTACATTAGACTCTCCTCTAGGGCTCCACGATCCATCATACCTGTGAGCGCTGCTATGTGCAAAATAGGCATGATGTATTCCTTCGGCATTACAACTTCCACTCTATAGACCAGCTGGAAAGGTGTCTGTCCCGTCAGTTTCTTGCATGTTGTCCGATATGCCCATAATACTGTAGGTACACACAGGTCCCAATCACTTCATTACGCATTGCATACTTTGGTCAGTGCAGTCTCTAGTACTTTGTTAAATGCTTCTACTGTCCCGTTAACTTGTGGGTGATACGGTGTGCTTTTCTTATGATACACCTTAAACTCTTCTATCACTGCGCTGATTGTCTCGTTCAAGAAATGTGTACCACAGTCACTCATCAAGATCTTCAGACATCCAAATCATGTCAATACGTGTTGAAATAGAAACTTCATGGTCGTCACAGCTGTGCAATCTTTTACCAATTGCGCTTTTGCCTAATGAGTCAGGTACTCTGTCGCAATGATAATATATCTTGCGCCCATTTTTCCTTGAGGTTTGATAGGTCCTACAAAGTCGATCACCCACTTTTTAAAGGGCTGCAACATCATTTGCATATTCAAAGGCATCTTGTCCCTCCATGATGGTTTACCTGTTCTTTGACATACATCACAAGCCTTGTAGTGTGCTTTTGAATCCTGATGAAGGGTTGGCCACCACAACCCTGCGTGAAGAATCTTCTGTGCAGTCGCTCTCCCTAGATAATGTCCTCCTGTAGTGCCCCCATAAGCGTCTGTGAGGATATTACTTCGTTCAAATTCATGTACATACCTTCGCATTATCTCATCATTGCCCATATTATATAGGTTCCCCGCAATGATAGAGAATTTTGTCATGCACACCACTAGTTCCTTCTTCTGCTGGATGTAGTACTCTTTTGGTGTAGTTCCAGTCGTAAAAAAGTGGATTATATCTTCAAAATGTCCATTTTATATGTGCACAACAAAGAGTTGTGCATCAGGTAATCCTTCCCCCAGACTAGTAGGTTCCTCTCCTGTCTCAATGAGCGACAGGTGATTTGGTCCTGCGTTCAATCATCTAGGTTTCACAACAACTTCAAATCATATTCTTGGAAAAATAAAAGGCAACTGCATATGCGCCCCCCAAACACAGGCTTATTGACCAAGTATTTCAGTGTGGAATGATGTGTATATATTTTGAACTGTTTCCCTAGCAAGTAGTGTCGATATTTCTGGAGCTCATACACCATAGCCAATCCCTCGCATTCAGTGGTGGAATAATTCTTTTCTACTTTAGACAATCTGTGACTCGTAAACACGATAGGGTGGTCCAAGCCCTCTCCACCATCCTGTGTTAGTACCACTCCCAGCACTATACACGATGCATCAACATGGACATGAAACTCTGGGCATAGCTTTTGATGAACTTCCTGTAGTACTCCGTATGTCCCAAGGTAGCACACAACTGTTTCACACTTCGCAGCGCTTCCAATTTCAGAATCACCACAATCTTTGTAGGATCTATCATCAGTCCCTATCTGCAAACCACATGTCCCAACAAGTTCCCAAAAGGAACGAGGAACGTACACTTCTTAAGGTTAAGCATGATTTGATATCTTCAGCAGGCATCCAACATCAAGCGTAGGCTTGCTACATGGTGCTTAACTAGTCGAAATACATTCCAATCATCAAAATAAACCTCCAAGAAGTTATGAATATATTCCTTAAACACTGCAACCACCACGCGCGAGAAGATGGCCGACGCGTTCTTCAACCCAAACGGCATGATAGTGTATTGAAAGCAACCCCACTCAGTCACAAAGGTTGTCTTGCTCCTATCCTCCAACGCGATTCTGATCTGGTGGTACCCTGAGAACCCATTAGTGGAAGAATATGCTTCCTGCCCACCAATATTGTCCAACACCTCATCTGTGAACAGAGTTGGGAATGGATCATGCATATAAGCATCATTCAATTTCCTGAGATCCACGCATATTCTTATTTCGTCCTTTTGCTTCTTTTCCTGGACCACCATTGGACTTACCCAATCGGATTCTTCCACTCACTCAATAATTCCTGCTGTGAGCATTTTGTCTAGTTCTACGTGGACCTTCTCCTTGTATTTCGGATTTAAGTGGTAATGCCTCTGTCTAACTGCCTTCGCGTCGAGTTTTAATGTGAACCTCATCATTCTTAAATCTCTGATGATTCCATTTCTCCGTAAACTTGGTCGGGAATAAGTCCTGGTACTCGTGGAGTAACTCAGCAACCTTATCCACCACTGTGTCGTCCCAATAGTTGCTGAGTGCTGCAAACTTAGGTTTAGCCTCCCTACCAATGTTCACCTGCTTCGTTTTTAGTAGTGTGGTTATGTCAGGGTTCTCAATTTGTGGTCCTTGAACCTTGTGATGGCCTTCTTTTTTTGGAATGTTAATTTTCCGCGAATCTTCATCTTCTTCTTCAGTACTAACATTATAACATTCCAACGCACAACTCAGCTAAGTAGCCCATTCAGGATGAATCGATTCTACTGGCTCTTGTGGTATCTTGAAGATAACTGCTTTTACCTCTTTTTGCGCTTCATCAATGTTGTCCCACCATTTATCCTCAAAACCAAAGGTCATCATGAACCCTTCGTGCAGGATATCCCATTCACTTGTCCCATGGCGGAGCTCCATCTCTATATACCAATTCATGGGTATAACATCTAGGGTATGACAGAACAGGTGCACCCACTCAAGTTGTGGCTTTTCTCCATTGACCTTCATCCGCTTGGCTAGGTGTGCGCACAGATCATCATGTCCATCATACTTTTCTATTAGCCGCATATTAGGCTTCCCAAATTGTGTGCGCATCATTCTCTTGCATTTGCACCACTCCTCAAATCTCCCTTTGTGTGTATCCCACCACCTCACGAGTGTAGCACATAGTACCCAATTCAAAGCCTGGAAACATTGCTTTTCTGGCACCTCCCTTTCAAACTTATCTAGGAAAGTATCTACCTCACTTAACCCATCATAAGTAGGCAGATCCCTCACTTCTATCGATATGCAGTGCAATGATCTTGTCATCATATTATAGTTTAGCATGGTTACCTCGTGTAACCGATTCTGCCATCGCTCTATCTCCTCATCAGAATTCGACGTACAGGAGATTTCGCGCTCCCATGAGATCCGTCCATCCATGGTGGGATTTACCCAATCTTGCTCTCGCGCGGTTATTTTGTAGATGCAGTCCAAATCATCATCACTTTCATAGTCGCACATCAGCTCTGTATAGTGCGATCCTTTAGTAGGGTCCAGGGGTATAACTACGCGTAGAGACTTCTTCTCAAAAATCATCTTGCACTTCTTCAGATTAATCACCCCGTTCATGTCAATGACCCAATCAATTCCTAAGAATGTGGGGTAGGGATTTCTATCATCAACAATCTTTATCACTTTAAAGTCTGCTAGTGCGCTCGCTCCCTCAATATCCACAATGATTCCCTGCAATCTTCCCATAGGGATTATCTTCTACTAGTTTGTCATTCGCAGTTGAATAGGAGACCACTATAGTGAGGCCTCCCCATGCGCTCCCATGTCTGCTTCGGCAGAACGTTCACGTCCAATCCTAAATCCAAGATTACTTGGTCCATCTCATATTCTCCAATCTACATGTTTAACCTCATTTCTATTCCCATCCTTGTCTTATGCTTTCCAGTCTTCCAGACTACGCGCGGTTCTCCTAGTGCTGTCCCAATGCATTTGATAATGAGTTCATGTCGTCCCTTTACAACGTTACTATCATGCAATAACTTCATACATGTTTCCAGGAACATCGTAGGCATAGATGGGTCCTTTTAAAGCTCCAGTCTATCTTTACTTCCTAAAGTGGAGGCATCAGTGAAGCTCTTCTTAGCTTCCATGAAGGTTTCCTTAGCGCACTCCAAATCAAACTCTGCCTCTTTCGTCAGAGCCTTGCGAACCAAAGTACTATCTTCAGGCTATTTGCCTTTATCATCTCTCATCACGATTCCACTTCAGAGCACAATATTCACATTTGGATCTTCCTCGCGCGACTCAAACCTCATCATCTGTAGGTTCTGAGTCGGGGGAGATGGTAGTGCTCCCTTGCCGCGTATCCTAGCTATCAACATAGGAAAATCTTCTGTCTCATGATTAAACAAGGCACAATACAAACATGATGGATGCGTTGGATTCATACAATCACGGGTATAATGCCCTGGTCCTACGCAATTGTAGCATATCAGCTGTCCACGAACTCTTCCAGGTCCTCCTCCACCTCGGCCTCGTTCGTGCCCCTGAAATATAGTTCATGCCACTCCTACATTCGGGTATAGGGGCTGCGTTTTTACCTGAACTCTGTAGGTGGGATTTATATCCATCATTAGATCATAACTTCTACAAGTGCGCTCATCGTGTTCCACCGATCTACAAAAGTTATATAACAATTTCTGCGGATTCTGCGTGTACTTCTATAACAAATGGCAGTTGTATGTAGCATGTTTCCCTCTTATTTCACAAATTGCGCACCACAAAGTAGGTGTCCCACTAGGTCCTTCTTGTGCCTCTGGTCTTAAAGGCATCAGTCCTCCTCCTGTGAGGCAATTCATGAACATCGGGTAGTGGTCCTTATCATGACCCTGACCCTTGCATTTTACGCACCACACCTCTTCGCGCACTTTTGGGTGAGTTGTCTTGTCCTGTTTCAGACTCTGGATCTCAAGGCATAAGTTTTTCAAGTGTGCATGGATCTGTTGAACTCCCAAGTTAGGATCCTACATCAGGGTTTCATATAGCATCATCGTGATCTCTAAGGCCTCTGCCTGAGTCGTTAACTTCTACTATGATAGCGCGCTCCTCAAAGGTGGCGTTAGTGATGCCACAAACCATTCACGATGTTGTCCATCCATTAGATTCATATTAGCTTCACGAATCATACACTTTAACCTCTAATATAACTCCCAAGGAGTTTCACCTGGTAGCATTGTGATCTCTTTGAATCCAATGATTGACTACGCCTTTGACTTCGACCTGCTAAACTATCTATTTAGCGCTGCTTGAATATCCGCGATTCCTACATTTGGATTATCATTAGAATGGTTAATATACCAGGTCAGTGTGAAGTCCTACAGGGCGCTAACCAGTTTTGATTTCTTTATTTTGTCATCTATAACTCCCTGTGCTTCCCATATGACTCTTATCACGAACCAAAATTGGTCTGGATCCTCATTTCCTACTCCCTTGAACACAGGCAACTTTATCGTGCTTGCCATATTGACTCACGGTGGTGGCAGAGGTGGTATGGGTGGAGATGGAGGTGATAGTGGTGAAGCTGGTGGCGGTGTGGGTGGGGGTGGTATGCACAGAATCCTCTGCCTTATCAAATTGATCACACTTTACAGTGAGACCTTCGTGAGCTCTTCCTCGTCCCCTCATGGTGGTGAAATCAAAGGGCTATTCTCTGGTCCCTTACTTCCTTCATTTCTATAGGTTTTCCTGCTTCATTTAGCTCCGAACATCAAAGTAATTACATAACCCTCTTTTCACACAATAGAATTTTAATCCAAGTATTCAGAGACTTTACATAATTACCTCGTGGTCCTTTGAGAAAGCATCGGTCTGGCTCACTATAGCTGACTGAAGTATCTACCGCAAACTCAGTAATGAATCCTCCTATAATCTGATTGAGCCAGTGACCAACAACATGCACGATCTTATCCTTTGATGCTGATCTGAAATGGATCTTAAAGAACTCTCTAAGTTTTCATAACTCTGTAAAATTCATGCCAAAGTTTCAAGGTCTTACAAAGGTCAAGCTTATCAGAAATATCCTCGAACAATTGTAATTTGTGAGCAGCGCTAAGTAATGAGGACCCTTGGTCAAGCGTGCAGAAAGTTGGCCCATGGTAACGCACGCTACCACGAAACAACAAAACGGGAAGTCTTTTTGAGAAATGGGGGAGGTTTCTGATATCATTGGGCAAACCCCTCAGAGAAGAAAAATCCTAGAGTGACCGGACCCGAAAAGTCAAAAACTGTATGGAATTCACCGATTCTATCAGAGGGGGGTCCCACACGAAAACCGACAGGATATCAGAAGGGCTTCAAGCGGTAAGTGGTTTCAACCGAGTCCCGCCCGATGCCACACACTGGGTGTCACGCGTCCACCAGAAGAGAGAGAAAACCGCTCACATCAGATGGGTAAATGTCATGCAACTTACCTGCCTGATATGGCCGGAGACTGTAGGATCTAGAGGCTCCAGATCAATGACGGACATGCGATCTGATAGATGACTGGATTCAATGGGGTAAATAGGCCGAGTTGTATAAAGTTTTAAGTCTGGCATGAACGATGAGTTCACAGAGGAATCATGTTCATGGGAAATCTGGGAGTTAAACAGAAATAACAACCGTTCAAAATTTTTCAAGAGAACTGACACTCAGTTCGTTATGAAATAGGTGGCCACCTCCCTGCGAGGCGTTACATAGTGATGATGACGCAGAACAGGGGAATTCAAATGGATAGAGGCAAGAGAATCAGAGCATCAAGAAGTGGAAAAGAACAGTCAGAAAGCAGATTGGCTTTAAAGCCATGAACTGAAAGAAACAAAGAAAGCAAGGAGAGTTAGTCAAGGCAAAAAGCCAAGAGCAGAGAACAGAGAGAAGAAGCCAGGTTGACCTGAAGGCAGCATTGAGCTAGGCAGAACCAGAGAGAGTCAGAGACTCTGTGTACTCCAGAGAAGGCTTGAGAGGTTCAAGCGAACTCCTCTATACATGCATGTCGTGTATAAGTCTCAGATTGGGCTCATACTACTGTGACCCATAGAGGTCGAGTTTCATTAAGGAGAGTTTGTGTACTCCAAGGACTTGGGGGATCCAAGACCAATCCTTCTAATTTATATTTTTTGAGTGAGACTCAAATTGGGCTCACTGTTGTAAAAAAATTTCTTTGGAAACATAATAGAGAGGCCACCACTGAAGGCTGGACCAGGAGACGTAGCCCAGGAGTATTGGGTGAACTCCTTATTAAACTTGTCGTGTTTACATGTTTTCCTGTTATGTTTAGTATCTACGTATTTCGCAATCTTATCGATCCGTTGCATAAAGTAACATAGGCACATCCATGCACATGAGTCTGTAATACCTTTAATTCTTTGCCCTGGATAAATTCTAGATCAAGTGGTATCAGAGGTGTAGGTTACTAAGGTTAGACAAGCTTGTGCTAGATTTTATTGTTGAATGCTAACTAGATCAAAACTTAAATTAGGAGAAGGAGAGTTGGTTGAAACTAACCTTGAAATTGGAAGAGTCTATCCTAAGGGGTAAATGTCAGAAGAAAGTCCCTTGGAATCAGACCCTCAGTTCATGGATAGTTTCCTAACCATGAGAGCCATGGTCGAGGAAATGTACAGAGAATTTAAGAAAGGTAGAGAGGAAGATGCATCAAACTCCAAACGAGATAAAGGAGCAGAAGAATCTCTCCTCCATGACCACTCTAAAGACAAAGGGAAAGAAGAAAAACTTCCCACACCTCCTAGTAGCCCTAAAAACAAAAAAGAAGACATATGTGATTAAATTAGATGTTAAATTTGATTTACCAATATATGATGGAGAGTTGAATCCAGAAAATATAGATAATTGAATTAGACAGATTGATGTTTATTGCAGAGTGTAAAGCATTGATTCAGACAGTACTAAGATTTAGCTGGCCAGCCTACGCCTTGGAGGCACTGCCTTAGTATGGTGGGAAGGCAGGACACAAGCTGACATGAAGAAGCATGGTAAAATTCTTTCTGTCTGGAGTGAATTTGTTTCTGAAATTAAAAAGAAATTCTATCCACTAGCCTATATGTAGTAAGCCATGATGAGTTGGCAAATTCGTCAATAATTAAAAGGGAAAAGTGTACAAAGTTACACTCAAGAATTTAGGAAAAGAGCTTTGATTCTAGGAATTCCTCTAGACTCACCTGAAACTTTTCTGAAGTATATAGGTGGTCTACATAGCTACTTAAGGCACACAATTCTCATGTTTAATCCCACTAGCATAGATGAGGTATATGCTCAAGCTACACATCTAGAGGCTAGAGGAAATAATGTGAACGCAGAAGTTGGGGGATCATCAAAACCCACTGCAAGCAAGAATAGGGAGAAAAGAAAATAGAAATGGAAAGATAGGAAGACAAATACTGTACAAAAGACCAAATCTTCATGCACTCACTGTAAGATGGATGGGCGTGATGACGAACACTGTTGGATTTTGCATCTGGAGTTGAAACCCAAGAAGTATAATGGCAAGAAGAAGAAGACTATTGCAGCTATTAAAAAGGATTTGGGGTTAGGCTTAGGAGATGAAACAACAATTGCAGCCACAGGTATAAAAGGCAAAAATTCTGAAGCATCTACTAGTAATTCTGCACAATCTACTGATAATGAAGAAAATGAGAGGAAAAGATATGAGATTTTTCATATTCGAGTTGTTTCCAAGCATCAAAAGATTAATACTTTGATTGATAGTGGCTCACAAGTAAATTTAATTTCTGAAGAAATTGTAAAGAAGTTGGGATTACTAACCACACCTCACAAAAAGCCATATCCATTAGGTTGGTTATGTGATAAAGCACAACTACAAGTGACTAGACAATGTAAACTTAGGTTTTATTTTGGGTCAGCATTTGTAGATGAGGTTGAGTTAGATATTGTTCCCTTGGATATATGTGGAATTGTTTTAGGAAGTCCTTACTTGTATGATAGGAAAGCTATTTTCTATAGAGCTAAAAACAAGTATCAACTCGTTAAATATGGAATCAAATATATTGTAAGAGCTCATAAACTCAAGAATAATTATACTCTCATAAAATCAGGGTAGATGAAAAGAATTGTAAATTCATGCAAACAATTTTTTATTGATGGTTGTAAAGGAAAAGAAACCTGATAAAACCAATGTATTTGAGGGCTGTAATGTTAAACAGCAAGTTGATTTAGAAAAAGTTGTTTCAGAATATGATATACTATTTCAAGAACCTAAAGGTCTGTCGCCCAAACAGGAAATAGTACATGATATTAATTTGCAGCAAGATACTCCATTGCCTAACATCGGAATGTATAGGTTGTCCGATTTAGAGAATGCAGAAATCAAGAAGCAAGTACAGGAGCTGCTTGAGAAAGGGTTCATAAGACCTAGCACATCGCCTTGTGGGTCTCCAGTTGTCTTGGTGAGAAAGAAAGATGGCTCATGGAGAATGTGCATTGATTATCGAGCACTGAATAAGATAACGATCAAAAATTGTTATCCCCTTCCTCGCATAGATGATCTATTAGATCAGTTGAAAGAAGGTGTTTATTTTTCCAAGTTGGACTTGCATAGTAGCTATCGTCAGGTCAGAGTTGCAGAGCAAGATGCATGGAAGACTACTTTCAAAACAAAGCAGGGATTGTATGAGTGGTTGGTTATGACTTTTGGCTTAACTAATGCTCCTGCTACTTTCATGAGAATAATGAATGATGTACTCAGACCTTTTATCGATAATTTTGTCATTGTATATTTGGATGACATTATTATATTTAGTAAAACATGGGAAGAACATTTAAATCATGTCAAGAAAACTCTAGATGTTTTGAAAAAAGAGAATCTTTGTGTTAAGCTTTCAAAATGTGACAAAACATCTTTGAATTATTTGGGTCATATTGTAGGGGGTGGTGAATTGAAGATAGGTCCCTCTAAGGTTGCAACCATTGTAAACTGGCCTAAACCCAAATTTTCTATAGAAGTTAGAAGCTTCTTAGGAGCAGTACAGTATTGGAGAATGCTTATTTCTAACTTTTCCTTTATTGCAGCTCCCTTACATGCTTTAATAGGATTGAACAAGGTGTTTCAGTGGGGAGGCAAATAGCAGAAAACCTTCGACACCTTAAAAGAAAAGATTAGTACAGCACCAGTACTAGCACTGCCCGATCTTCAAAGACCATTTGAGATTGAAAGGGATGCTAGTGACTATGCCACGGGAGTAGTGTTGATGCAGCACAGTAAACCCATATGTTATCATTCTGAGACATTTAATTCTGTAGTAGTTAATTATCCCACATATGATAAAGAATTGTATGCATTAGTACAAAGTGTGAAGAAGTGGAAACATTATTTAATGGGCAAAGAGACAATTATACATACTGATCATCAACCACTTCAATATTTTCAATCACAAACCAAGTTGCAGCAATCAAGACACTATAGGTGGATGGGTTTTCTACAACAGTTTCATCTTGTCATCGGATATGAAAAGGGCATACACAACAAAGTTGCAGATATGTTGTCCTGACCAATCATAAATGCATCCACTATACTTAAGCATAATTCAGTATTACATGAAAGCTACATTGAACAATATGCTCAAGATATATATTTTAAAGATGTATATGCAACTTTGGGTCATGGAAAACAAGTAGAAGAATTGGATTATCATGTTAAGGACCAACTCTTGTATCATTTGGGAAATTTATGCATTCCTCAAACAGAAAGATTAAATATAATTCGAGAAGCACACACTTCTCTAATATCAGGTCACTTTGGTATAAGTAAAACAGTTGCACAGCTACAAAGATTTTGTTATTGGCCAAAAATGAATGAGACAGTTTCTAGATATGTAAGAGGATGTACCATGTGTGCTAAAAGCAAGCCCAACAATAGAAAACTAGGCTTGTACACTCCACTACCAGTTCCTTCTCATCCTTGGGAAAGTGTTTCTATGGACTTTGTTGGGGGACTGCCTAAATCTAGAAAAGGTCATGACTATTTATATGTTGTTGTGGATAGGTTCAGCAAAATGTGTATTTTAATACCTTGTAACAAATAGATTACAGCTGAACAAACTACAAAGTTGTTCTTTTAGCATGTATGGGTTCATTTTGGATTACCCACTTCCATTATATTTGATCGAGATACCCGATTTGTTGGGAAATTTTGGTCAAGTTTGTGGGAATTGATGGACACCAGACTAAAGAAGAGCACAACTTTTCATTTGCAAACAGATGGCCAAACAGAAGTGGTCAACAGGACAGTGATCCAGTTTCTCAGAGGCTATTGCAGCAAGCATCCCAAGCTTTGGGATGAACATTTATGTTATGTGCAACATGCTTACAACCGAGCTAAACATTCTTCTACACAAAGATCTCCTTTTGAGACCTATTTTGGTTTCACACCAAGGTCTCCCTTGGATTTTGTCTTTTGTAAAGACATAGTGGTTGATGGACACAGTGATTTGGACAAGGTAACCAAGTTCATTGAAAAAATCCAAGAGATTCACCAGGTAGTACAGGAACAACTGGAAAAGAGCCAATCTAAGTATAAGGCAAGGCATGATAAGCATCAAACTGAGCATAGTTTCCAAGTTGGTGACCAATTCTGGCTGTATATTAGTAAAGACAGAATGCAAGGTGAAGGTAAGAAGCTAAAGCCAATAAGGTATGGACCTTTCAAGATACTTGAGAAAATTGGTGAGAATTCTTTTCACCTCGATTTACCAGCTTACATGCACACCTACTCAGTTGTTAATGCAGACAGCTTGAGACTATTTGAACCTTCATTGATTGAAGATCCCAAAGAGCAAAGTCAATTGCCTTCTATTGATGATATGTTACCTGAATATCTCAATGAGTTGCAGGAAGATACAGTTCTAGACAGGAAGGTGAGAACTTTGCATAGGGGGGATGTTGAGTACTTGAGGATTGGACTCAAAGTTTCAAAATCAAGAAGTGAAAAATGGATAGAAATTGGGCAAGCGAGGAGTCTATACTCTCACTTGATTGATGCTTAAAAACCAACTTTTGGTGGTCCAAAATATTTTTTAGTGGGAAGGCCATGATCCAAAATGGATCCTAAAGAACTCTCTAAGTTTTCATAACTCTGTAAAATTCATGCCAAAGTTTCAAGGTCTTACAAAGGTCGAGCTTGTCAGAAATATCCTTGAACAATTGTAATTTGTGAGTAGCACTGAGCAACGAGGACCCTCAGTCAAGCGCACAGACTGTTGGCCCATGGTAACACGTACTGCCACGAAACAACAAAACTAGAAGCCTTTTTGAGAAATGGGGGAGGTTTTTGATATGCGTTTAGTGACAAGTCACTAATTGCATATCGCCAAGCAAACCCCTCAGAGAAGAAAAAAACCCCAAGTGACTGGACCTGAAAAGTCAAAAACCGTACGGAATTTGCCGATTCTGTCAGAGGCGGGTCCCACACAAAAGTGGCAGGATATTGAAAGGGCTTTGAGCAATAATCAGTTTCAACCAAGTCCCGCCCGATGCCACACACTGGGTGCCACACGTCCGGTAGAAGAGAGAGAAAATTGCTTACATCAGACGGGTAAAAGTAATGCAACTTACCTGCCTAATATGGCTGGAGACCGTAGGATCTGGAGGCTCCAAATCGATGGCGGACATGCGATTCGACGGATGACCGGATTCAACGGGGTAAATAGGCCAAGTTTTATAAAGTTTGAAGTCCAACATGAACAATGTTTTGGTAGAGGAATCATGTTCGCGGGCAATCTGGGAGTTAAATGGAAATAACGAATGTTCAAACATTTTCAAGAGAACTGACACTCAATTCATTATGAAACAGGTGGCCACCTCCCTATGAGGCATTACACAGTGATGATGACATAGGAAAAACGAATTCAAATAGGCAGAGGTAGGAGAACCAGAGCGTTAGGAAGCAGAAATGAACAATCAGAAAGCAGATTGGCTTTAAAGCCACGAACTGACAGAAACAAAGAAAGCAAGGAGAGTTAGTCAAGGCAGAAAGCCAAGAGCAGAGAACAGAGAGAAGAAGTCGAGCTGACCTGAAGGCAGCATCGAGCCAGACAGAGCCAGAGAGAGTTAGAGAGTTTGTGTACTCCAGAGAAGGCTTGAGAGGTTCAAGTGAACTCCTCTGTACATGCCTGTCATGTATGAGTCTCAGATTGGGGTCATACTACTGTGACCCATAGAGGTTGAGTTTCAGTAACGGGAGTTTGTGTACTCCCAGGACTTGGGGCATCCAAGGCCAGTCCTAATGATTTATATCTATTGAGTGAGACTCAAATTGAGCTCACTGTTGTAAAAATTCTGCTTTGAAAACATAGTATAGAGGCCACCCCTGAGGGTTGGGCTAGGAGATGTAGCCCAGGAGTATTGGGTGAACTCATTATTAAACTTGTCGTGTTTACATGTTTGCCTATTATGTTTTCTCTAACTGCTTCAGTGTCTATGTATTTCACAATCCTGTCGATCCGTTGCATAAAGTAACATAGGCACATCCATGCACATGAGTCTGTAATACCTTTAATTATTTTCCTTGGATAAATTCTAGATTAGATGCTTCCAATCTGCGCACCAACTCTGGAGTCCACACAATAGGATTTTCAAGTTTCCACCTTCCTTGGTTGTCTGCTAGCTTCACGATCCACTCATACAGCTTAATAGGGAATGATGCGAAGAAGATTTTATGGATCTCTGTGTACAGGCATCAGTCTAACCACTCTTCTTTTGTCAGTCACAGATTCCTGTTCTCCTGCACCGCGAACTTGTCAATTCTCCTGTCCAACCAACCTTCAATTTCCTTCTTAGTTGGATTCCAATGATATGACATCAGACATCTCTTTGCAGATTTTGGTCCCAGCAACGAAACCATTTATTGGCTTGAGGGGGCTTGACCCAGGTTCAGAGTTAATTAGCTAAACAAATACCTACACTACTAGCCCTTTTAGCATCATCTCGCAGAGCGCGGACTGAAGTCTCACCTGAAGAAGTATGGGGGGATGCTGGAACCAAGTTTTCACACCCTTGAGATGTCTGAGGGGTCGATTTAGTCCAACTGTGAATACCTTCATGCAGGTCACTTTGCGCACTGCCCTGACCTGTGAGGCCTTCGTGCTCTATTATAATCACCTTCGCGCAACCCTCCCCAGGGGCTGAAGTGCTTTCGTGTTGCTATCACAATGATCTGTTCTATTTCCCTAAGTTACACTGCGGATCTTACTTATATTCTTATAATTGTTAGTTAACTTCACGTAAACAGATACTTTATCTTATATTCACTTAGTCAACACAATCATATAAGTTCACGCACTATATAAATAGTGAAATTTCAATTTATACCTAATACATTCAATGCAAAAAATATGAAAAAGATACACATAAATTATATGAAACTTCTCTTTATTACTTCTCTAACAGTTACAGACTCGACTCATCCTACGCACTTAGCTGCAAGGGTCCGCGCATTCGGCTACAGACTACTAGGCCTCTATGCACTCAGCTGCAGAGCCTTCTCCAACTCTACAACCCAAGACTCGACTCTACACTTAGATAAGACTCAATTCTCCATCTATTACTTTTTTCTATCCTCTTCTTTTTCAACGTAGAGCCTCACTCTATTTATACAATCCCATGGTCCGTGGGCCATAAGTAGATCTCTAAAGTTGACATTACATTTACAAAAATGAGGGTGGACAACCCTATGACTCATTTACAAGTTCGTGCTCTGTGCCCACAAAATGCGGAGTCTTTACATCGAATTTAGTCAAAATCTAGGCCTTAAGCCCCAAAACTTCCCTTGGGGATCTCGTGCCCCATAGAGGATCATTGATCATGGTGGCCTTCAATGGATTGTCATCCGTAGATCCATGTGAGAAAGAGTCTCCATTTGAAAGTATCCATTTGAATCTCTATGTAAATAATTGTTTGACATAATAGAATATTTGAGCAGCACAACAAAAATGAGTGGTGTTTTTCCCTGGAGAAGGTTTTCCACCAAAAATATATGTGTCTATTGTGTTGATTTCTTTCATGGTTTCATGTCTATATTTGATACTCTAATCTATCATTTTTTGTTTAAGTTTATGCATATTTAAAGGAATAATAATTTGGAGAAAAATATACAAGTGCATTCACTAATGATTCAACACCCCCCCCTAGTAGTGATCTAGTTTCCAACAAGGATAACATAGTGTAAGACAAGGTTCTATTGCTATAAATAACTATATTACCAATTAATGTAGCCATATGACTACTGTCGATAGGCATTAAAATATTTAACTTACGATACTTCTCAGGTTGTCAAGATTAAAAAAATCATAAAAAATAAACAAATTATAACTTTATTTTAGATTCTTATTATTAATTATAAAAAATAATATATCAGTTAAGCATGTGTGTGTGTGAAACAAGATTCTAAATCATGGAGGTTTGTAACTTGTAAATAAGATTTGTTACAATACCATGACTTGCTAATACAACATGCCAACAAAATCATAACTCATGTTTATATGATGTTGAAAATTTGGCAGCTCAGGGATGAATTTCTAAAATTAGAAAGTCTAAGAACAGAATTTCTAAAAATAGGTCTAAAAATACAATTTCTAAAACTAGAAAGTCTAAAATTAGAAAGTATCAAGTGTGACTTTCCAAAAATAGTCAATCACCTTGCGTCAATTGGTAATCAAGTATTGTTGATGGAAAATCCCTTATGATCATCAATCAATCCTAATAGTTCAATTTTGACTTAATCATCATCATCATCATCATCATCATCATTATTATTATTATTAAAAGGAAATTCAAGCCACTCAACCATGGCTCTCAATAATTTTCTCTTACACTCTCATTAATTCTCTTACACTCTCTTACACTCATTAAATAACATCATAAATATTCTCTTACACTCTCTCTCATAGCGGTTGCAACACCTTCCAAAATTTTGGCCTATACTCAAATTTTGGAGCCTACTGTGGGTCCTGTGATCGTTCGTTCCTTAGTAACTTATTGGTAAGCTAATGATTTCAAGCTGCCTTCTTCAATCTCAAGAGTCGTTCATGCTTTTATCTTTATATAGCTAGTGTCATCTTCGAGTATGGTAGTTATCATTTTTCATGCCAAGGGAAGTCTTAGTTTGTTCCAAGGGGAAATATTTGTCAAAATGAGTTGTTCCCATCATATAAATATGTTTCACACTCATTTCAAAAGTTTAACACACTATTACACAAGTATCATCATTATCCTCACAAAGTCTATCGTCGAAGGCGCACTTGTCGTAAGCTGCCACAAAGGTTGTTGCATTAAGTGAAGTATGTTTTCATATGTTCTAGATGATCTATGTTGTATCACTAAGTGCCCGAGTTTTTGGTCACAGTCAATTTGTATCACTGTTCACATCGGTTCCACTGACCCCACACTTAGTGAAATTCCAAAGGATTCCTAGCGACCTAGCCTCATCCAATCTTCCTAAACTGCGCACTTCGCATCTGCAACCCTCAAGCTATTTCCTTGTCTGTGGAAACTATGTAATGCAAAGAAATCCCAACATCCCTTGGCATACAAAACTATGCAGAGGCTACCTCCAGTGACCTTCCCTCAGTCGGAGCTCACTTCCCTCAAGAACTGTGTAGATTTTTCCTCCAGGCCTCTATTTTACCCAATCCCCCTTGCCTCTAAAAACTACGTAGATTTGTCCTCTAGGGCCTCATCCTGCACCAACCACTGCCTGTTTAAACTACGCAATTTTGTCCCTCAGTGGGCACTGCACAAATGTTTCCCTCAGTGGAAACTATGCAATATTATCCCTCAGTCCAGCCGAGCCACTGAGCCTTCTCCCCCCGACCTAATACCAGTTTCATCTTAGTCAATGGATTATCTGCAACATATTAGACTAGGGGTTTTTCAAACTGATGTCATCTCAACATGGTGCTCTCTTACATTATGACAAGATGATAAAGAAGGATATGAAGAAGGAGGACATACTAGATGACACTCAAGGAGTTGAGGAGAAAAGATAATCATCAGATAAGATGACCAAGGAACCTAGGGTATGATAGAAGATTAGGACCGCATGAAGACTCCATTTGATTCACAACTGTTTGGACGGTAGGTATGGAAAAAAAGTGCATCTCATAAATTTTAAATACACCTATTAGTCTAGTATGAATGGTGGCTTATCATTGTCATATCATTATGTCTTCAATGACAAGTATTTCGTTCCCTTTTGCATGTTGGGATAAATGTCATCTTTTGGCATGTTTGACTGATATGTAATGTTGTAATGATTTTCTGGTGGTTTCGAAGGATGGACTTTGTGTATACGAGTTGTCCTAGTCATGTAAACACTTGTCGCACTCATACATAAACTCTTGAGCATTGTCGCACAAGTGTCGCCACGGTCATTCTAGAGCCTATCTCAAGTGTCACACTTGTTGCTTATTTTCATGAGATGATCATACATAGGGTAATTCTTGGTTTTTTTCCCTGGTGGTTTATGTTATTGTGTCATCGAAGTATGCTAAGTGCATGATCACATTTCAAGTTCCTCACAAGTCTATCTTCCTCTCGCACTTAGCCATTTTTCTGAAAATATTCATGATCGGGCAACTCATCTGTACCAAACCCTGACTTAACTGCACACTACATAGTATCAGCCCTAAGTGTTGTGACCTTGTAGCCTGGAACTGTGCAGTGCACAAGCACTTTCCTTCAGGGTAGCTGCACTACTCAATTCTAGAGCTCACTAACCTTCCTTGACCCCCAGAATTGTGCAACAGTTCTTCCCAGTCTGACTTGAACTGTGCACTTCACACTCTCAATCCTCAATAGTTTCCCCTTGCCTATTGGAAACTAATAATGCATAGAGAACCTAGACTCCCTTGGCCTCTAGAACTACGCAGATGTGTCTCCCAGTACCCTCCCATAGCTGGAGCTCACTGCACAAATTTTTCCTTCAGGCCTCTCTACTGTCGAGTCCTCCTTGCCTTTGAAAATGATGCAAAATTGATCTCTCGTGGCCTCATCTTGCATCGGCCACTACTGGCTTGAACTACGCAATTCTAACTCCCATTGGCCACTACACAATATTTCTCCCGAGTGAGGACTATGCTGAAAATTTCCTCAGACAAGCTTGAGCTGCGCTCTACGCAGTCTCAATAACCAAGCACTCTCCTTGTCACCTGGAACTGCACAATGCATAGTTACTGGGTCCTTCCTCCTGGCTTGTCACTTGTCCAATGCTTAGTTCATGGATAACAATGCATCATGTTAGACTAGGGAGTTTTCAGATTGATGTTGTCCCGTCATGAGTGAATTGCAGGAACAGGTACACTATTAGGTCATAACGAGATTATGAAGAAGGAGAAGAAGGAGGAAAGCATGCCTAGACACTCACTTGTAGTTGAAAGGAAAAGTGAACCTAACAAGAGCAAGAGAAGGAACACAAGTGTGCAACCACTTTCCAAGACTAAAGATCATTGAAGACCCCACATTATCAAGCTACTCGAAGGAGAAAAGAAAGCAGACCCACAAACACATCTATCACTCAGCAGCAACAACGACTTGACATTGACACATCATTAAGCCAGTCCATTTCAGCGGTGTCATTCCAAGTCATGTCATTCATTGTCATATGCCACATCACTACTGTGGGTGTTGGGTGGGGTTTTTAACCCATTTTCTACACATTCTTTTGCCAGTTTTGACCTTTCTATCCTCCAGGCCTATGACTTTACATGAACAAATTCCTTGTTTTCTTACCTTTTTAACCTATTCTACTATCATGTTACTTTGCTGTATTTTACCAAATAATACAAGGCTTTATTCCTTTTTGTGGCTAAATGGGAGATTATTGAAGAAGTATTTTGGGAAGCTCTTCTTTTCAGGTGATGGCTCGCAAGAACAAAGCTATGAAGCAGACAGGCAATGTGGATTAACTATAGAAAAGGGTATAATGGTTCGCTGTTACACCGTGGATGATGTTACAGGTTGCTGTTACACATTGGATCTTGTTACAGGTTACTGTTACACATTGGACATTGTTATAGGTTGTTGTTACATGACGCACTAATACAAGAATCTGCTGTCACACCGAAAGTGTTGTCGCCAGTGATGTCGCGACATCCCGAACTGCCATTCACTTGATGTTGTTACACCGAAGTTGGAAAATGTGGGTACTATTCCACATAATAGCTGTCGGAAGTAGGGATTGTTTATTTTTAAAGCAACAAGACTCAAGCAGTTGCAATCATAATTAATGTATATTTGTATTTAGCAATAGGTTGTAACTACTTTTATTTTTTATCAGCATGAGAATCGTGAGATTCTCATGACTGATCTGTTTCTAATTTCGAGATGTAATAACTATAAAGGAACTCGAATTTTCATGTACGAGGATACGACATATAGAAAAGCATTGTTACTCTGCTTCTGTAATTCTGAGTTTATTTTTAATATCAATCAGCACAGTGATGCTGTTACTGTTCTTCAACTGATTCGTTAATCACTTTTGTGTTATTCCTGTGCCTTGCTGAGGAGGAAGGGCCCTCCTCTTTGGCAGGGATTGCAGTGATAGAATTAGTGTACATTCTAGTTTAGTTAATTGATTTATGGTTTCTTGTTGTTGTTGTACAAATCGTGGGTAACATTCGCTGATGTTTCCATTTATATTATGCTATTACATTGAGTTAATCAACATAATGGTAGTAACCAGCTAGAGTAGATATTAGTTCATGTGTGGCGCGCCCTTGCTTTGATAGCTGCAAAGTGTGATTTAATTTTGTAGAGTGTTTTTATGTCTACATGCATGGTTTGATTCAACAATTTAGATTAGGGACATCCTTTACTGTTTTTTGCAGTTTCTTATTCTTGGCTGGAGTGTATCAGCACAGACAACGCAAAATCCAATGAAACAACAAGACCTACCCTGGGATGACAATTAAATGTTGCAGACTCAGTCAATTATGATTGATTAAAACAACACTACATTTTGGCGCTGTTGCTGGGGATGGCAGTTGATGATACAGTCAGCCAAGTTGTTTGTTTGATATAGAGTGTTCCTAGTCCACAGTTTCTGGGTGGTAAGACAAGAGGTAAGAACATGCACATCACTCTAACATACCTAAGCGGGATCACCATTGTGATTACTATGACACTTAGGACATTTTGATGTTTTGATTAGCATGTCTTCAGCTCTTTAGTTGCTAAGCGGTAAGACGAGAGGTAAGAACCTGTGCATCGCTCTAATATACCTGGGCAGGCTCACCACTGTTAAAGACTGAGACGCTTAGGGTGTGATTTAATACACATAGGGTCCATGTGTGCACTTGTAGGTATTGTAGAGATACTGAAATCACTCCCACTGTAATATGTCACAGGAACGATGGGTCATAAAAAGGAAAGGAAGGGTGAACATTTGGGAAGGAAGACTTTTATCTAGGAACTAATCTCCAAGGCAGAAAAAGAACAATCTATCTCCCAAAGGAATGCAAGGAAAACAGGGCTATAGAAAGTTGTTACTCCCATAGCGAAAGCAGAAACCTCTAATTCCTTCCTCTTGGGACCATATCATTCTAAAGCTAGCACCCATACCCCAAAGACCAAGGATTCAATTCATGAGCAAGAAGGGGAAGCTAGTAGCCAGAATTTGAGGATCGAGGGGCAAGAGGAAACTAAGGGGGAACATCGGACACCTGAGACAAAAAAGCATTTGTTGGTTTATCAATATCCAAATATAGGTAGTGACGTGATACATCTAGCCCCAGGGGTATCTGAGGCACTAATTGTTGAGTCATGGAAAAGGTATATATATATATATATATATATTATTTATTTCATTATCCTTTTCTTTAGTTATATCCATTCTACACCCTAAAGTGTTAATATATCAAAGGATTATGGTAAAAATAAGGAAATTATCTATCATCACGATTTAGCTAATTGTTATCACTCCTTATGCAGGAAAAGGACGAAATGGAACAACTGTTGTTCCCTAGCTAGGAAACAGTGTACAGGCAGCAAGCCAAGGATGGAGCGTGCAGTTATGGATAAGAACAAAGGAGATCATAGCATCAACGCAAGGAAAGAAAGTTAAATGAAGATGGAAGATTGTGCGAATCCCTCAGGATCTCTTGATCCCGAGGGATCACTGTTACTATTTTACCCTTCTTACCGCTTGGCCATTATAAAAGGCAGTGATTGTAAAGAGAACGGGGATTGGAGATTATTCAGAAATTACTATTGTATTTTTACTTTGATCATCGATTATCATTGTTGAAACAGAGTATGAACTGGCTGTAACTATTTTGAAAATGATTAATATATAATACAGTTGCTGTTCCTTCTCTCATACTGAAGTAATCCGGCGGTGTTCACTGGCGGCTAAGGGCCCGACCCTGGTGGATTCACTTGCTGTTCCTGTATCATTTTTTCATGATTTTTTCCATGTGATGGTTTGATTTGATTTCCATTTATCACATCTTTTTGCTATTTCATATTCCCAGACTTAACGTAATTGCTCTGTTTTACATGCTGTAGAAGTATTGGTTCAAGTTGTTATTCAATTACCTGCTTCAGTATTTCCTTATTATGATTTCAGATTTAGTCATTTGAGTTCAACATTCTATTTCCAATCTAGTAATTTAGTTCAGCGTGCTATCTTGAGATTCTCCACTATAAATAGCATTGAATACTACTGTCTACGCTCTCAGAATGAGATCCCTGCTGTTCAGATTAGAAAATACTTTTGGAATATCAATCAGTTAAAAGAGAAATGAGTTATTGTTACTGTATTCTTGAATGATACTTGAATGAATGTTTGGTTTGGTTTCATTATCAAGTTAAGCTTTCTTTTAATTGTAATTTGAGTTCACTAGCTGCATCCATTTACTCTTGTATTTAAAAGCATTGTACTATGATTTAGAAACATTACTCTTGAATAAATAGCTACCACAAACTGTGTACACTCTTGAAATAGAAAGTCTTGCCCGGATTGATAACTAATGTGAAGATAATTAGGAGTTAGAAAGATACCTTTTATACCTCAACATTTTGGTGCCAGTGCCGGGGAGAATGTAACCATTTCCAAGGAGTAGTGTACATCGATGCTTGCCTATTAGGAATAGAATTGGGTATTAAAATCAGAAGGTAAGAACC